>NW_015504674.1:409934-491139 GCF_001595765.1 Miniopterus natalensis | reverse complement strand
CCCCCCCCTTTTTTTTTCTTTTTCTCTTCCTCCTCTTTCTCTTCAGTTTGCTCAAGCCACATCAGAATTATAATGTGATGTGGTGGAATTAGCACCCCTGCCTCTTTCAAATATTTGATCTTGGTACAAATCTTGACTATTCCTCTTGGTATGTGGTATAGCTTTGAATTTACTACTTACATAGCTTTAGGGAGTTCTAGTGACTTTTGCTTATACTTTTCCATCATAGTAGTCCTCATTTATCAGGACTACAGTGTGAGGAATCACTGGAGTGGTGTGGCTAGTTCATTTATAAATTCTAGAACTAGGAGCAACTGAAGCATGTCTCTGATGAAATGTGCCCACATCAAAATAGACCTGAGGTAAAACTCCATTGGTCAACTTACCCTCAAAACATTCTCATCTTAATGGAGGGTCACAGTAATATCTTGTTTCTGACACCAATTTTAGTTCAGAACCAAGGTCCTGTAGTTCTCAAATTGCCAGCACTTTTTCTTTCATTCACATAGACTGTTACCCTTGTAGACAAGGGTATAGATTTCTTGATGAAAGGCATGATATAAAATTAACAGTGTACAATTTTTGTTGTGTGCTTGGGGTCTTTTCTAAAAATCTATCATCTCTCCTTGAGTGAAAAATTGTTGGTGTGTAGGCTAGCTAGCTCATGTCCATAATATGATTAATGCCCTGACTGAAGATTTTTTATTCCTGTTACCCCACTGTTCACTTCTTCAAGCACAAGCTATCTAACCAGCAGTGAATCTAGTAGGATCATAAAGTCTGCTACAATATATGACCCATATGTCTGAGCAGTATGTTCATCAGCCCTGACCTTTCACAGTGTCCTCTCTTTGTAACGGTCAAACTCCAAAGGAGTACATTTTTGTGTGCCTCCTTCAATTTTTTGGAGGCATGTCCTCCACTGATGAATATGCTCCTCTAATACCCAGATACAAACTTGGTGCTGTGTATCCACCATGGTTTCAAACATCCCTGTTGCCACAAATCATTGTTCTTTCTTTTTTTAATGCTCATCTGAGAATATATCCCCAATTGCGATTTTCAGAGAGAGTGAAATTGGGAGAGAGAAAGACATAAACATGAGAGAGACAAATTGACTGGTTGCCTCCACAATGTGCCCCAACAAGGGCCAGAGATTGAGTCTGCAACTGAGGTACAGTCTCTTGGCTGAAATTGAACCTGGGACCATTTAGTTCCTAGGCATACACTAACCACTGCACTAAATGGTCAAGGGCATTAATTATGGTTTCTAAACTGTTACATTTCCTAAATACAACTGGACCTAAAAACATTTCAATGAATTAGAGGAGTTCTGTATTTTAATCAGTTTTATTTTACAACATTTAGCTATAAAAATGTATCAGCTTGAGAGTAGTAATGTTTTCACACAATAGATTTAGTCAGCATAATTTCAACCTTGTAATGTACCAGCAGAAAGGATATCCTGTGGATAGAAAATGCTGTCCGTTCCTCAGCAAATACAAAAAGCTGTAGAGCTGATACACACCTAGGTAAGATAATTAATATATATGCTTGTCAGCAGAATGCAGGCAATTTTGATGAAATATCAAAATGGAAAAAGGGGGCCTTTGTCAGAACTGTAGGCACCTAAGGGTATTATCGATATGTCCACTGAAGTTACTCAAGCAAAGAAACCACATTGGTATAACAGCAGCACCTGGGGTCACTTGTAGTTAAAGTCTGGGGGAATTAACTGTCATTTTCTAGGAAGTTTCTTCTCCTCTTCCTCCCCCTTGTTCTTCATCTCCTTCTCCCTGTGTTCCTCTTTCTTCTCCCACTCCTGTTCCTTCTCTCCCTGCTCCTCCCTCTTCTCCATCTTTTCCTCCTCCTTCTCTTCTTTCTTCCCGTTTCCACACTACTCTTGCTCCTCCGCTTCCTTTTCCTTCTTCTTATATTGCTCAAACCAAATGAAAGATTAATGTGGATGGGTCTAATTGGAAATTGTGCATCTTTCAAATCCTTCCTGTGGCAGAAATGTCTATATTCAACCACATATTTTGTAAATCTTTTGATTTACTACTTACCGAGATAAGATGGCAGCAGTTATAATAGATTGTATTTAGAAATTTACACCACAGTAGCACTTGTTCCTCAGTAAAGATGTATGGGTTTCATTCCACTGCTATAGCTAATTCAGTTATTCATTCTTGAAACAGGGACAACAGAAGAATCTGCCAAAAAAGTTTTGACCTACTTCCATAAAAGAAATGAACTAAAATTCATGGAGTCACCGTGCTCTAAAAAGATCCTACTCCTAAGAAATTGTCACAATAATATTTCGGTTCCTTAGGCCAATTTCAGTCAGAACTATGGTTCTGTAGCTCCTAAATTATATTTTTCTCTGCTTCCTCCCAAATAGCAAGTTACCGTGGTTAAAAAAAAAAAAAAAATTATAGATACCTTGTGGAAAGTCATGAAGTAAAGTTAACAATATAAATTTTTTGTTGTCTGTTGAATGTCTTTTGTCACAAGGCTCTGGTCTTTCCTACATTTAAGAAGTGAGGTTTTGAAAACTGGTTCATGTATGGACTATAGTTAATGGGCTGACTGAGTGTTTTGATGGTCCCAGTGACAATATCATTCACATCAGCTAGAACACTTCTCCATTATTAAATTGAGAAACAATGTAGTGTGCTTTATGTCTTCAGTTCTAGGAACACCGTGATTAACTGGTCAACACTGTCAGTCAATGTCAGTCTGACTTTTTGATACTTTTTTGACTTGCAGTCTTTTAGTGGAATCAGATTTACCATGAGTTTGGTGTTTGCACAAGGCCCATTGAACCCTGTCACCAGGAAATCCAATATCTCCCATCTCATTTAGGTTTATGAGCTCGGAGACTTCCGTTCTCAATATCTGGCCTTCAGAGTTGTGTCCTAATGCAGTTCTTCATATATGCTCTTTCATCCCTACAATATATTTCTTAATGCATTGGTGAATGGTATGCACTGTGGAGACTCACAGAATGTGGAATAGAACTCATGAACAATCCACTGGAGCATACTCTCCTCCCTAAGTTTTTAAACTCCTTTTTACATATTAAAAGAAATGACAGTTGGAATTCCCATGTCTCATTTATTGGTTTATCATTGGATGCACTTTTCACCAAATCTTTCCAATAAACATTTAGAGCTTTTGCTAATGAAAGAAGCTACATATATAAAGGCACAATCTCTGTCTGGTAGTCCTAAACTAATACAGTCCATTTTAGCAACATTTTTGTGGTTTTTACATTGCCACAGGAGAAGTCACTAGCATATTGCCTTTGTGTGTTTTCTATTGATCGTTTTTCCAGTCTATGACAAATCCTGAATTATTTTAGTTTCCTTTGATATTGGTCAAAATTCTGCAATGAATCTTTCTAAATTTTCTCACGTCAGGCTTGGAAACACTGATAGAACATAACCAAATTATGTCTTGAAGCTTTCAAAGGTGAGTCTGGAGTCCTGGATATTAATTAAGTGATAAATCTCAAGTGATCAGCAAAACATTTCCATGGCTGATGCTGAAGCCAATCAGAAATTTTTAAGAATGTTTTTAAGAATGTCTTTGCCACAAACGTAGAAACTAGGACACAGGGAACACATTGAAATGCGATGGAGGCCCTCACTCCTCCATATAGTCATGCTGCAGCCCAGTATTCAGAAATTGCCTTGCTTGGTGGGAGTCTGGACTCAGAAGTTGGTTTTGTAAATCTTAACCACTGATTTTTTTTTCTTTTTCATAGACACTGTTCCTCACTAACTCCATGATGTCTAAGGCCCTACAGCTACACTTTTGCAGCTCTGTTTCAACAGATGATTCAACTAATCCTTATTGAACAAATGATAGATAACAAAAATATGGTTATTATTAAAAACTTGAACATGTGCTTTTTCTTGAGCAAGGATGTGCCAGCAATGTTATTATTTAGTTATATATTTTATTATTAAGTTTGGTGGGTAACATAGTTAATAACATTATATAAATTTTACTTGTACAACATATCCATCTCTGTTATGTTCTCACCACAAAATGTCTATTCTCCTCTCCCTTATTGTGTTTGCCCCCCACCCTTTTTTTCTCCTTTTCCTCCCTCATGCTTTTTACCTTATTGTAACCACCATGATTTCATGTGAAGGTAAATTTTGGTTGTTTGCTTTGTTTGTAGTTTTACATTTCTCATATGAGGGAAAATACAGAATGTGCCACTTTACTTTATTAATGAAATCTTCCACTCTAAAGATTCATTGTGATGAGCCTTAAGTGAGACAATTATGCTGGAATATTTTTTCCACTGTGGGAGAACTGACCAATGAACATCTACCCAAACTGTAATTTTGAAGATTCTTCCAATTGTGCTTATTTCATATTCCTGATTACAGTTACAAAGTAACAGTCAGGGCCATGAACCTATATCTACATATTTTTTTAAAAATTATTTTTGTTTAAAATATTACAGATGTCCCTTTTTCTCTCCAATGACCCATTCTACTGTGGGACTAAGTGGAGCTGAAAGTCACCTGTGACATGCAGAAGGACCTCAGTCAGACACTGGACTTCTTCCTCCACATACGACCATGGAGATTCAAACTCCCTATTGATTTTACCCTTATAGGTTTATTTCTTTTCCAGGTATCTAAAACCCAGTGGACCATGATGATTATGTTGTCCCATTTTATGATCCAGTACCTACAGCTTCTGTGTGATTGTGGAAGGTCTTTCTGGACATGTATTTTGGTCTCCATGCTGTTTCTCAATCAGGATACTAATGTTGCAGAAGATAGGTAAGCTAAAATGCATGTTTACTGGGTCCACATGATTTTGTAAGTTGAGTGTTGGTTCAACCATGTGGCTTGGTTTTTATGAAAGGATTCTGTTTGCTCAATTTGACTTTAAAAGGGAAAATAGTTGTTACTCAAAAAAAAAAAATAGCTGTTTGAAAATAATATAAAGATCTTGGTTGAAAATCTTTAGCATCTACACTGTGATACAACAACAGGTCTTTGTAAAGCACCACAGAAAATCTGTACCTGTCGGAAACATGTAGGAGCACAGTGTGTGCTACAGTATACATGGCCCAGGTCCCAGAGAAGCTAGTACAGCAGCCTTGACATGAAAGAGTGCTGTTTTGGTGGGGGATCCAACTTCTAAATGAGCAGATGTTCAGGTCACTCCATAAATTTGAAGCAGTCATATGCTCCAAAGTGTTATATGCTGTCTCTAAAAACTAGACACCCATTTGCCACTGTGCTGCCATCTTAGTTGCAGGTGGGGCCTGATGCCACAAATTTTAGTTTACCTTGAGAAAGTTACCTCACCTCCTGAATAACACTGAACCCAAATATATTTCATAGTGAGAAGAATTCTAAATTTTAGGCAGATATATTATTCAAAGTCTAACTTTAAAAAAGTATAAAATTTAAAGTAGCACTCTTTCCCATCACCAGGTCCAGTCAGCAGAACATGATTCTTCTAATCAACTAGAGGAAAGGACATCCTCTGGATGGGAAAGGCAGAGAACACCTCTGCAAAAGACATAAGGCTAAAAATCTGATAAACTTCAGAGATAAGATAACATATGTGTTGGCTTTGCCACTTGAGAGAAGGAAAATGTGTTTGAAATTTGGATACATTTGGCCATAAATTTGGCAAATATGTGTACACTGGTGATGTGTACATTGAATTTAATCAGTGTAATCAAGCTGCACTGCTGCAGGAGCTGGAGTGACTCATACTTAAAATATGGGTGAGTTAAATCCCATTTTCTAAGTTGTTTCTCCTTTTTTTATCCTCTCTCTTACACATTCACCACTGTTCCACCTTATTTTTCTACTCCTTTTCTCTTCTCTCCTTCTACTTCTCATCTTCCTCCTCTACTTTTGCTTCCCTCTACCTCCCCTCTTCCTCATCATCATCATCCTTCTTTTTATCCTAATTTTTCACAAGCCAAATTAAAAGGTTAATGTCCATGGGGTCGAATAAGCATTCCTGCATCTTTCTTATCCCTGATGAAGGAACAAACCTCTAATAATCATTTGAGTATGAGATGGAGCTTTTTAGTTAACACTAACTTAGGTATAGAAAGTTCTAATTCCTTCTTATTAGACTTTTCCACTGAGTAGCCCTAATTCCACAGAAATCCAGTATGGGTGTTCATTCCACTGCTATGGCTATTTTTGTTACACATTCTAAAAGCAGGAATCAAAGGTAGGTTTCCAAAGAAATTTGTACCTACTTCAAAATGGTCCTGAGCTAAAACTCATTCATAAGCAGCTGACCATCAAACCATCTTTGCCTTGTTAAAGGGCCAGAGTAAAATTTTTGTTTCTGAGAAAATATCATTTTAGAGCCACTGTTCTGTAGTTCCTGAATTATCCCTGCTTTCTTCCAAATAGATAGTGATTCTGGTAAAAAAAAAAAAAAATCTATAAGTCCCTTGGGAAAAAGGAAGAAGTAGACGTAACATTATACATTTCTGTTGTCTGCTCTGGGTGTTTTCTAGAGGCTCTGGCATTTTTCTTCAATTAAGAAATCTGGGTTTGCAAATAGGCTCAGGTTCTGTATATGATGAATGGGCTCACTGACTTTTTATGATTCCAGTGAAACCATGGTTCACTTCATGAACACTTTTACTTCAGTAGGTATAGGAATAACATGTTGTTCTTCCTGTCTCTGCTTCTAGCAACACCATGATTATTTAGCAACCATGGTGGGTCTGTGCTAGTCAGACTCTCTTAATGATCCTTTGATTTTAAGCAATTTAGGGTGATCAAAACTTCTATGAGTTTGATGTTGAACAATGCTCATTTGTCTATGCACCCAGCAATACTATTTCTCCCTTCACATTTAGATTGTTTGATTGAGAGACTTCAGTGATCAATATGTGGCCTTCAGACAGGTTTCATCACACAGCTGTGCAAATATTTTATTTCCTCTCTTCATAATATTTCTTAGTGTGTAGGTGAAAGGTAAGCCATTTGGAAAGTCAAAGAGTGTGAAATAGAACCCTTATAAACAATCCTCTTAAACATTCTCACGTCCGTAAGGTTTTGAATTGCCTCTTCTACAGTAAAACTAGAGGTTGTGGGAATTTCTATATCACGCTCACTGGATGCCTTTTTTTTTTCAGCTAAACATCCCAATAATCTTTAATTTCTGTTGAAATGACCGAAGAAGCAGATGTAAATGTAAATCTCTATCTGGTGGTCCCAAATTAATAAATTTCTTCTAATTTAAATTTATGTTTATTTAAACCTTTTCACCAAACATTTACAATTTCACACATATTCCATATTGTTCTGCCTTTATAAATTGCTAATCTCACATAACCCTCCAAAGAGTATCACAACCCCTGATGTGTCATAATTTATCCCTCACTTTTATGTCATTGCTGGGATTTGAGTCAAGTAAAGGAAACAATTTTCACAGGAGAGGTGGCTGATATTTTTACCCTTATATGTTTCCTCTTGCACGTTCTTCCAGTCTGTGACAAATCCTGAATTATTATACTTTTCTCAATATCAGTTGCAACTCTACCATGAAACTGCAATTTTTCTCACATCTGACTTAGGAAATTTGAGGAAAAAATCACTTTATGTCATGAAGCTCCTCAAGGTGGAATCTTGGATCTGTATAAAGAAAACCATCCACATCTGCTCTTGAGGAGCAACTAGAATTATTTCTGGAAGCCTATTTCAGCACCATATATAATAAATCTAGTAACCAGGAAACCAAGGGAATTTCCAAAAATGCCACATTGTGGTTCACAATCTTTCATCCAGTGATGTTGTAGCTCAATATATAGACATTGTTTTGACTGGTCCTTGAAATAGGAACTTTTTTAACCATTAATGGTTGACTATTTTTTCGATTAATAGACACCATTCCTCATTAACTTTCTAACTGTGAACACCTTAAGTACACCTGCTGTGGCCAAGCATCAACAGATGATTCTCCCTATAATTGCTGAAAATAATTTAAGCGATAAAAATATGTTCACGTTATTTCATCAGGTCCATTGTATAGCAGAAGCAACAGAAGGCAATTGGGCCACTAATTATATAAATGCTTTGTGCCATCAGGATCTTCCCAGTTTTGACTAGTATGCACAACATTATATTAGTGTACTCTTCCTGTGCGTGGCCAGGTTTATGACTTTATGGGTGACATCACACGATGAACATAATGGGCAACTCAAGATGCATGGTTATTTAGTGCCTCATGGTTTAGCATTTAATTTTAAAACCCAAGAGACAAGTCTCTGTTTACTTTGAGGGGTGATCACAGCTATTTCCCCTGAATATGTGCCCCTCTTAACTAGAACTACTTTGGGCTTTTGAAGGAATGCAGTTCACCTGATGTGTGGATAGACCTCAGCCCAAGACTGGAATCATTGCTTCACCACAAGTCTCTGGGGACACAGGATGCCCATGGTCCTTGGTATCAGGTATCAGTACTTGCCCATCTCTGTACAACCCAGTGAAACATAACAATCATGTTTTTCAGCATCTTGGTCGGTTTCCTCATGTTTATCAGTAACTCAGATGTAGAAACATTCTGGAGGGGTTTTCTGCCCTTTTTTCTGGTCTCAGTGCACTGTCAGTCAAAATGATACAGTGAGACAAGGGGAAGAATGCTTCTATGTAGTATTCTGAGTGGTGATGTTTTTTATGTTGATTGATTGTCCAAGTGCTTTGTTCCATTTTCATGAAACAGGTTTTTTTTGTTTAATTTTACTCAAAAGAACACCAAGAAATGTTCCTCAAAAGAACAACAATTTTGATTGATGATATCAAGAACTTGGATGCAAACTCCAAGCATCTATACCGGGATTTGCCTCAAGGTCTTCCTAAGGTTCCAGAGAGAATCTCCAATGGAAATTAGAATTTCCATGGAAACGTGTGGTGCCATCACATCTGCAGTGATATGGCCCAATTCACACAGAAGCTTGTACAGCAGCCAGAACATTTCAGTGCCCTATCTCTGATTGACCTTTTGATATATACAGAGTAGGCAACTGGCAGAAAACCAAGTGCATATATTCACAATGTGACATGTACTTTGAAGTTATTTTAACAAAGATGACATTGGTACAGCAGCCATAGCTAGAGTCACTTAGAGTTTTCTTTAATTCACTGCCATTCTTAAGTTATTTCTTCAGCTTCTCCCCCTCCTTCTCCTTGTTCTGCTGCCCTACTTCTCCCAGTAGTTTGCCCTCTCCTTTACTTCCTCCTTCTCCTCCCTCTCCTCTGCCTGCTCCCACTCCTTCTCCCCTCCCTCCCCTTTAGCTCTTATGTATTCCCCTCCTTCTCTTTCTTCTTAAATTTATTTTCTTTCTCCTTCATTTTCTCTTTTTTCTCCTCCTTCATTGCCATATCCTCATCCTCCTCTTCGCACTCATCTTATTTTTTTTCTCTTCCTCCTTTTCTTCCTCAGCCACCACCTCCTCATTCTCCTGCACCTTCTCTTTTTGCTCACCTCCTCCTGCTCAAACTCCTTCTTATTTTCTTCCGATTTCATCTACCCTTTCTCCAACTTCTACAGCTTCACCTCTTTCTCCTTCTCCACCTCTTTCTCCTCCTTTTGTACAATCAATATAAAAGTTTCATGGATATGTGCTCCATTCAGCCAGATGCCCTGCATCTTTTGAAAAATTGATGGTTGTAGAAATATCTAATATACACCCAGGTTTGGAATATAGCTATTATTTAAAAGTTCTTTAGGTTTAGGCAGTTCTATTGGCTTTCATTTAGACAGTCAGCAGCACATTGCAGCCCTCAGTCCTCAATAATATAGAGTTGGTATTTATTCCTATTCTATGGCTATTTCAACCATGCATTCAAGGACCAGGAGAAGACACAAAAGAAGTTCATTTTCATTTCAACCCACTTCGAAGTGGCCCTGAGCTGGAATTCCATTCATCATCTGATCTTCAAAAACTCCTAGTCTTAGTGGAGGGCCACAGTACTTTTTGGATTCTGAGACCAATTTCAGGTGGGAACCAAGGTCCTGTAGTCCCTGAATTACATGGTTTGTTTTTTCCTCAAATAGAGAGTTTCCCCCTAAATTATTTATGGGTCCTTGGGAAAAGTCATGAACTAAGTTTTATTAGTAAGAATATGTTTTCCCTGTTGGGAGGCATTTCTCAAAGGCCCTGGCTTTTTCCTTAATTAAAAATTATGGCTGTGTCAACTTGCTATTGTCAGGGATGGGTTAGTGGTCTGATGGAATATTTATATGATTCCACTGACAATTCTTTTCACTTCACCTAGAACAGTTTCTCAGTGCCAGTCAAAACTCATTATATTCCACTTGTATTTTCTGTCTTTTGGGGTGATAAGTGCCACTGTGATTTTAAATATGGGAAAAGCCCTTTTGTCCTGACTTTAGAGCATCCAATATAAAGCATCACATAGAAAATTTTGGATGAGAGGCCTCAGGTCCCAATGTCTGGCCTTCAGAGAAGCATCATGGCAGATTTTCAAGTAAGCTCTTTGCAGCCTTAGCCCGGTTGGCTCAGTGTTTAGGGTGTTGGCCTGCAGACAGAAGGGTCCAGGTTTCAATTATGGCAAATGGCATGTACCTGGCTTCCAGGCTGGTTCCTAAGCACTGATCAGCATGCATGCAGTAGGCAATTAATCAATGTGTCTTTCTCACATTGATGTCTCTCTCTCTCCCATTCTCTGAAAGCAATAAAAAATATATCCTCCACTTAGATTAATAAAAAAAACCAAAATCTCTTTCCACCCGTAATTCTATTTCTTAAAGTATTGACAAAAGATACACCATTTAGACAATCTCACAGTGTGCATGACCAATCCAATCCAGCATTCTACCCTCTATGCTTTTGAATACCTTTTCAAAACAAGATACACTAAGCATTGATACATCACATTTACTGAGATGTCTTTGTAGGCATTTTCAGCCACACAAACTGGTAAATTTTTAGACTTTTCTAATGACTCAGGCTACATATATAAGTGGGGAATCTATCTCTGCTGAGCCCAAATTAATAAATTTTGTCTCATACAACTTTATGTTTCTTTGAACTTCCTCCCTCATGTGTTCACTCGTACTCCATATTTTTCTACTCATGTAAAGTACAGGGCTAAGATAGAATTTTCTCAAGTGCCACACTTTGCTTCACACCTAAAAGTCCTTTTGGGCCTTGAGCCTACTCAAGGTGGCAACAGCCACAAAACAGGTCACCACCATTATGAACCTTGTGTTTTTACCCTTGTATATGTATCCAGTCTTTTACAAATCTGGAATTATTCTGGTTCCCTTGAATATTGGTTACATCTCTACAATGAACTTTTGAATTTTTCTCACATCAGTTTGGAACCATTGAGACAATAAAAAACCCATGTCCTCAATAGTTTTTCAAGCTGAATATGGCATATTGTTTATGAATTATGTAGGCCATTTCAAGCAATGATTAATAACATATCCTTGCCTGCTGCTGTTAACCACACAGGATTTTTTCAGAACACCCGTGTCATCATCACAGAAATGAAAACGGGGAACCAGGAAATCTATTGGATTGCTACAGTGGTCCTCACCTCTCAATCTAGTGATGCTGTGGCCCATTATTTTGGAACTGTCTTGTTTGTTTGGAGTCTGGAATCAGATGTTGGTTTTGTAACATTTAAACTTTGATCTACTTTTATATTTATGGTTACTTTTCTTCACTGTCTGATGACTAACACCATACTGCACACCTAATGCTCAGTCTCTAAAGATGATTTTCCTTAACTGTATTAAAACAAATGATAGCTAAATATAATATTTAAAAACAAAAACAAATTTTTATTCTTTTTTTGGACATAGGTTTCATTAACAAACTTTCTTTATAAAATTAGTTTCTTATTAAATTCTTGGGGTTAACATGGTTAACATTATATAAATTTCTCTTGTACAACTTTATAGTAAAACATAGCATATTTCATTATGTACTCTCCATCAAATGTATAGTCTCCTCTGTCCTCTTTCATTTGACCCCCTTTTCTCTCATCATCCCTCATATTGTTTTTTTTTTTACATAATCACCATGATTTGGTCTGTATGTAGACTATTTGGTTAGTTTTTTGTTAGCTTTAATTTTTCTCTATTGTTGAAAAAATTACAGATGACCCCTTCTTGTTTATTTCCTTCATAGTTTCACATGCCATAGATAAGTGAACCTATAGAATGCGCCACTTTTCCCCCTTGATTTATAAAATCTTCCACTGTGAGTCTTCACTGTGATGAGCCTTATATGAGAATCAAATACCTTTATATATTTTTCCCCATTGAGTAAGAAGTGTCCAACACACTTTTGCCCAAATGTCATTTTGAAGGATCTTCCAATCATGTATTTTAATGTCCCTGACTATTGTTGCAAAATACTGGTCATAGCCATGAACCAGTATCTATGCATATATGGTAATTTGTCACCCAAGAAAAGTCAATGATGAGGTAAAGAGGCCCAATCGCTGCCATGTAATGATTTTGTTACCCACTGCCCTTCACAAATGTCCAGAAGTTGTCTGTCCTGCTATAGCTTTCCACTTTCTGGTTGGACAGTGGTATCACACAAAATAATCAGTGTTTTAGACCACAACAATTCTTCTTCTATACTATGAATGACAGATCGTTTGTATAGAAGTAGGGGTGAAATACAATTGAACCACCTTGTATTATTGCTTTTGTGCTGCCAGGTTTAATCATATATATACCACTTTAAATGGATGTAGCCATTCTGTTCATGACCTCTTTATGACTCTTGGGTGACATCACACCCAGCTCATAATCGAAAGCTCAGGTTCTATGGTAACTTGGTTGGCCCTGGTTAAACATTTTGTCTTTGCACCCAAGATCATTCTTTGGCACAAATCTAATTCATTTTAACAGGTGGTGATAGTCCCTTGCCCTGAATAGTTGTCCCTCCTAACTAGGACTGCTTTTAGATAGTGACAAAACCTAATAGTGATGTCTACATGGACTCAGCTGGAGCCAAAAACCCTCTGGACTTGGCCTTTAGAGTTACTTCTTCCCTCACTCTGACTCTCTGAGAGCGAGGACCATCTCTTCTGGGTTAGGCACATTGTTTTGGGCTAGGCTCAGTTCTCCAAAGATTAAAGGCTCGAGTTAGTCTCGACTTCTATACTAAACTCTTAGGCTAGGCTACACTGTGACTTTAACATCTATTTTTACCACTATCACAGCGCACATTGCCTCATCACACACTTTGTTCTTGTGTTGGCAGTGGCAACTTATAATGAGTCTGAAGGGCCTGTGCACCAGACTGGCCTGCAAGGAAAACACATAAATTCCAAACCCCAAATTTTTCCGAGTACAATAACGGGATGGGTACAAAGAGCAGGAGCTGCAAAGGGTTGGTTATATTTTAATTTAACCCAACTTTACATGGACTTATAAAAACATATTTACAGATGTTCCATAGTGTTCCTGTAATCAAGAATGTTTAAAGAATGGCCAATTAGTATGGGAAAGGTTGTCTTTAGTGAAATAGAACTCTCCAATGTTCTTAAACAGCTATGCAAATATTTAAGAGGAATTCTAGATTGGAGGTAGGCAAATTTTTCTGTAACTCTCAGAGATTAAAAGACTTATGGTCTCTGTTAAAACTCCATTTCTCTCCTCATTGTTTGACAGTTGTCATACACAATGTGTGAACATATAGATGTGACTGTACTCGAATAGAGTTTATTTGTGGGCACTAGAGTGAGAATTGTATATAATTGTCATGTATTAGGCCGCAAGACATACATTGTACTCTATGAGAGTGGCCCGTGTGAGGCTTCAAGAGTTCTGTGTCAACTCTTTGAGGGAGATGCCATGGGCCTACCTTGAGGGGGACCTGAGCCTCACCCATACTCTCTGAGAGAGAGAAACTTAGATTTTCAGGGACAGGAGAGGCATTTTGGGAATAGGCTGGGCTTTGGAGGATAAGTTTTGCTCTCCAAGGTGACAAGCCTTGACTGGAAGGCTCTGAGGTTGGGTAGACTGGCTTTAGGTCAATCTTTAGGATAGCATCAGTCTTTAATGGTGTCGCATTGCACAGGGACAATTAATATGTTCTGTTCTTGTGCTGGCAGTGGCAACTTACAATGAGTCTGAAGGGCCTGTGCACTACACTGGCCTGTATGTAAGAGACATTCATTCCAACCCCTCCTCCCAACTTCAGACTTCCATCATGAGCCAGTAGTGATCTGCCACTGCCATGTACTGATTCAATTTCTGTGTACCCCAACCTTTTGCATGGAATTGTAAAAACATATGAATTGATGTTTCTTCCATAGTGTTCCTATAATCAGGAATGGCTAAAGAATGACTAATTAGCATAAAAAGATTGCCTCTAGTGAAACAGACCTCTCCAAAGATCTTAAAGAGCTCTACAAGATAATACAGGGGACTTAGGGCCCTTGATGAGTTGTGAGCAAGTTTTTTCTGTTACTGCAGAGGTTTAAATGGCTTACTGTCCCTGTTGAACCCCCAAGTCCCTCCTCATAGTTTGATAGCGCAGACAATACTTAAACCAACAGATGTGGCTGTATTTAAGTGAAATTTTATCTGTGGACACTACTGTGTGAATTTCTTGTAGCCGACCTGTATTAGGCTGCAATTCAATATTCAGACCCTTTTATGGGAGGCCTAGGCCCAGGATGCCAGAGCCCTGGACTTTGCTCAGACTCTTTGAGAGAGAGGCCCTTGACATAGCCTGCTTGAACACTGAGCCTTACTAATACTCTCTGAGAGAGATAATTGGCTCTTTGGGGCTAGTCTAGGCTCTTTGGGGTGATGCTAAGCCTTTCAGTTCTAGGTTCATCTCATCCATGCTAAGGTTGGCTATTTGAGGCTCTGGCATCTGGTTGACTTGCTCTGAGGTTGACTATACTCTGAAGCTAGAAAAGAGTTCAAATCTAGTATAAAAGTCTTTAATCATGTCACCATGCACATTTACAAAGTCACACGCATTTTTCTTTTGTTGGCAGTAGCAACTTACAAGGAGTATGAAGCATCTGACCAAAAAATTGGCCTGGAGGGTACAGACAATCACTTCAACTCTGCATTCTTTATGATTTCCACCATGGGTGTGTACACAGAGCAGCAGCTTCTATAGGCTAGTTTCATTTGACTGTGCACCATATCTACAATACATTGGAAAAGCTGTTTACAGACATTTCATAGCGTGCAAGTCATCCAGAATGGCTAAAAAATGGTTACTTAGATTGGAAATGATCAGCTTTTCTAACTCAGGCTTCCCCAAATTTCTTAAACAGCTGTGCACAATTATACATGTAATTCAGAGCCTAGATATGAGGCCATCAAGATTTTTCTGCAACAGCCAGAAAATAAATGGATTATGATTTCTGTTGAAACTCTGATTCTCTCCTAAGAGTTTTACAGCAGTTGTAGACAGTATTTAAACCAATAAATCTGGGTGTATTTATATAACATTATGTGTGGACACAATAAAAGACATGTATTAGCAGCAAGGCATACATGGGGATCTCCAAGATAGAGGTCCATGGGCACAGGTGACTGGGATCCTGGTGCTCCACCAGACTTTTTGAGAGAGAGAGGCCCATGGCCTAGGCTGACAGGGTCCTGGGCATATGCTGAATCTCTGTGAGAGATTAAGCTCTTCTTGGCCAGCCTTAGCTCTTCAAGGTTAGCTTCCATAATTCAGTGTTACAATGGGTTTTTAAGCACTCTGCTAGCATTTCAGGGCCAGATTAAGATTTTCTGGCCTATGCTCAGCTTTCACAGGCTCCAAGGCTAACCTAGACTCTATGGCTATGTTAAACTCTGAGGCTAGAATAAGTGTTTAATGAAGAAATACTGAACATTGACAAGTCACAGGACTTGTTCTTATTTTGGAAAGGGCAACTTAGAGTGCATCTAAAGTGGCCTAGAGCCAGACTGGCCAGAAGGAAACAGATACTCATTATAACCCATGATTTATTCTTAGATGAATCATGGGCATGTAAGGGAGCATCAGTTGCTGTATACAGGTTTCATCTGAGTGTAGTGTACTACAACCTTACATGAAATTATAAAAACCTATTGCAGACATTCCATAGTGTTACTATAATCAGGAATGGCTAAAGATTGACTAATTAGCATAGAAAACATTGTCTTTAATGGAACAGTCTACCCCATTGTTCTAAACAGCCATTCAAAGATTGCAAAGGGAATCCAAGATCCTAGATCAGAAATAAGAAATAATTTTCTGTAAGAGCCAGAGATTAAATAGCTTATGGTCTCTGTTAAAACTCCAGTTCTCTTCTCCTAGTTTGAATTCAGTAATATACAATATGTAAACAAAGAGATGTGACTCTGTTCAAATAAAGTTTAATTTGTGGTGACAAGAATGAACATTTAATAGAATTGGCATGGATTCAGCAGTAAGGCACACCTCAATCTCTATGAAAATGAGGACCAGGACCAGAGTTCAGGGGCTCTGGGCCACCCCAAGGCTGTCCAGGAGATAGACCAGGTGGGAGGCTATAGAAGACCTGGGCCAGACTAGGGAATTTCTGCTTCAATATATCAAGGATGAGTGTAGTGTGCTTGTTTTCCTCAGTTCTTGGAACACCATAATTGATTTGCCAACACTGTAACACAGTAAGACTCATTAGAATCGTCTTGGATTTTCTGTCTTTTGGAATCATCAGATCATACTGGACTTGGGTAAACTGATAAGGCCTACTGGTTCCTGCTACCAGGAAATACAGTGTCTCCTATCAAATTTAGGCACTACAATTGAGAGGTTTAGTTTTAAAAGTCTGGCATTTAGAAGAGAAGCATCATGTAGATTTTCAAATATACTCTTGCTCCTTTCAATATATTTCTCCATGTGCTGGTGAAACTATGCACTGTGAACACTCCACAATAGAGTGCACAATATTCCACTGCAACATTCCAAATACTCTAAATTTTGAACTGCTTCATCTATGATAAATCAAGAGACTTTCAGCATTTCCATGTCACATTTGTTGGGCCATCATTGAATTCATTTGTCACCTAAACATTCCAATCATTTTAGTCTTTTCTAATGACCCAGCTGTAGATATAAATGCAGAATCTCTGTTTTGTGGGGCCAAATGAATAAGCTACCTCTCATCCTTCACCTTGTCTCCCACTATTAATTATTTCCATCTCTATTCCATATTTTACTGCTTGTGTATTTTGTATAACTCACATTGTTTTTCCAAAGAGTAGCACACTTTCTGAAGTCTCATACTTTGTCTCTCACTGTTAGTGTCCTGCTGGGATTTGATTCTTGCCAAGGTGGCAACTGTGACAGGGGAGATCACTAATGTTATTACAATTGTGTATTTTCTCTTGGACATTTTTCCAGTGTGTGACAAAAAATGATTTATTCAAGTTTTCTCTAATAATGTTTACAAATCTACTACTACCTTTCCATTTTTTCTCACATGTGTTTTGGAACCATGTTGAAAAAATTCTTTTCATATCCTGAAGCTCTCAAATCTGAATCTGGAGTCTTGGGGGGAAAGCAAGGAAACCATCCATGTATGCTACTGTTGACACTAAGATTTTTTTTTTTTCTTTTCCTTTAGAATGTTTATGTCATCAATACAGACGTGAAAAATAGAAATCAAGAATCCCATTGAATTGCCACAGCAATCCTCCCTCCTCCCTTCTAGAAATTTGTAGCTCAATGTTTTAAAATTGTATTGAGTAGATTCTGGAAACAGAGAGCGGTTTTTTAACACTTAATAATTGATTTTCCTTTTTTTTTCCCAGACATATTCCTCATTAACTGTCTGATTGGTACTAGTTTATGATGTCTGCTCTTACCTAGTGTCAACAGATTATTCACCTAATATTTTTCAGTGACTCAGGAGGAAGAAAATTCATGGAGGAATTGGAGTCCTTTACCCTGATCTCAATGCACTTTTTCAGTCAGAACCCTAAAGAGACAGAAGAGGGGGAAGCTTAACCACTTGCTTTCTTGGTGGAGATAATTTTGCCTGTTGAGTAAGGACCCAACCATATGGCTCCATTTTTATGAAAGGGTCACTTTGCCAAATTTGACTCAAAATGAGGCCAGGAGTTGTTCCTCAAAAAACAATATTTGTTGTTGACTTCAAGGTTTTGGTTGAAAATCCTGAGCATCTACACTATGATACTCGTCTATGTCAGCATAAGGCCCCAAAAAGAATCTCTATCTCTAAAGTAAACTTGTAGGACCATCAAGTCTGTGTCAGTATGTGGTGAAGTTTAGAGAACATCTTGTACAGAAATCTAGTTTATGACACCATGACAACACACCCAGGTCATAACGGACAGATCAAGATTCATGGTAACTTGGTGGTCCACAGTTAAGCATGTCTTCTTTGACAATAAGAAAACCCTTTGAAAAAAACTCAGATCATATGTCAACAGCCTTATCTAAATCTTTGAATCTCTTAGCTAGGACCACCTTGGGCTTTTAAGGGGAAGGAAGTCACTTGTGATTTGCATATATACCATAAACTGTTACACTTGCATAAAAAATGGAGTCAGGGGAGTTATTATCCCTATGTAACTGGGTCACTGGGTTACCTCTTATCCAGATCTCTACAACACAGTGAACCATGATGATAAGGTTTTTTTAAGCATGTGGGTCCAATTACAGATGTTTCTCAGTGACACAGGTGGTATAAATAACATGGAAGTGATTATTGCCCTGTGTTCTAGTCTCCATGTGCTTTCTCAGTCAGAAAACTTCAGTGAGAGAAGGGGAATACTTAAATTCTTGTTTTATGGGTAGAGGTGATTTTTGATGTTTAGCGATTGCCCAAGCAAGTGGGTCAATTTATAAAACTAAACAAACCAACTTTCTTTGTTCTCCAAGGCAACAAGGCTCAATTGGCAAGTTTTTAGGTTGGTTAGATTGATGTTAGGACAAACTTTTGGCTAGCACCAGTCTTTAATGATGTCACATTGCACATGGACAAAGAATATGCTTTGTTCTTGTGCTGGCAATTGCAACTTACAATGAGTCTGAAGGGCCTGTGCACTACACTGGCCTGTACTTAAAAGACATTCATTCCAAACCCTCCTCCCAACTATGGATCCATCACTAGCCAGTACAGGGATCTTCAGCTGCCATGTACTGATTTAATTTCTGTGTAGCCCAACTCTGCATGGAATTAATTATAAAACATATTTATTGATGTTTCTTCCATAGTGTTCCTATATCAGGAGTGGCTTCAGGATGACTAGTTAGCATGAACATATTATCTTTAGCGATACAGACCTCTCCAAAGACCTTAAATAGCTCTACAAGATAATATAGGGGACTTAAGGTCCTAGATGAGTAGTGAGCATACTTTTTCTGTTACTGCAGAAGACTTGATGATCCTACTTGTTTCACTGGGAGTTATATATTTCATTTGGAGCATTGGGAATACCTGGAGGTGTTTCACATTTTACAAGCTCATGATTTTCAACCAAAGTCACGATATCAGAGTAAAAACATTATTTTGAGTAATAAACCGTGGACTCAAATTTTGCAAAAAAGTTTCATTCATAAAAATGGACCTGCATGGTTGGACCATCAATAAATATGAAAATTTATCTCTGCTCAGATCCCAGCATGTAATAGTTCCCTCTGTTCTCTAAATGTAGTTTTTGTAATAAGAAAGTGGGGTAGACCTGACTATAGAGCAGTAAACCTTTCATGATGTTCATATAGCTTAAGTCACTGATAAATTGCAGGAACGGGACCCAAATTCTCATTAACCTAATCATCACGGTTTACTGGCTTGTAGAGTGCTGCACAAGAATTCACCCAAGTGCCCTAGCTCCAGAGGTATCCTGGTTCACTGGAGACCTGTGGGGAATCAAAGGTTACAGACTATTTGAAGTCCATCTGTGCATACATGTTTCTTCCATTTCCTCTAAAGCCCAGACTGTTCTTATTTAGGAGGGGTAAAAGTTTAGGGGAAGAGAAAGTCATCACCTCTAAATATAAACTGAGATTTGTCTCCATGAGTTCAAGGGAAGAAATGCTTGTCATTGGGCCTCCAAGTAAATATGCAACCTGAGTTTTCCCTTTTGAACAGGGTGTGATGTCACCAATGGAGTTATAAGCTGGCCATGCACAGGAATACTACAACATCAATTTAAAGTGGTACATACAAGGCTGTTGTAAGCATTTCTCAGTCATTAGAGCATAAGCCCCTGCACCAAAGTGTTGTAGTTTCCATTTCTAGTCAAGCACAAACACATGGGTTCAGGAATGATCCCCGGAAATACCAGGGTGCATTCAATAATCCACCAATTGATGTCTTTTTAATATCTCTCTCCCTCTCCTTTTCTCCTACCGCCTCATATCCACACTCTTAAAAAAAATGAAAAAATATCCTTTGTTGAGAATTAACAAAAATAATAACAAATTTGTATATACATAATTAAACTTGAGATTGCCTTGGTGGCACAAACAATTTATACAGATATTGACCCAACTGTGCTCAGTTTCTACTGCTGTACAACGGCCCTTTCTTGCAGCCTCACACTTTGGACTTGTGAAAAACACCTGATGACTTCATGACAGAGTAAACAAACACATGGCCTGGCTAATGGATAATTTAGTATGAAATCAATGAAGAGCCAGAAAGTGGACAGCTGTAGCACCAGAGAATATCTGCTAAATCTGTGGGTAAGAAAAGAGCATCATTATGGATAGATTTGGGCAGATCACATCATCACTCACATTTCTCGGATGACAAGTGCCAAAATATTCAAGTATATGCTGATTCATGGCTCTGGTAAATATTTTACATCAATAGTGAGGGATGAAGAAAAAAAAACTTGAGTGGAAAATCCTTCACATAGATATTTGGCAAAGGTGTGTTAACAATTTTTACTCAGTGGGCAAATAGACACAAAGATATATCTGTCTATTATGATGCTTATCATAGTGTAGCCTCTAAATAGAAGATTTCAGTAATCAAAAGGAAAAGTTATAACATTCTGTATTTTCTCTCCTTTGTGGAATGTAAAAGCAAAAATAATAATAATAAAATTAAAATTAAAAAAAGAACAAAAAAGAGGCAACATATCTTCTATATTCAGAGAAAATCATAGTGGTTATCATAAAAGAAAAAAGTATGATTGTAGATAAAGAAGGTTCAGAGTGTCAAATATTAGGACCCTAGACTTTGGTTATTGGGCAAATAACAAAGTTTAATGTTAACCTCATATTCCCCAATATGTAATAATAAAATAATTTGAAAATATCATTTTTCTGTGGTCCTCTTGTTTAATAAAAGAAGATAAATTCTTTGACTTTTAATAATATGAAAATATTTTTGTTTATTTTTGTTTTGTTCCCTAAGGTTCAGGTGAATCATTCATTGAGACTTGGCAGTAGATGACATGCGGGTGGCATTAGCTTTCAGACTCTTAATGAGCAACAGTGTCTATGAAGAAAAGAAAATAAATAAGTTTAAAAAAAACTTTCATATTCCAGAGCCCTGCCCATCAAGACATTTTCTAAATATAGTCCTATAATGTCACTAGTTGGAGGAGTGATGACCATTGAGGCAGCCCATAGGTTTCCTGGTTTCAAGTTTAATGTCTTTGGTCATGCTATAAAAGTTCTGAAAATTCTCTGAGTGATCAACAGCTGCCATGGATGGTTTCCTATTTTATGTTCAATACTCCAGAATCAGAATAAAGAGCTTCATGACATGAATTGATTATTCTTCTCAATGGCTCTAAGCCACATGTGAGAGCTCTTTGTAAAGCTTCATGTTAGAGTTTTAGCCAGTAATTGAGAAAACGAGTAATTTAGGATTGGACAGAGATTCAAAAACTGTGCAAGAGAAACAAGGGTAATAAGGACAGTGACTTTTCCAATAGCAATTCCCACCTTACCTAATATTCAATTCACAGTTGGATCCTAAAGTGTGATCTTTGAAGAACTGTGCTACTCTTTTGAAGAACTGCATGAGTTCTCTGATTTACACAAGGAATAAATATGAATATTGTGACCATAATTAATGATGAGCAGTAACATTAAAAAATCAGAGGGATGGGGGAGGGAGGGTGGGTGGAGGGGAAGAGAGTAACCAAAGACTTTATATGCATATATACACAAGCCAAGGACATGGACAATGGTGGGGAGAGCGACTGGGGAGGGGGAAGGAACAGGGTGGAACAGGACATTGGGGAGAAAAAGGGACATCTGTAATATTTTAAACAAAAATAAAATTTTTAAAAATCACCATAAATTAGAATGAGAGGTACTTTATTCATTTGAGCCCACCATGCAGACATACTACAGTTATATCTGCAGTGTGGATCAATAGAAAAGGCTCTGAAAGATTATAGGGATGATTTACTGAGAAAGTCATTCAATGTTGGCCAAATAAGTATGACATAAAATACAATGTCTTGTTTCAATATAGGAGGAGTTCAGAAATTTAAGAGGAAACGTTTCCAGATGGCAGCCAAAAGCACCTGATGGAGAGTGAGAGTATGAGAGAGAGAGAGAGAAAGAGAGAGAGAGTGAAAGAGAATGTAGGAAGCATCTGTCAGTCAATTCAGAAGTTTCCTGAAGGTTTGGGAACTTGTGGCAGAGGAGCTGCCTCCACTGTAGCCCTCCCCCTCTGGGTGCTTCTCTGTGACTGAGAGTGTAGATCATAGCATTTTGAGATCTTAAGGGTCCTCCTCAGGAAGAGGCTACAGAGAGCTGACCAACCCAGTACCCAAAGGCCAATGACAGAAGTTTGGACCCTGTGGGTGAAGACTCAGTACTACCTGCTCTGTCCTGACACCATGACCTGACACTCCTGAATTACTGTCTTCAGACAAAATCACCACCACACTGATCAGGCTCACACAGCCTTCCTGCCTGCCACCCTGATGCAGTGCTAATGGTAGGCTTGCCTTCTACATTAGGATATAGCACTGCTGGCTTGTCTGCCTCCTTGACAGTATTGTTTAATTGGCTTGACTGCCTACCTGTTAGAGGTACAACCATAACTGGGTCCTAATGGCCTGCCTGCTTGCCTGCCTGCTTGTCTGCCTACCATCTTAATGGGTAAACACAGCTCCCTGCCTGCTTCCATGACCGGTTGCACAGCAAATCTTCTTGCCTGTGTACCTTCCAGGCTTGTTCCCTTAACAGGGTGCAGAAGGCCTGCCTGCCTGCCTGCTGTGACTGCTTGACATGGTGCAAGACATGCCTGCCCTCTGAATTCAATCACCTTCTTGATGGACAATCACAGCTTTTCTCCTGGGCTGCCTAACTGCTGTAAAGCCTTGACATGGTGCATAAGGCCTCCCTGCCTGCATGCCTGTCTTCCTGACTCAATGCAGCATTAATGACCTGGCTGCCTACATGGCTACAGCCTTGACATAGTGCACCTGGCCTTGCCATCATGACCCAATTACTTCCAAACACATAGTATTACCATTAGGAACCGGCTGCCAAAACTGGTGCCCTGGGAGTACAAGAAATGAAGCCCTGTTTACATCCTGCAGCCTTGACTTGGTAACCATGGACAAATGGCACAATAAAATGGAGAGACAAAGAAACAACACTCAAATGAAAGAAAAAAATAAATCACTTGAAAATGAAATGGAGGTAAGCAATTTATCTGACAGAGTTCAAAATAATGGCCATAAGGATGCTCAATCAAAATAATAGGAACTTCAAAAGCCTGCATAAAAATCAATTGGAAATAATGATGTAGCTGAAATAAAGAATACACTGGAAAGACCTGACGGTGGATTAGAAACAGCTAAAGACTCAATCAGGTAATTAGAACACAGGTTAGAAAAAACAACACCCAATCAGAGCAGCAATTAGGAATAAAAGTAAAAATCAGGAAGACAGTTTAAGGGATCTTTGGGACAACATGAAATATAACAATATCTACAACACAGAGGTCCCAGAAGAAAAATAATCCAAGCAAGGATTAGAGTATGTGTTTGAAGAAATAATGATAGAAACCTTTCCTTACATGATGAAGGGAAAAGTCTCTCAAGTACAGGAAACACAGAGTCCCAATGAAATTGAACCCCAAAATACCCACACCTACACATGTTATAATTAAAATAGCAAACATTAAAGGTAAAGAAAGAATCTTAAAAGGAGCAAGAGAGACATAAATAGTTATGTACCAGGCAGCACTCATTACAATGACACCTGACTTCTCAACAGAAACACTTCAGGCCAGAAGTGAGGGCCACAAAGTATTCAAAAGAAAGAAAATGGACTGAATACAAGACAACTCTATACACCTAGGATATCATTAAAATTTAAGGTGAAATACCTTCACAGAGAAAAAATATTGAAAATGGCTAAAGGAGTTTATTTTCACCAAACCCACCAATACAAGATCAAAATGACATTAATCTGAAATCAACTACAATAAAAACACTAAAAAACATTCAAACACATGGAGGCTAATTAACATGTTATTAATCAATGAATGGGTTACCAAATATGTCAGTATAAATCCTAAATTTCTCAACAAGATATTAACAATCAGATTCATCACGATATTAAAAAGATCATACACCATGACCTAGTGGGTTTTATTCCAGGATGCAAGGCTTGTACAATATTAACAAATCATTAAATATGATACATAACATAAATAAATTGAAATAGAAAAATCACACAATCATATCAATAGGTGCAAAAAAGCATTCTACAAAATTCAACATCTATTTTTGATAAAAAATCTCTCAGCATAGCTGGAATAGAAGGATCACATATCAACATAATAAAGGCCAAATATGGCAAAACTACAGCCAACATTATCCTCAATGGCCAAAAACTAAAAGCTTTTCATATAAGAACAGCAAAAAGACAAGGATGCCTACTTTCACCACTCTTATTCAACATAGTACTCGAAGTTCTAGCTACAGTGATCAGACAGGAAGAAAGCATAAAAGGCATCGAAGTTCGAAAAAAGGAAGCAAAACCATCATTGACAGTTTACATAGAAAATCCTAAAAACTCAAAACCTACTGGATTTAGTAAATTGGCAATGAAGCAGGACACAAAATTAATACCCAGAAGTTTCTTGCATTTTTATACATCAACAGTGAGCTCACAGAATGGTACATTTAAAAATCAATTCCAGTTACCTTTGCAACAAAAAAATTAAGATACATGGAAAAAAACTAACAAAGGAAGTGAAAAACCTATACCCCAAAAAATTCAGGATGTTGAAAAAAGAGATAGAAAAATATAAACTGGAAGAATATATTATGTTCATGGATTGAAATAATTAATATCATAAAAATGTCCATACTATGCAAAGCAATCTATAAATTCAAGGCAATCACTTCAAATTCCATGGCATATTTCACAGGTATAGAACAAATGCTCCAAAAATGTATGTAGACAAAAAAAAAAAAAAGAGCTCTAATAGCCATGGGAACCTTGAGAAAGAAAAAACAAAGTTGGAGGGATCACAGTACCAGACATCAAGTTATAATACAAAGTTACTGTAATCAAAATACCCTTGTATTGGCACAAGGACAGATATAGATCAATGGATCTATAGGAATACTGAATCAACTTAATGAGAACTTCAAAATAGAGAACTCAGAAATCAAAGCAAAGTTTTACACTAAATTAATATTTGACAAAAGAGACAATAGCATACCATGGAGTAAAGACAGTCTCTCCAACATGGTTTTTGAAAAATTGTACAGGTACATGTTAAAAAATTAACCTAGACCACCAACTCACACTATTCCCAAGAAAATAGTCAAAATGGATATAATACATATAAATTTTGAAGTAATAAATATTTTACAAGAAAATGTAGACAGCAACATATCAGACATATCTCATTGCAATATGTTTGCTGATATGTCTCCTAAGGGCAAGGGAAACAAAGGAGAAAATAAACAAGTGGGACTACATTAAAAAAAATCTGTACAGTGAAAAAACAATCAATAAAATGAAATGGGAGCCCACTGATTAGAAGAACATACTTGCTAGTGATATATCTGATAAAGGGTTAAGTTCCAAAATATATAAGAAGCTCATACAACTTAACAAAAAGGAAGACAATACAATTAAAAAATAGGCAAAGGACCTAAAAAGACACTTCTCCAATATGAAAGTGCAGATTGGCAAGATAACATATTAAAAAAACTGCTCAAAGGAACTAATTATCACTGTGATGCAAATGAAAACAATGAGATACTACCTGACACCTGTCAGAATGTCATCAAATGACAAGTTCTGGCCAGGATGTGGAGTAAAAGGAATTCTAGTACACTGCTGGTGGGAATGCAGACTGGTTCAGCCACTATGAAAAACAGTACGAAGTTTCCTCAAAAAATTAAATGTGAAATTGTGATTTGACCCAATGATCCCACTACTTGGAATATATCCTAAGAAATCCAAAACACCAATTTAGAAAGATTTTATGCACATCTATGTTTCTAGCAGTGCAGTTACAATAGCTAATATCTGGAAATATACCAAGTTCCCATCAGTAGACGAGTATATAAAAAAGGCCGTGGTACACTTACACTATGGAATACTATGCAGCTGTTAAAAAACATGGATCGGTTACCCTTTGTGACAGCATGGATTGGCCTAGAGATGCTTATGCTGTGTGAAATAAGCCAGTCAGAGAAAGACAAGTACCATATGACCTCAGTCATATGTGTAATCTAATGAACAAAATAATCTGATGAATGAGATAGATCCAGGTATATTGAACTCTGGAGTAGTCTAATGAATTCAGAGGGAAGTTGGGGGTCAGGAGTAGTGGGTGAGAGATTAATCCAATAATTTAGATGCATATATACATGAACTCTGGACACAGAAAATAGTATGAGAAGATGTGGGAGAGATTGGGAGAGGGTGTCTTTGGGAGAATTCAATGGAAGTGGTGAAAGGGGGACATTGTAATACTTTCAACAATAAAAAATAAATAAATGAATAAATAAATAGAAAATGTTTCTGTTAATTGGTTATATAATTCCTATATATTCTGGATGTTTCCTCCTGGCATGTTTTCCACCAATAAATTGAGAAATATATTGATGAGCAGGAACATCATATTTGAAGAGCTGCATCTTCACTGTTCTCTGAAGGCAAAACCATGGCAAATAAAATTACAAAATTGTACAATATAAACATGACTGTAGACATTAAATTTTTCTGTTAGGTGCTAAGGTGCTTGTCCAATCATTAAACCCATGGTAGATAATATCAACCTAAAATACAAGCATAATGTAATGTACCTGAATTGCACTGACTTAAAGTATTGACTAAACAATATGAGTTCCTAGAAGTGAGGAAAACAAGCACACTATATTCTTCCTTGATATACTGAAGAAGAAATATTTTAGGAGATGTGAATAGTGGAGCCACTGGAATAAAAAAGCATTCAGACAGGCTATTAACAATATTCTGGACATGAGCCAGTTTACACATCCAGATTATAACATGAAGGAAAGATCTAAGCTTTTGAAAAGAGACATCCAACAAACAACAAAATATGTGTACTGTTAACATCACTTCATGTTTCTCCACAGAGGAGATATACATATACATATATATTTATATTATTTATATTTATATATTTTTATATTTATATATTTATATATTTATATATATACACATGCACACACACTTTTATCAGAGTAACTGTCTATGTGAAAGCAAAATACAGATAAATCTGGATCTACAGGATCCTGGTTTTGAATTAAAATTTTTGTCAGAAAACAGAAGTTCCTCTGGCCATCCAATAAGCTAGGAGATTTTAAGGGTCAGATGACCAATGGAGATTGGTCTATTTTGAAGTGGCTCCAAGTGTCATGGGACCCATGGTCCAATTACTTCTGGTTCTAGAATGTATAACTGAACTAGCTATGGAAGTGAATGGACACCTGCTCTAAGTTACTCATGAATGAGGGATACAATCATGGGAAAGTCTTATAATAGGCCCTGAGAACTACATATGACCAAGTAAGCATTAAATCAAAAGCTAGATTTCATAGTAGATATTTGTATCACCATCAAGATTTGAAAGATAGAGGAGTGCTGAGTCTACAACATCCACATATTTTCATTATCTTACTTCCACAGTATATCACCTCTAGAGCTTTATGTTGCCATTTAGCCGATGTCTTGACTGATCTCCAATCACAGATAATACTTTCCTCTGTTCCTTCATAAAAATGAAGTTATGCAAACTGGGACTACTGAGTGAAAACAGTACTATTCTAAACATGATACATTTTCAGTTCAGAAGTTTTTGAATAAATCTGACTAAAATTCATAATTCTCAGTGAAACAATAGTGGATTCAGTCATACTGAACAGAAAATGTAAGCGTTTCTAAACAATAAATTGTGGCATCTGGCTCCTACAACAACAAAGACTGAGGCACTACACTCATTGGGATTCTGGATTTTATTTTATTTTTAGATATATCTTTATTGATCTCAGAGAGAGGAAAGGGGGAGAGAGAGAGAGAGAGAGAGAGAGAGAGAGAGAGAGAGAGATAAACATCAATGAGAATCACTGATGGGCTGCTTCCTGCACGCCCCCAACTGGGGATCGAGCCAGCAACCCAGGCATGTGCCCTGACTGCGATTTGAACGCTTATCGCCTGGATCCCAGGTGGACACTCAGCCGCTGAGCCATGCCCCGCTGGGCAGGGATTCTGGATTTTAGATGCAGTATATTCTTATGTGGAGCATGTAGCTTCAGCAATTTATGGAATGATCTGAAAATCTGTTATGAGTTAGATCCCAACAGAAAGGAAGCACTTTGACATATCCTGTGATGTGCAAAATGCTCTGTGATCTGAACTATAGATTGCTACAGACATAATGGTTATACAAGTTTCTCTGGCAGATAGTGACTCTTTAGTGCCCTAGGAAGACCTGCAGATGCTCAGAATATTCACTAAATGTTTTGATTTTATCTAAATATGACTAATGTTCTTTTGAGAAAAAATCCTTGGCTGCCTTTTGAGTCAAATTTGGCAAATAAATTTTTTTCTTAAAATTGTAGCCACATGAGTGGATCACCACTCAACATGCAAAGTCACCTCCACCAATTAAACAGGCATCCCCTTCTTTAATCTTTATAGTGTCATGACTGAACAAGGCATGGAAACAAGAACATAGGGCAATAAGCACCCCCACGAAGTTTCTTCCTCTTTAGTCATTAAGCAGGAACCAAAGCCAAGAGCTGAGGAGCATTATTATTATGGTTCACTGCATTGTAAAGAGTTGGGGAAACAGTAACACTGAAGGCCAAGCTCCATAGGGTTCCATGTTCCCCAGAGAGCTGTTGGGAGTAGAGGGATCCAAGCTCTGGCTGAGGTCCATGTGGGCATCACAGGAGGTTTTCATCCCCATTAAAGCCCAAGGAAGTCTTAGAAGGAAGATCCCAACATTTCTAAGAGAAGGCTGTCATCACCCTTCAAAATGAACTGAGCCTGTTCACAAAGATTTCCTTGGCTTCAGTGAAAATTTTTTTTTACCAATGATCCCCAAATTACCATGAAACCTTAAAAGTACAGAACACCTGTGTGTGATATCACCCACAAAATCATAAACAGGCCATGCCCAGGAGAACTACAACATCAATTTAAAGTGGTGCATACATGATCAAATGGGGAGGACGATGGAGGACAAAGCATTTATATATATAAGTAGTGAACCAATTTCTATAAGTCCCTACTGTTATACAGTGGGTCCCTCTTTCAGCCTAGACCTGTGGACTCATGAGCAGATTACTATAAACTGTTGACAAAGAATAAATGTTTGACTTAACTTAGATGTAATTTTACAAAATATCAATTACCAACCAAAAAATGGAGAGCTGCAGCACAAAAGACCATTTCTCAATATTAATGCAAAACACAGGGTAAGGAAAGTTGTGAGAATGGGCTGAGTTTGGGGTGGTTCACTTTGTTATTTACAATGCTTTGATGTCAAATAACCAAATATGCAAGTATATGTTGATTCTTCACTCTGGTCAGTATTTTACATGTATAGCTTGGATCTTGAAATAAACACGATGGAAAAAATTATATTGAAATTTTGGCAGAGTTTTGTGGATAGTTTTTACTCAATGGGCAAAAATAAACAAATATATTTGTGTCTTTCATGGTGCTTATCACAGTTCAGCTTCAAAGTGGAGGATTTCATGAATCAACAGGATTAATTGGCACCTTTGGAATTCCCTCTCAGCTGTGGAATGTAAATGCCACAAACAAAACGCTGAAAGAAAGAAAATCTCTGACATAGAGATGAAACCAGAGACGGGGGGAATGTGAGTATGAGAACAAAACAGGACAAATACAGTAAGAGTAAACTGGTGAGCACATAATTGTGTAATCTCTCTTGTAATATATAGTTGTATAAGTGAGATTTATATAATGTTATTAACAACATTATCCCCCAAAACAATTTTACAAAGAAACCTTGTCACTCCTACACTTGTTTCAGAAAAGCATAGACATTTTTCTTTTTGTGAAGAATATGAACATGGTTTTCTTTGCTTATCTTTTGTTCAATAAGTGTTAGGTGAATCATGTGTTGAAACTGGGTAGAAACTGTGCTGTATGGCTTCAGCCATCAGATAGGTAATACAATGTTGTGTCTATTAAAATAAGAAAAATCAAACATTGCAAGTTCAGAAAACAATATATGATTTCACGGTCCATCAAACAAGATAATTTCTATACATTAGGCTGCAGTATCACTGGATAGAGTAATGAAGACCACTGTGGCAATCCAATATTACCAGATTTCCTGTATAAATGTCTGTGTTGATAATAGATGTTCTAAAAAATTTCAAGATGGACATCAGGAGACATGGATGGTTACATTGATTTATATTCAAAACTCCAGATTCAGCATGAAGTGATTCAGAACATGAGTAGTTATTTTACCAAATTGTTTCAAGCCAGATGTAAGAAAATTTTAAATGTTTCATTAAAAACCTGGCAAATCTAATCATAATGGTTCAATGCGTTTCCCAGAGACCTGGAAAAAACACAGTTTCTAGTCCACCTGACATGCATCTGAGCATCATTGGTCATTCCTATGCCTTCATTTCCCCAAATCAGTCTGGATAGAAGAAGAAAACCTTCAGGTAAACTGGTCATCATCATCATTTAAATACTTGTGGCGATCACGTGACTATTGTTCAAAATGCTTTCTTTCATTTCAAAGAAGAAATGCTCAGTCATAGGCCACCAATTTACCATGCAACCTGCTCAATCCCTTATGACATAACTGTTATGTCACTTATGGAATCATAAGGGTGTCATGCACAGGAAAACATCATCAATTTAAAGTGATACATACAAGGTGAAACATGGGAGAACCAAAGAGTAATAAAATAGCTGGCCCAATTGCTTTCAGTTCCCAGTACTATCCAATCAAAATATCTTTCAGCCTAACTGCTGGATCCCACCTGCAGAGTCGAACCGTCCCAAGAGTAGGGGTGAGATGGAGAAAAGGAAGACACAAAAAAGATGGGATCGGGAGGACTGCAGCTCGTGATGGCTGCAGCCCCCAGTTTATTTTCCAAGCTCAATTTATACTGGCACTGTTGTTTTTGCTGTATAGCACCCTGCCCCGCATTCCTTTCCCTTGCCCAATACAAAGTAGTTCTCTCCAGGCTGCACAAACACACCGTCAGTGTAAATATTCTGCCTCCTGCAGGAGCTTAGACCTTGGTAACTATCTTTGTCTCAGCTTCTAATGGGAACTTGATGGGAAGGATTGAGTCCTTGGCTCGGTATGTGGCTTGACTGCCCCTTAACCCTTCAGGCCAGGGCCAGCTTCCTAATAAGCCTTTCTAGAATTTAAGGCCGCAAACTAAATTAGTATCGCCTTGGTGCCTCAAGATCTGGGTGAGGGAGCAGGAGAGCACTTCTGCAGCTCACCCAGGCAGCTCCTCTGTGCCTGGGGCCACAACGGCTCCCCACACCTAACCCTGTGTGCCCAAAGCAAGCCCCCACTGACCTGTTGACAGAGAAAGAAAAGTTGTTGCCTGTCTTATCAATGATTTTGCATGACATTGAAGACCATTTAGAAATTGGTCATCTGCAGCACAACAAACTATCTCTGGACATTTGTCAAGGACATTGGATAACAAAACCATCACAGTAGGCAGTGATGGGGGTATTTCACCTCCTAAATCATTTTGCTTGGTTGAAAAATGCCCATATGTGCAAGTGGATACTGATTCAGGTTCTGGCTATTATTTAAAACAATAATCAGAGACACTGAAGGAGCATACTTAGACTATACTTCATAATGATATTTGGGCAGAAGTTTCTTGGGCACTTCTCACTCAATGGGCAAAATATCCATATCTATGTGTGTGTGATATAAGCTCATCACAGTGAAGCCTCAAAGTGGGAGATTTCATTCACCAAGAGCATAGAGTGCATAGTCTATATGCCCCATAATTTATGGAATGTAAAAACAGAAACAAACAAAATCTACATAGAGATGAAATTATAGTGGTTACAAGAAGAGAATAAGCATGACGGATAACAAGGATAATATAGAAGGTCACGTACAAGGTTACAGAGAATATTAACTATGGATGGAGTGTCTTTCTTCCCCTGTACAGACCAAGGCAGCCCTACTTGGGAAAAAATAGTTTCATGGGAAGTGGCTGTCTTCACCCTGAAAATAGACTGCAAGTTTTCCCAAAATGGTTTCCTTAGTTTCAAAGAAAAAGTGCTTAACCATGGACCACCAAATTACCATGCAACATGATTTGTTCATTATGACATGGGTGAGCTATCACCCACAGAATTATAAGGAGGTCATGCACAGGAGGACTACAACATCAGTTTAAAAACTTACATTCATGATGAATCTTGGGACAACCCTAGAGGACTAAGAAGTTATGTAAGTAGTGGCCCAGTTGCTCTCAGTCCCTATGCTATGTAGTGGATCCATCTTTCAACCTTGATTTGTGGACTAATGGGGAGATCCTTATGACCTGTTGTCAGAATAAGACTTGGACTGGCTTAGAGATAATTTTGCATGTTATCAATGACCAACCAGAATAGGACAGCTGCAGAAGGACTGACCATTTCTGGATATCTATGCAGGACAATGGGTAAAGTACACCATTACAATGATATGAGAGTAGGGTAAGTTGCCTTTTCATTCACTTTCTTTGGATGACAAATGAGCAGCTATGCATGTATATGCTTATTAATCACTCTGGCCAATATAAACATAAACCAACGGTATAAAAGAAACATAACTGGAAAATTCTTCACAATTAAATTTGTGTACAAGTTTGTGAACATTTCATTCAATTGCCTAAAATGTAAACGTATATTTGTTTCTCTTCTGATGTTTATCACAGTGAAGTGTCAAAGTGATGGAATTTTTTTAATGGAGAGGATGTTTGGCACATTCTTTATTTTTCTCAGATACGGAGTATAAAAGCAACCAATAAAACCAACAAACAAAAGCAACTAACATACAGATGAAAACATGGTGACTACCAATGGGGAAAAACATGAGTCAGGATAAGGAGGGTAAATTTTTTCAAACTCAAGAAGAATAAACTTTGGGTTTTGATCACATAACAGAGCATTCTATGTTTTATTACAAAGTTGTACTAGAAAAATGTATTTAATGGTATTAGTGATGTCATCAACCCAATATTAAATAATAATAAAAAAAAATTATTTATCAATTTCCTTCTGCTTTAGAAATATAGAAATATTTTCCTGTGTTTGATTACTATGAACATGTTTTGTTTACTTATCTTTTGCTTGCTAATGATCTGGTGAATCAACCATTGACACTGGACAGTACACATGTGCTACAGGGCATTAGATATAGACAGATAATGAGGAATATTGTTTTAGTAAACTAAAATAAAATCAATCATTAAATGTCATAAACAAAGTTCTGATTCCAGAGTCCATTCAAAATTTTTTCTAAATATTGGACTACAGCATTACTAGAAGGAAGAGTGAGTATTGCTGTGGAAATCCAATGGGTTTCCTGGTTTTAATTTCATGTACGTAGTGAAGAAATATATGTTAGGAATAATTGCTGAGTGGTCCACAAAAGCATACATAAATGGGTTCCTTGATTTATACACAAGAGACTACATTCAACTTGATGAGATTCAGGATATGAATAGATTTTTTACTTAATGTTTCCAAGTCAGATGTGAGAAAAACTGAAAAGTTCATGGTAGAGTTATAATCGATGTTGGAGGAAACTAGAATAATTCAAGATTTGTAACAAATCCCTAAAGAACACTAAAGTTGAGGGGTACAGTGTGACCCTTGAGTAAGAGTGCTACCCTTTGTAAAAACTATGTGAGTCTGGTAATATATACAACCAGAAAAATATAAAATATGTGTAGACAAGATTAAGGTTGGTGGTCAATTTTCAAAACCATTATTTGCATGAGTCAAAATTCATGACTTTGTGACCACCAGACACAGATTCTGCATTTAAAACTGCAGTGTGGGCCATTAAAATGTCTCTAAATGTTTTATAGGGATGTTTGGCTAACAAATGCATGATACGCCATAAATTATGAAATGGAAATGCCCATGATCCCTTGGTTTAATATAGAAAAAGCAATTCAAATGTTAGGAGAGTCTAAAATGTTGGAATTGATTGGTCATATGAGTCCTATTGGACACTCTGGGAGTGTCCACATGCCATACCTTTCACCAATAAGTTGATATATACGTTTAAGTGGGGAAATGGCATACTTGAAGAGCTGAATGCTGACTCTTCCCTGGAGGCCATACATTGGGAACTGTGGCCTCTCAATGATAAAATATAAATGTGATGGGTTATTTTGGATACCCTGCAGTCAGAGGCCAATGGGCTTTGTTCAATACCTATACTCACCATAGATTTAATCATTAAAGACATCAAACCCAAGCAGAATATAATGAGTGTGACTGGCACTGACCTTACATATTGGCCAATTAAACCTGGTTTTCCTAGAACTGAATACAGCAAGCACAGTACATTATACTCCATCTACAGATACAGATATGTCCTAGGTGAGGTGAAAGTGGTTTCACTAGAATCATCAAACCATTCAGTCAGCCCATGAACCATATTCAGGACATGAGCCAGTTTACACACCCAGGATTTTTAAATGAGGGAAAGACCAGAACCTCTTGAGAGAAGATCTAAAACAGACAATGAAACATTTATGCAGTGTACCTCACTTCATGCCTTTCCCCAAGGGACTGATAGCCTTTCATACCAGAGTAGCTGTTTCAGAGAAAGCTAAGAAAGAGATATTCAGACACTGCAGGACATAGGTACTGAGCTGAAATTTGTCTCAGAAACCAAAATTGTACTGTGGTTTTCCACCAAGACAATGAGTTTTGAGGGTCAACTGACCAATGAGTTATAGTGAGGGTCCATTTTGAAGGGGGTCCAAATTTAGTCCTCCCTTGGTTTCCCCTTTCTAGAATGTATACCTAAAATAGTCATAGCACCAGAATGAACATGCACACTGTTATGCTGAGGGATTAAGCCTACTGTGGCAGGAAAGTCTAAAAAGAAGGCATAAAAACTGCCTACAGCTAAGGAGGTAGTAAATCAAAAGGTATACCTCAAATCTGGATGAATATTAAAGATTGGAAATGGATTTGAAATGTACCAGAGTGTCTCTTTGACCACATCCAATTTAACCTCTTGATATGGCTTGTGCAAATGGAGAAGAAAGAGAAGAATGGAGTAGCGGTAGAGTAGTGGGAGATGGAGAAAAAAGAGTAGGAGGAGAAATAGGAGAATAAGGAATGGAAGGTAGGGGAGGAAAAATAATAGGAGTAGGAAAATGCTGAGGAATATGGAGAAATGGGGAAGAGGAAGGAGAAAAAACAGCTTTAAAAATTGCAATGAATTCACCCATATTTTTACTACAGGTGATCCTAGCTGCTGTTGGTGTATCAATGTGATTGTTTTGCTTCTGTAACATTATATGCACATCACATTGTACACATATGCACCTATAGTTCAGGTAAATGGCTCCTTCTTATGTTTCCCTGTGAATGGAGACAGTGCTACTCTAAACTTTATATTCTTTTAGAGTTAGAAGATGAGGAATAAAGATGATTTAAATTGAGAATTCTTCTAACTCTGAAATAGTTTTGCTACCTGCGCTTTCAGAAGGTGAGGTAACTGTCTCAAGATAAATAATAATTTTGGCATAAAGCCCCAAATGCAACCAAAATAGAGGCACAATTCCCAGTGTGCCTCTGGGTTTTAAATGCAGCATATAACTCAGTGGAGTATATGAAGCCTTCAAATGTATGGAGGAGCATGAAAATATACTCATTTTGATTAGGACCCAGAAAAATATGGTACTGCATGTGTTCCAGACTGCTGTACAAGGTGCTCTGTGAACTGAGTCATATACTGCATCAGATGTGTTGGTCTCGTCCTAATTTTCCAGATAGAGACTATCTTTGAGTCCTAGGGAGTACTAGACCTGAATCACAGGGTAGATGCTCAAGATTTTCAACCAAGGTCTTAATATCATTTATAATTTTAAAATGTTCTTTTGAGGAATAATTCTTGACTAAAATGAAAACTTATCTTCAGTGAAATATTCTTGGACAGTGGTATTGATCAGGAGCTGTAACTGTTTCAAAGAAAACCATATTTTGTGGCATTGAGCCCAATAAACAATAGAGATGAATGCAGTGAAGCCAGTGACTTTCTGGATATAAGAAGCATCATATTCATTAGTGGAGTATGTGTCTCTAGAAAATTTATGGGTGACTTGAAAATCTGATCCTTTTGGTTTAAAACCTAACAAAGAAATGCAATGAAATGCATAAGGCTCTTGATCAAGCTGCTCTGTAAGCTGGATCATATATTGCAGCAGACTATATGATTGTCCAAATTTCTCTGACAGATAGAGATTCTATTTGGGTCATTGGTTTACCTAGACATGAATCACATTTTAGATGCTTAGAATTTTCAACCACTCTCTTGATAACATTCACAAAAAAAATTATGCCATTTCAGGAAAAAAATTAGCATCCTTGTGAGTCAAATTTGGCAAAGAATGTTGTTTTTCTTTTTTGTTTTGTTTTATTTTTAAATAGACCCATTTGCTTGGGCAATCGCTAAACATCAAAAATCACCTCTACCCATAAAACAAGAATTTAAGTATTCCCCTTCTCTCACTGAAGTTTTCTGACTGAGAAAGCACATGGAGACTAGAACACAGGGCAATAATCNTAAATTGACCCACTTGCTTGGGCAATCGCTAAACATCAAAAATCACCTCTACCCATAAAACAAGAATTTAAGTATTCCCCTTCTCTCACTGAAGTTTTCTGACTGAGAAAGCACATGGAGACTAGAACACAGGGCAATAATCACTTCCATGTTATTTATACCACCTGTGTCACTGAGAAACATCTGTAATTGGACCCACATGCTTAAAAAAACCTTATCATCATGGTTCACTGTGTTGTAGAGATCTGGATAAGAGGTAACCCAGTGACCCAGTTACATAGGGATAATAACTCCCCTGACTCCATTTTTTATGCAAGTGTAACAGTTTATGGTATATATGCAAATCACAAGTGACTTCCTTCCCCTTAAAAGCCCAAGGTGGTCCTAGCTAAGAGATTCAAAGATTTAGATAAGGCTGTTGACATATGATCTGAGTTTTTTTCAAAGGGTTTTCTTATTGTCAAAGAAGACATGCTTAACTGTGGACCACCAAGTTACCATGAATCTTGATCTGTCCGTTATGACCTGGGTGTGTTGTCACCCATGGAGTCATAAACTAGATTTCTGTACAAGATGTTCTCTAAACCTGGCCACATACTGGCACAGACCTGATGGTCCTACAAGTTTACCTTAGTGATAGACATTCTTTTGGGGCCTTATGCTGACACAGGAGAGTATCATAGTGTAGATGCTCAGGATTTTCAACAAAAACTTTGAAGTTAACAACAAATATTGTTTTTTGAGGAACAACTCTTCGCCTTATTTTGAGTCAAATTTGGCAAAGTGACCCTTTCATAAAAATGGAGCCATATGGTTGGATCCTTACTCAACAGGCAAAATTATTTCCACCAAGAAAGCAAGTGGTTAAGCCTTCCCCTCTTCTGAATCCTTAATGTCTGACTGAAAAAGTGCATTGAGATCAGGGCAAAGGACTCCAATTCCTCCCTAAATTTTCTTCCTCCTGGGTCACTAAAAAATAGGTGAGTCATCTGTTCAAACTAGGCAAGAGCAGACATTATAAACTAGTACCAATCAGACAGTTAATGAGGAATAGTGTCTGGGGAAAAAAAGTAAAATCAGTTAAAAGGGTCAAAAAAAAAAAACCACTCTCTGTTTCCAGAACCTAATCAATACAATTTCTAAGCATTAAGCTACAACATTCCTAGAAGGGAACAGTGAGCATTGCTGTGGCAATTCAATGGGATTCCTGGTTTCTATTCTTCACATCTGTGTTGATGACATAAATATTCTAAAAATGTCTTAGTGTCAATAATAGCATAATTGGATGGTTTCCTTGATTTATACCCAGGACTACAGATTCATATTGAAGAGCATCAGGAGATGAAAATAATTTTTTCTAAACGTTTCCAAGAAACATGTGAGATAAATTGGAAATGTAGAAGTAGATTTTTAAACATTATTAGAGAAAATTTGAATAAATCAATATTTGTCACACACTGGAAAAATGTCCAAGAGGAAATACACAATTGTAATAACATTAGTGATCTCTGCCATAGCAGTTGCCACCTTGGCTAAAGTTAAATCCCAACAGGGCACTGAAAGTGAGGCACAAAGTGTGACACTTGAGAAAATGTGCTACTCTTTGGAAAAAACAATGTGAGTTCTGTAAAGTACACAAGCAGTAAAATATGGAATACAGTTGGAAATAATTAATGGTGGGGGGCAAGGTAAAGGATGAGAGGTAGTTTGTTAATTTGGCCCCACGAGACAGAGATTATGCATTTATATCTACAGCTGGGTCATTAGAAAAGACTAAAATATTATTGGAATGTTTAGGTGACAAATGCATTCAGTGATGGCCCAATAAATGTGACATGGAAGGATGAAAATCTCTTGATTTATTATAGATGAAGCAGTTCCAAAGTTTACAGTAGTTGGATTGTTGGAGTAGATTATTGTGCACTCTATTGTGAACTATCCACAGTGCATAGTTTCAAAAACACATGGAGAAATATATTGAAAGGAGAAAGAGCATATTTGAAGATCTTCATGATGACTCTCTTATAAATGCCAGACTTTTTAAACTAAACCTCTCAATTGCAATATCTCAATGTGAGATATTGAAAAATTGTATTTTCTGGTGGCAGGAGCTAGCAGGTCTTACCAATTTACTCAAGTCCATGATGATCTGATGACCCTAAAAGACAGGAAATTCTAATGAGTCTCACTGTGCTACATACAGTGTTGGCAAATCAATTATGGTGTTCCAAGAATTGAGGAAAATAAGCACTCTACACTCATCCTTGATGTACTGAAGCAGAAATTTCCTAGTCTGTCCTAGGGCTCCCACAGCCTTCCACCTGGTCTATCTCTTGGGCAGTCTCAGGGAGGCCCAGAGCCAATGAACTCTGGTCCTGGTCCTCTTTCTCATAGAGACTGAGGTGTGCCTTACTGCTGAATGCATGCCAATTTTATGAAATTTTTAGTCTTGTGTCCACAAATACAACTTTATTTGAATAGAGCCACATCTCCTTGTTTACATATTGTATGTTACTGATATTAAGCTAGGAGGAGAGAATTGGAGTTTTAACAGAAAGCATAAGCTATTTAATCTCTGGCTCTTACAGAAAATTATTTCTTATCTCTGATCTACAATCTTGGGTTCCCTTATAATCTTTGAATAGCTGTTTTAGAACATTGGAGTGGTCTGTTTCACTAAAGACAATATTTTCTATGCTAATAAGCCAGTCCTCAGCCATTGTTGATTATAGTAACACTATGAAATGGCTGAAAATATGTTTTCATAATTTCACATTATCTTGCGGTACTTTCAAATGAAACCTGTGTACAGCAGCTGCTGCTTCCTATACATGCCCATGATACATCTAAGAAGAAATCATGGGTTATAATGAGTATCTGTTCCCTTTTGGCCAGTCTGATGCTAGGCCACATTAGACCCTTTGTAAGTTGCCCTTGCCAAAATAAGAACAAACAGTGTAAGTTGCCAATGTTCAGCATATCCTCATTAAACACTGATTCCAGCCTCACAGTGTAACATAGCCATAGAGCCTAGCTTAGCCTTGGAGCATGTGAAAGCTGAGCACAGGCCAGAAAATCCTAACCTAGCCCTGAAATGCTATCATAGTGCTGAAAAACACACTGTAGCACTGAATTGTGGAGCCTAATCTTGAAGAGCTAAGGCTAGCCAGGAAGAGCTTAATCTCTCACAGAGATTCTGCCTAATACACTCCAATTATATGAAATTCACACCAGTGTCTACAAATAATGTTATTTAAATAAAGCTATATTTTTTGTTTAAACACTGTCTATGACTACTGTCAAACATTGAACAGAGAATTGGAATTTCAAAATAAATCATAATCGATTTATTTTCTGGCTGTTGCTAAAAAATCTTGATGGCATTTTGTCTATTATCTGAATTGCATGTACAATTTTAAACAGCTTTTTAAGAAATTGGAGAAGCCTGATTCAGAAAAGCCAATCATTTCCATTCTAAGTAGCCAGTTTTTAGCCATTCTGGGTGACTGGCACACTATGAAATATCTGTAAATATATTTTCTAATGTAAATAAGGTGTACAGTCAAATGAAACTGGCCTATAGAAGCTGCTGGTCAGTGTACACACCCATGGTGGAATGCATAGTGAATACAGGGTCTGTACCCTGCAGTCCAGTTTGTTGGTCTGACACTTCAGACTCATTGTAAGTTGCTACTTCCAACACAAGAAAAATGCATGTGACTTGTCAATGTGCATTGTAACATGATTAAAGACTTATACTAAATTTTAAGTCTATTCTGGCCACAGAGTATCGTCAGCCTCCAAGCCAGTCAACCAGATTCCAGAGCCTCAATGAGCCACCCTTAGCATGAAGGAGATGAACCTGGTGCTAAAATGCTTAGCATCACCCCAAAGAGCCTAGCTTCGCCCCAAAGAGCCAAGAGCCAATTCTCTCTCTCAGAGAGTATGACAAAGGCTCAGGTCCCAAGCAGCGTATGCCAAGGGCCTCACTCTCAAAGAGTCTGAGAAAGTTTAAGGGCCCTGGCATCCTGGGCCTGGGCCTCCCATCAGAGAGTCTGAGTATTTACTTGTAGCCTAATACATGTCAGTTACATAAAATTTACAGTGTAGTGTCCACAGGTAAATTTTCACTTGAATACAGCAGTACCTGTTGGTTACGTATTGTTTATGTTGTTAAACTATGTGGAGACTTGGAGCTTCAAGAGAGACAGTATGCCATTTAATCTTCAGCAGTAACAGAGAAAACTTCCTCACAACTCATCAAGGGACTTAAGTCCCTGTTATTATCTTGTTGAGCTGTTTAAGATCTTTGGAGAGGTTTGTTTCACTAAAGACAATCTTTTTTGCTAATTAGTCATTCTTTTGCCATTCCTAGTTATAGGAACACTATGGAATAAACATCAATTAATATGTTTTTATAATTGCATGCAAAGTTGGGGTACATAGAAATTAAATCAGTACATAGCAGCTGCAGATCTCTGTACTGGCTCATGATGGAAGTCCAAAGTTGGGAGAAGGGGTTGGAACGAATGTCTCTTACATACAGGCCAGTGTAGTGCACAGGCCCTTTAGACTCATTGTTAGTTGCAACTGCCAGCACAAGAACAAGGCATATTAAGTGTTCCTGTGCAATGTGACATCATTAAAGACTGATGCTAGCCTAAAGGTTGTCCTAACATCAGTCTATCCAACATCAGAGCCTGCCAGTCAATGCTTGTTGCCTTGGAGGGCAGAGTTTAGCCCCCCAAAACCCAGCCTATTCCAAAAATGCCTCTCCTGTCCCTGAAAAATCTAAGTTTCTCACTCTCAGAGAGTATGGGTGAGGCTCAGGTCCCCAGCAAGGTAGGTCCATGACATCCCCCTCAAGGAGTTGGCACAGAACTCCAGCAGTCTCACATGGTCTACTCTCATGGAGTACAATGCATGTCTTGCTACCTAATACATGACAATTATATACAATTCTCACTCTAGTTTTCACAAATAAAATTCATTTGAGTTCAGTCAAATCTATCTTTTTACACATTGTGTATGACAGCTGTCATACACTGAGCAGAGAAATGGAGTTTTGACATAGACCATAAGTCATGTAATCTCTGACTTACAGAGAAACTTGCCTACCTCTGATCTAGAATCTTGAAATCCTTTTGAAATCTTTGCACAGCTGTTTAAGAACATTGGAGAGGTCTGTTGCACTAAAGACACTCTTTTCCATGCTAATTAGCCATTCTTTAAACATTCTTGATTACAGAACGCTATGGAACATCTGTAAATATGTTTTTATAATTTCATGTAAAGTTGGGTTACATTCAAATATAACCAACCCTTTGCAGCTTCTGCTCTCTGTATAGGCCCATTCCACTACTGGGCCCAGAAAAATTGGGGGTTTGGAATTTATGCATTTTTCTTGCAGGCCTGTTTGGTGCAGAGACCCTTTAGACTCATTGCAAGTTGCCATTGCCAACACAAGAACAAAGTGTGTGATGGGGCAATGTAGACTGTGACAATGCTAAAGATAGATGCTAACTTCAGAGTGTAGTCTTGCATGAGTCTAGTCTAGAAGTAGAGACTGACTAGATCCTTTAAGCCTTGGAGAACTGAGCCTAGCTCAAAACACGAGTCAACACAATAGGAGGTGATCCTCTCTCTCAGAGAGTCAGAGGGAAGTAAAAAGTAACTGTAGAGGCCAATTCCAGAGGGATTTTGCCTCCACAGAAAATTGTATAGAGGTTAGTGTTGCAAGCTCTGGCTAAGGTCAATGTAGGCACCACTACTAGGTTTTGTGACTCTTTATCTAAAAGCAGTCCTAGCTAGAGGGACAAATATTCAGGGCAAGGGACTTTCATCACCTGTTAAAATGAATTAGATTTGTGCCAAAGAATGTTCTTGGGTTCAAAGACAAAATGCTTAACCACCAGCAACCAACTTACCATAGAACCTGAGCTTTCCATTATTACCTGTGTGTGACGTCACCCACAGTCGTAAAGAGGTCAAGAACAGGATGGCTACATTCACTTAACGTGGTTTATATATGATTAAACCTGGCAACACAAAAGCAGTAATACCAGGCGGTTCAGTTGTCATTCAACCCTACTGCTATACAAAGTATCTGTCATTCAGAGTTCAGAGGAAAAATAGTTGTGGTATAGAACACTGATGATTTTGCATGATATCAATGACAAACCAGAAAGTGGAAAGCTACAGCAGAACAGACAATTTCTGAACATTTGTGAAGAAAAGTAAGTAACAAAATCATTACCTGGGCAGAGATTGGGTCTGTTAAGTTCATCATTGACTTTGCTTGGATGACAAATTACCAGGTATGCAAAGAGATACTGATTCATGGCTATAACAAGTGTTTTGCAACAATAGTTAGGGAAATTAAAACACATGATTGGAGGATCCTTCAAAATGACATTTGGGAAAAGTGTGTTGGACATTTCTTAATAATGGGCAAAAATATACACAGGGATTTGATTCTCATATAAAGCTCATCACAATGAAGACTCATAGTGAAAGTTTTCATAAATCAAGAGGAATAATTGGCACATCCTATATTTTCACTTATCTATTGAAAGTGAAACCATGAAGGAAACAAACAAGAAAGGGACAGCTGTAATTTTTTTAACAATAAAGATAAATTAAACAAACAAAAAACAAACAAACTGGTCTACATACAGAACAAATGATGGTGATTATGTAAAATGAAAAAAAAAAACATGAGTGATGTTGAGAGAAAAGAGGTCAAATGCAGGAAGACAGAGGATACTATGCATTTGGTAGAGAGTACATAATGAAGTATGCTATGTTTTCCTATAAAGCTGTACAAGTGAAATTTATATAATGTTATTATCCATGTTAACCCCCAAAATTTATTAAGAAAATAATTTTACAAAGATAGTTTGTTAATCACACCTTTTTTCAAGAAAAAAAATATTTTTTTTCTTTCTTTTAAATAATATAAATACATTTTGTTTAGGTACAGTTTATTTTAATAAGGATAAGGAAAATCATCTATAGAGACTTGGCATTAGATGTGCTCTATGGGGTTAGTCATCAGACAGTGAAAAAGAGTATCCATGAAAATAAAAATAGATCAAAGTTTAAATGTTACAAAACCAACTTCTGATTCCAGACTCCAACCAAAATAGTGGGCCACAGCATCACTAAATTGAAGGTTGAGGACCACTGTGGAATTCCCATAGGCTTCCTGGTTTCTAGTGGAGGCTTTCTGTGATAATGACACAGGTGTTCTGAAAAGATCCTTTGTGGTTAACAGCAGCAGGCAAAGATATGTTATTAATCATTGCTTGAGATGGCTTACATAGTTCTGAAACAACATGCCAGGTTCAGCTTTAAAGTTATTGAGGATATGAGTTGTTGATTGTGTAAATGTTTCCAAATAGATATGAGAAACATTCAAAAGTTATCTGTACAGATGTAACCAAGATTCGAAGGGAACCATTATAATTCCAGATTTGTAAAAGACTGGAAATATATGCAAGTGTGAAAACACAGAAATAATAATGGTAGTCACCTGTTTTTTGGCTGTTGTCACCTTGAGTAGGCTCCAGGCCCAAAAAGACCCTCAGGTGTGAAGCAAAGTGTACAGAAAATTATACTGTAGTCCTGTACTTTACATGAGTAGAAAAATATGGAAGTTGTGTGAATATATGTTTGAGAAAGTTCAAAAAAAATAAATATGTATGAGACAAAATTTATTAATTTGGGCTCAGCAGACAGAGATTCCCCATTTATATCTGTAGTGTGAGTCATTAGAAAAGTCTCAAAAAATTTACTGGTTTGTGAGGTTGAAAATGCCTCCAATGACATCCCAGTAAATGTGATGTAGCAATTCTTAGTCTATCTTGTTTTGAAACGGCATTCAAAAGCTTAGAACATGGAATTTTGGAGCTGATTGCACACTGTGGGATTATCCAAATGGCATATCCTTCATCAANAGAAGGTGGAATTTTGGAGCTGCTTGGTTCATGCACACTGTGGGATTGTCCAAATGGCATATCCTTCATCAATACTTTAAGAAATAGAATTAAGGGAGGGAAGAGTCCTTTTTTTTTTTTTTTTTAATCTAACTGGAGGATATATTTTCTATTGCTTTCAGAGAATGGGAGAGAGAGAGAGACATCAATGTGAGAAAGACACAATGATTAATTGCCTCCTGCATGCACCCTGATATGTGCCTAGGAACCAGCCTGTAAGCCAGGTACATGCCATTTGCCATAATTGAAACCTGGACCCTTCTGTCTGCAGGCCAACATTCTAAACACTGACCCAACCTGGCTAAGACTGGAAAGAGCTTATTTGAAATGGTATGTCATGATGTTTCTCTGAAGGCCAGACATTGGGACCTGAGGCCTCTCATCCATAAAATTTCTATGGGATACTAGATAGTGGATCCTCTAAAGGTAGGATATTCAAAAGGGCTTTACCAATATTTAAAATCACAGTAGCTCTTATCACCTTAAAAGACAAAAAATGCATGTGGAATCTAATGAGGTTAACTGACACTGAGCTACAGTGTTGCTTATCAATCATTGTGTTCCTAGAACTGAAGATAGAAAGCCCGTAATATTCATTATTGTTCTTTGTAGGGAAACAATTCTCGGTGAAGTGGAAAAAAAACTATCCATGAAATCATATAAATATTCCATCAGCCCATAACCAATCCCTGATAATAGCAAGTTGACACACCCATGTTATGTAATTAAGAAAAAACAGATCCTTTTGAGAATAATGCCCAACAGGCAAAACATTTATATACTGTTAACCTAAAGTTCATGACTTTCCCCAATAACCCATAGATAATTTTTCCAGGGAAACCCTTTATTTGAGGAAAAACCAAACAACCATGTAATTCACGGACTACAGAACATTGGTTCCCACCTTAAATTGGTCTCAGAAACCAAAAATTACTGTGGCACTCCACTAAGACTAGAAGATTTTGAAGATCCAGTGACCAGTGGAATTTTAGCTCAGGGCAACTTCAAAGTGGATAGAAATGAAAATGCACAACTTTTGTGGCTTCTCTTGGTCTTAGAACACATGAGTGAAATAGCCATTTAATAGGAATAAGTACCAACTCTGTGTTATTGCGGACTGAGGGCTGCAATGTGCTGACTGTCTAAATGAAAGCCAATAGAACTGCCTAAACCTAAAGAACTTTTAAATAATAGCTATATTCCAAACCTGGGTGTATATTAGAGATTTCTACCACCATCACTTTTTCAAAAGATGCAGGGTATCTGGCTGATTGGAGCACATATCCATGAAACTTTTATTTGGATTGTACAAAAGGAGGAGAAAGAGGTAGAGGAGGAGAGAGAGGTGAAGGAGGATGAGTTGGAGGAAGCGGAGAAGAAATAGAAAATGAAAAGGAGTTTGAGCAGGAGGAGGTGAGTAAAAAGAGAAGGGCAGGTGCAGGAGAATGAGGAGGTAGTGCCTGAGAAAGAAGAGTAGGAGGTGAAAAAAGTAGATGAGTGGGAAGAGGAGAAGGTGAATATGGTGATGAAGGAGGAGAAAAAAGGGAAAAGGAAGGAGAAAGAAAAGAAATTGGAGAAGAAAGAGAAGGAGGAGAATATTTAATAGCTAATAGGAAGGGAAGATAGATGGAGCAGGAGCAAGCAGATGAGAGGGAGGAGAAGGAGGAAGTAAAGGAGAGGGCAAATTACTAGGAGAAGTAGGGCAGCAGAACAAGGAGAAGGAGGGGAGAAGAAAAAATATAGATGGAGAAGAAATAATTCAAGAATGGCAGTGAATTAAAGAAAACTCTAAGTGACTCTAGCTATGGCTGCTCTACCAATATCATCTTTGGTTAAATAACTTCAATGTACATATTACATTGTGAATATATGCACTTTGTTTTCTACCACTTGCCTACTCTGTATATATCCAAAGGTCAATCAAAGATAGGGCACTGAACTGTCCTGGCAGCTGTACAAGCTTCTCTGTGAATTGGGTCATATTACTGAAGATGTGATGGCACCACAAGTTTCCATGGAAATTCTAATTTCCATTAGAGATTCTTTCTGGAACCTTAGGAAGACCTTGAGGCAAATCCCAGTATAGATGATTGGAGTTTTCATCCAGGTCTTGATATCATCAATCAAAGTTGTTGTTCTTTTGAGGAACATTTCTTGGTGTTATTTTGAGTAAAACTGGACAAAAAAAACCCTGTTTCATAAAAATGGAAGAAAGCACTTGGACAATCAATCAACATAAAAAACATCACCACTCAGAATACTACATAGAAGCATTCTTCCCCTTCTCTCAGTGTATCATTTTGACTGACAGTGCACTGAGACCAGAAAAAAGGGCAGAAAACCCCTCCAGAATGGTCTTACATCTGAGTTACTGAGAAACGTGAGGAAACCAACCAAACTGCTGAAAAACATGATTGTTATGTTTCACTGGTTTGTACAGAGATGGACAAGTACTGATACCTGATACCAAGGACCATGGGCATCCTGTGTTCCCAGAGACGTGGTGAAGCAATGATTCCTGTCTTGGGCTGAGGCCTATCCACACATCAGGTGAATTGCATTCCTTCAAAAGGCCAAAGCAGTTCTAGAAAAGAGGGGCACATATTCAGGGGAAGTAGCTGTGATCACCCCTCAAAATAAACAGAGATTTGTCTCTTGGGTTTTAAAAATTAAATGCTAAACCATGAGGCACTAAGTAACCATGCAACTTGAGTTGTCCATTATGTCCAGCGTGTGATGTCACCCATGAAATCATAAACCTGGCCATGCACAGGAAGAATGCACACTAATTTAAGGTTGTGCATACTAGGCAAAACTGGGAAGATCCTGATGGCACAAAGCACTTATATAATTAGTGGCCCAATTGCCTTCTGTTGCTTCTGCTATACAATGGACATAATGAAATAATGTGAACATATTTTTATTTCTTAAATTATTTTCAGCAATTATAGGGAGAATCATCTGTTGATGTTTGGCCACAGCAAGTGTGATTAAGTTATTCACAGTTAGAAAGTTAATGAGGGATGATGTCTATTCATGGGAAAAAAAGTCAATCACTAATGGTTAAAAAAGTAAGTTCCTATTTCAAGGACCAGTCAAAATAATGTCTATATATTGAGCTACAACATCTCTGGATGAAAGATTGTGAACCACAATGTGGCAATTTTGGCAATTCCCTTGGTTTCTTGGTTACTAGATTCTATATATATGGTGCTGAAATAGGCTTCCAGAAATAATTCTAGTTGGTCCACAACTAGCAGGCATGGATGGTTTTCTTTATTCAGATCTAGGGTACCACCTTGAAGAGCTTCATGACATAAAGTCATTTTTACCTCAAATCTCCTAGGTCAAATGCGAGGAAAAATTGCTGTTTCATGGTAGAGTTGCAACTGATATTGAGGAAAGTAGAATAATTCAGGATTTGTCACAGACTGGAAGAACGTGCAAGAGGAAACATATAAGGGTAAAAATATCAGCCACCTCTCCTGTGACAATTGTTTCCTTTACTTGACTCAAATCCCAGCAAGGCAGTAAAGGTGAGGGATAAAGTATGACCATCAGAATCTGTGATACTCTTTGGAGAGCTATGTGAGATTAGTAATTTATAAAGCCAGAACAATGTGGGCTATGTGTGAAATTATAAATGTTTGGTGAAAAGGTTTAAATGAACATAAATTTAAATAGAGGGAATTTATTAATTTGGGCCCACCAGAGAGAGATTGTACATGTATACCTGCTCCTTCAGTCATTTCAAAAGGAATTAAAAGATTATTGGGTGTTTAGCTAAAAAAAATGGAATCAAATGAGTGTGATATGGAAATTCCAACATCCTCTTGTTTTACTGTAGAAGAAGCAATTCAAAACATTAGGGACGTGAAAATATTTAAGAGGATTGTTCATAAGGGTTCTGTTTCACACTCTTTGACTTTCCAAATGGCTTACTTGTCACCTACACACTGAGAAATATTATGAAGAGAGGAAATAAAATATTTGCACTTCTGTGTGATGAAACATGTATGAAGGCCAGTCATTGATCACTGAAGTCTCTCAATCAAACAATCTAAATGTGATGGGAGAAATTGTATCCCCTGGGTGCATGGACAAATGAGCATCATTCAACATCAAACTCATAGTAGTTTTGATCACCCTAAATTGCTGAAAATCAAAGGATCATTAGACACTCTGACAAGCACAGACCACCATGGTTGCTAAATAATCATGGTGTTGCTAGAAGCAGAGACAGGAAGAACAGCACATTATTCCTTTACCTACTGAAGTAGAAGTGTTCTAGATGAAGTGAAGCATGGTTTTCAATGGAATCATAAAAAGTCAGTGATCATTAATCATATACAGTACCTGGGACTATTTGTGCACCAAGATTTCATAATTGAAGAAAATGCCAGAGCCACTAGAAAAGGCCCAGAGCAGACAATGGAAATCTATACTGTTGAATCTACTTCTTGTTTTTTCCCAAGGGACTTTTAGATTTTTTTTACCAGGATAACTATCTATTTGGAAGAAAGCAAGGATAATTAAGGAACTACAGAACAGTGGCTCTAAACTGATATTTCCTCAGAAATGAAAATTTTACTCTGGCCCTTTAACAAGGCAAGGATGGTTTGATGGTCAGCTGCTTATGAATGAGTTTTAGCTTAGGACCATTTTGAAGTAGGTAAAATTTCTTTGGACACTACCCCTTGATTCCTGTTTAATTAATAGCCATAGCAGTGGAGTAACTAAATGTGTAACTAAAATAGCCATAGCGGTGGAATGAACACCAACACTGGATTACTGAAGAATTAGGGCTACTCAGGGGCAAAGTCTAATAAGTTGGAATTAGAACTTTCTATACCTAAGTTAGTGTTAACTAAAAAGCTACAACTCATACTCAAATGATTATTAGAGGATTGTGCCTTCATAAGGGATAAGAAAGATTCAGGAATGCTGATTTGACCCCATGGACATTAACCTTTTAATTTGGCTTGTGCAAAATCAGGATAAAAACAAGGATGATGAGGGGGAAGAGGAGAGGTAGAGGGAAGAGGAAGTGGAGGAGGAAGAAAAAAAGTAGAAAGAGAGAAGAGAAAAAAGGAGTAGAAAAATAAGGTGGAGCAGTGGTGAATGTGTAAGAGAAGATAAGAAAATGAGAAACAACTTAGAAAATGGCATTTAACTCACTCATATTTTAAGTATGAGCGACTCCAACTCCTGCTGCAGTTTAGCCTGATTACACTGATTAAATTCAATGTACACATCACCAATGTACACATATTCGCCAAATTTTTGGTCAAATGTTTTCAAATTTCAATCAAATTTGCCTTCTCTCAACTGGCAAAGCCAACACATTTATTATCTTACCTCTGCAGTTTTTCAGATTTATAGCCTTATGTCTTTTGCTGAGGTGTTCTCTGCCTTTCCCATCCGGAGGATGTCCTTCCCCCTAGTTGATAGCAGAATCATGTTCTGCTGACTGGACCTGGTGATGGGAAAGAGTGCTACTTTAAATTTTATACCTTTTTAAATTAGAGGTTGAAGAATAGTATCTACCTAAAATTTAGACTTCTTCTCACTACGAAATATATTTGGGTTCAGTGGTATTAGGGAGGTGAAGTAACTTTCTCAAGGTAAACTAAAATTTGTGGCATCAGGCCCCACCTTCAACTAAGACAGCAGCACAGTGCCAAGTGGGTGTCTGGTTTTTAGAGACAGCATATAACACTTTGGAGCATATGACTTCTGCAAATTTATGGAGTGACCTGAACATCTGCTCATTTAGAAGTTGGATCCCCCACCAAAACAGCACTCTTTCATGTCAAGGCTGCTGTACTAGCTGCTCTGGGACCTGGGCCATGTACTGTAGCACACACTGTGCTCCTACATGTTTCCCTGACAGGTACAGATTTTCTGTGGTGCTTTATAAAGACCTGTTGTTGTATCACAGTGTAGATGCTAAAGATTTTCAACCAAGGTCTTTATATTATTTTCAAACAACTATTTTTTTTTTTTTTTTTGAGTAACAATTCTTTTCTCTTTTAAAGTCAAATTGGCCAAACATAATCCTTTCATAAAAACTGAGCCACATGGTTGAACCAACGCTCAACTTACAAAATCATGTGGACCCAGTAAACATGCATTTTAGCTTACCTATATTCTGCAACCTTAGTGTTCTGACTGAGAAAGAGCATGGAGACCAAAATACAGGTCAGCAAAGACCTGCCACAGTGTTCTTACACCCTGAGTCATACAGAAATGTGGGAACTGTACCACAAAACTGGGCAACATAATCATCATGGTCCATTGGGTTTTAGAGTCCTGGGAAAGAAATAAACCTATAAGGGAAAATGAATAATAGGAAGCTTGAATCTCCATGGTCACTTGTGGAGAAAGATATCCAGTGTCTGGCTGAGGTCATTCTGCATGTCACAGGTGACTTTCATGTCCACTTAGGCCCACAGTAGAATGGGTCATTGGGGAGAAAGAGGGACATCTGTAATATTTTAATCAAAAATAATTATAAAAAAAATTAGATATAGGTTCATGGCCCTGGCTGTTAATTTGTAACTGTAATCAGGAACAGGAAATAAACACAATTGGAAGAACCTTCAAAATTACATTTTGGGCAGGTGTTCATTGTGCAGTTCTCCCACAGTGGAAAAATATTCCAGTATAACTCTCTCACTTAAGGCTCATCACTGTGAATCTTTAGAGTGAAAGATTTCATTAATAAAGAAAATTGGCATATTCTGTATTTTCACTCATACTAGAAATGTAAAATTACAAACAAAAGAAACAACCAAAATTTACCTTCATATCAAATCATGGTGGTTAAAATAAGATAAATAGCAGGAGGGAGGACAAGGAGAAAAAAAGTGTCAAACACAATAAGGGAGAGGAAACTAAACATTTTGTGGTGAGAACATAACAGAGATGGATATGTTGTACAAGTAAAATTTATATAATGTTATTAACTGTGTTACCCACCAAATAATAATAAAATATGTAACAAAATAATAACATTGCTGGTACATCCTTGCTGAAGATAAAGGACATTTTCAAGTTTTTAATAATAAACATATTTTTGTTACATATTATTTGTTCAATAAGGATCAGTTGAATCATCTGTTGAAATAGAGCTGCAAAAATGTAACTGTAGGGCCTTAGACATCATGGAGTTAGTGAGGAACAGTGTCTATGAAAAAGAAAAAAAACAAATCAATAGTTAAGATTTACAAAACCAACTTCTGAATCCATACTCCCACCAACCAAGGCAATTTCTGGATACTNTAGACATCATGGAGTTAGTGAGGAACAGTGTCTATGAAAAAGAAAAAAAACAAATCAATAGTTAAGATTTACAAAACCAACTTCTGAATCCATACTCCCACCAACCAAGGCAATTTCTGGATACTGGCTGCAGCATCACTATATGGAGGAGTGAGGGCCACCGTGGCATTTCAATGTGTTCCCTGCATCCTAGTTTCTCTGTTTGTGGCAATGGCATTCTTAAAATCATTCTTAAAAAATTATGATTGGCTTCAGCATCAGCCATGGAAATGTTTTGGTCATCCCTTGAGGTGGATAACTTAATCAATATCCAAGACTCCAGAATCACCTTTGAGAGCTTCAAGGCATAAGTTGGTTATGTTCAATCAGTGGTTCCAAGCCTGATGTGAGAAAATTTAGAAAGATTCATTGCAGAATTTTGACCAATATCAAAGGAAACTAAAATAATTCAGGATTTGTCCTAGACTGGAAAAACAATAGAAAACACACGAGGACAATATGCTAGTGATGTCTCCCGTGGCAATGTAAAAACCACAAAATGTTGATAAAATGGACTGTGTTAATTTAGGACCACCAGACAGAGATTGAGCATTTATATCCGCATCTTATTTCATTAGCAAAGCCTCTAAATGTTTATTGGAAAGATTTGGTGAAAAGCGCATCCAATGATAAACCAATAAATGTGGCATGGACATTCCAACTGTCATTCCTTTTCATATGTAAAAATGAATTTAAAAACTTAGGGAGGAGAGTATACTCCAGTGGATTGCTCATGAGTTCTATTCCACATTCTGTGAGTCTCCACAGTGCATACCATTCACCAATGCATTAAGAAATATATTGTAGAGGTGAAACTGCATATATGAAGAACTGCATTAGGACACAACTCTGAAGGCCAGATATTGAGAACTGAAGTCTCCCAACTAAGAAACCTAAATGAGATGGGAGATATTGGATTTCCTGGTGACAGGATTCAATGGGCCTTGTGCAGCCACCAAACTCAAGGTAAATCTGATTCCGCTAAAAGACTGCAAGTCAAAAAGGTATCAAAAAGTCAGACTGGCATTGACCAACAGTGTTGACTAATTAATCACAGTGTTCCTTGAACTGAAGACATAAAGCACACTGCATTGTTTCTCAATTTAATAATGCAGAAGTTTCTAGCTGATGTGAATGATTTTGTCACTGGGATCATCAAAGCAGCCCATTAATCATATTCCATACATGAACCAGTTAGCAAACCCTGAATTCTTAAATGTAGGAAAGACCAGAGCCTTGTGACAAAAGAACTTCAACAGACAACCAAAAATTTATGTTAACTTTACTTCATGTCCTTCCACAAGGTATCTTCACTTTTTTTTACCACGGTAACTTGCTATTTGGGAGGAAGCAGACAAAAATATAATTTAGGAGCTACAGAACCATAGTTCTGGCTTAAATTGACCTAAGGAACAAAACTATTATTGTGACCATTTCTTAGGAGTAGGATCTTCTTAGGGTATGGTGACTCCATGATTTTTAGTTCATCTCTTTTATGGAAGTAAGTCAAAACATTTTCAGACAGATTCTTCTGTCGTCCCTGTTTCTAGAATGCATAACTGAATTAGCCATAGCAGTGGAATGAAACCCATACACCTTTACTCAGGAACAAGTGCTACTATGGTGTAAATTTCTATATACAATCTATTATAACTGCTGCCATCCTATCTAGGTAGGTAGTAAATCAAAAGATTTACAAAATACATGGTTGAATATAGAGATTTGTGCCCCAGGAAGGATTTGAAAGATGCACAATTTCCAATTTGACCCCATCCACAATAATCTTTCATTATGTTTTAGCAATATAAGGAGAAGGAAGAGGAAGAGGAGGAGCCAGACTAGTGTGCAAAAGAGAAGAAAGAGCAGAAGAAAGAGGAAAAGTTGGAGAATAGGGAGGAGCAGGGAGAGAAGGAACAGGAGTGGGAGAAGGAAGAGGAACACAGGGAGAAAGAGATGAAGAACAAGGAGGAGGAAGAGGAGAAGAAACCTCCTAGAAAATGACAGTTAATTCCCCCAGACTTTAACTACAGGTGATCCTAGCAGCTGCTGTTATACCAATGTGGTTACTTTGCTTGAGTACCTTCAGTGGACATGTTGATTATACCCTTGGGTACCTACAGTTCTGACAAAGGCCTCCTTTTTCCATTTTGATATTTCATCAAAATTGCCTGCATTCTGCTGACAAGCATATATTTTATCTTACTTAGGTGTGTATCAGCTCTACAGCCTTTTGTATTTGCTGAGACATTGACAGCTTTTTCTATCCACAGGATATCCTTTCTGCTGGTCCATTACAAGGGTAAAATTATGCTGGCTAAATCTATTGTGTGGGAACATTAATACTGTCAAATTGATACATTTTTATAGCCAAATGTTCTAAAATAAATATTACTAAATTAGAGAACTCCTCTAATTCAGTGAAATGTTTTTGGGTCCAATTGTATTTAGGAGCTGTAATGGTTTTGAAACCATAGTTAATGACCTTGACAGTTTAGCTAAGTTGTTAGTGTATGTCTAGGGACTGAATGGTCCCAGGTTCAATTTAAGCCAAGAGAATGTAAATCAGTTGCAGGCTTCAGTTGCTCCTAGTTCTAGAATTTATAAATGAACTAGCCACACCACTCCAGTGATTCCTCACACTGTAGTCCTGATAAACGAGAACTACTATGATGGAAAAGTATAAGCAAAAGTCACTAGGNCGTGGTGAAGCAATGATTCCTGTCTTGGGCTGAGGCCTATCCACACATCAGGTGAATTGCATTCCTTCAAAAGGCCAAAGCAGTTCTAGAAAAGAGGGGCACATATTCAGGGGAAGTAGCTGTGATCACCCCTCAAAATAAACAGAGATTTGTCTCTTGGGTTTTAAAAATTAAATGCTAAACCATGAGGCACTAAGTAACCATGCAACTTGAGTTGTCCATTATGTCCAGCGTGTGATGTCACCCATGAAATCATAAACCTGGCCATGCACAGGAAGAATGCACACTAATTTAAGGTTGTGCATACTAGGCAAAACTGGGAAGATCCTGATGGCACAAAGCACTTATATAATTAGTGGCCCAATTGCCTTCTGTTGCTTCTGCTATACAATGGACATAATGAAATAATGTGAACATATTTTTATTTCTTAAATTATTTTCAGCAATTATAGGGAGAATCATCTGTTGATGTTTGGCCACAGCAAGTGTGATTAAGTTATTCACAGTTAGAAAGTTAATGAGGGATGATGTCTATTCATGGGAAAAAAAGTCAATCACTAATGGTTAAAAAAGTAAGTTCCTATTTCAAGGACCAGTCAAAATAATGTCTATATATTGAGCTACAACATCTCTGGATGAAAGATTGTGAACCACAATGTGGCAATTTTGGCAATTCCCTTGGTTTCTTGGTTACTAGATTCTATATATATGGTGCTGAAATAGGCTTCCAGAAATAATTCTAGTTGGTCCACAACTAGCAGGCATGGATGGTTTTCTTTATTCAGATCTAGGGTACCACCTTGAAGAGCTTCATGACATAAAGTCATTTTTACCTCAAATCTCCTAGGTCAAATGCGAGGAAAAATTGCTGTTTCATGGTAGAGTTGCAACTGATATTGAGGAAAGTAGAATAATTCAGGATTTGTCACAGACTGGAAGAACGTGCAAGAGGAAACATATAAGGGTAAAAATATCAGCCACCTCTCCTGTGACAATTGTTTCCTTTACTTGACTCAAATCCCAGCAAGGCAGTAAAGGTGAGGGATAAAGTATGACCATCAGAATCTGTGATACTCTTTGGAGAGCTATGTGAGATTAGTAATTTATAAAGCCAGAACAATGTGGGCTATGTGTGAAATTATAAATGTTTGGTGAAAAGGTTTAAATGAACATAAATTTAAATAGAGGGAATTTATTAATTTGGGCCCACCAGAGAGAGATTGTACATGTATACCTGCTCCTTCAGTCATTTCAAAAGGAATTAAAAGATTATTGGGTGTTTAGCTAAAAAAAATGGAATCAAATGAGTGTGATATGGAAATTCCAACATCCTCTTGTTTTACTGTAGAAGAAGCAATTCAAAACATTAGGGACGTGAAAATATTTAAGAGGATTGTTCATAAGGGTTCTGTTTCACACTCTTTGACTTTCCAAATGGCTTACTTGTCACCTACACACTGAGAAATATTATGAAGAGAGGAAATAAAATATTTGCACTTCTGTGTGATGAAACATGTATGAAGGCCAGTCATTGATCACTGAAGTCTCTCAATCAAACAATCTAAATGTGATGGGAGAAATTGTATCCCCTGGGTGCATGGACAAATGAGCATCATTCAACATCAAACTCATAGTAGTTTTGATCACCCTAAATTGCTGAAAATCAAAGGATCATTAGACACTCTGACAAGCACAGACCACCATGGTTGCTAAATAATCATGGTGTTGCTAGAAGCAGAGACAGGAAGAACAGCACATTATTCCTTTACCTACTGAAGTAGAAGTGTTCTAGATGAAGTGAAGCATGGTTTTCAATGGAATCATAAAAAGTCAGTGATCATTAATCATATACAGTACCTGGGACTATTTGTGCACCAAGATTTCATAATTGAAGAAAATGCCAGAGCCACTAGAAAAGGCCCAGAGCAGACAATGGAAATCTATACTGTTGAATCTACTTCTTGTTTTTTCCCAAGGGACTTTTAGATTTTTTTTACCAGGATAACTATCTATTTGGAAGAAAGCAAGGATAATTAAGGAACTACAGAACAGTGGCTCTAAACTGATATTTCCTCAGAAATGAAAATTTTACTCTGGCCCTTTAACAAGGCAAGGATGGTTTGATGGTCAGCTGCTTATGAATGAGTTTTAGCTTAGGACCATTTTGAAGTAGGTAAAATTTCTTTGGACACTACCCCTTGATTCCTGTTTAATTAATAGCCATAGCAGTGGAGTAACTAAATGTGTAACTAAAATAGCCATAGCGGTGGAATGAACACCAACACTGGATTACTGAAGAATTAGGGCTACTCAGGGGCAAAGTCTAATAAGTTGGAATTAGAACTTTCTATACCTAAGTTAGTGTTAACTAAAAAGCTACAACTCATACTCAAATGATTATTAGAGGATTGTGCCTTCATAAGGGATAAGAAAGATTCAGGAATGCTGATTTGACCCCATGGACATTAACCTTTTAATTTGGCTTGTGCAAAATCAGGATAAAAACAAGGATGATGAGGGGGAAGAGGAGAGGTAGAGGGAAGAGGAAGTGGAGGAGGAAGAAAAAAAGTAGAAAGAGAGAAGAGAAAAAAGGAGTAGAAAAATAAGGTGGAGCAGTGGTGAATGTGTAAGAGAAGATAAGAAAATGAGAAACAACTTAGAAAATGGCATTTAACTCACTCATATTTTAAGTATGAGCGACTCCAACTCCTGCTGCAGTTTAGCCTGATTACACTGATTAAATTCAATGTACACATCACCAATGTACACATATTCGCCAAATTTTTGGTCAAATGTTTTCAAATTTCAATCAAATTTGCCTTCTCTCAACTGGCAAAGCCAACACATTTATTATCTTACCTCTGCAGTTTTTCAGATTTATAGCCTTATGTCTTTTGCTGAGGTGTTCTCTGCCTTTCCCATCCGGAGGATGTCCTTCCCCCTAGTTGATAGCAGAATCATGTTCTGCTGACTGGACCTGGTGATGGGAAAGAGTGCTACTTTAAATTTTATACCTTTTTAAATTAGAGGTTGAAGAATAGTATCTACCTAAAATTTAGACTTCTTCTCACTACGAAATATATTTGGGTTCAGTGGTATTAGGGAGGTGAAGTAACTTTCTCAAGGTAAACTAAAATTTGTGGCATCAGGCCCCACCTTCAACTAAGACAGCAGCACAGTGCCAAGTGGGTGTCTGGTTTTTAGAGACAGCATATAACACTTTGGAGCATATGACTTCTGCAAATTTATGGAGTGACCTGAACATCTGCTCATTTAGAAGTTGGATCCCCCACCAAAACAGCACTCTTTCATGTCAAGGCTGCTGTACTAGCTGCTCTGGGACCTGGGCCATGTACTGTAGCACACACTGTGCTCCTACATGTTTCCCTGACAGGTACAGATTTTCTGTGGTGCTTTATAAAGACCTGTTGTTGTATCACAGTGTAGATGCTAAAGATTTTCAACCAAGGTCTTTATATTATTTTCAAACAACTATTTTTTTTTTTTTTTTTGAGTAACAATTCTTTTCTCTTTTAAAGTCAAATTGGCCAAACATAATCCTTTCATAAAAACTGAGCCACATGGTTGAACCAACGCTCAACTTACAAAATCATGTGGACCCAGTAAACATGCATTTTAGCTTACCTATATTCTGCAACCTTAGTGTTCTGACTGAGAAAGAGCATGGAGACCAAAATACAGGTCAGCAAAGACCTGCCACAGTGTTCTTACACCCTGAGTCATACAGAAATGTGGGAACTGTACCACAAAACTGGGCAACATAATCATCATGGTCCATTGGGTTTTAGAGTCCTGGGAAAGAAATAAACCTATAAGGGAAAATGAATAATAGGAAGCTTGAATCTCCATGGTCACTTGTGGAGAAAGATATCCAGTGTCTGGCTGAGGTCATTCTGCATGTCACAGGTGACTTTCATGTCCACTTAGGCCCACAGTAGAATGGGTCATTGGGGAGAAAGAGGGACATCTGTAATATTTTAATCAAAAATAATTATAAAAAAAATTAGATATAGGTTCATGGCCCTGGCTGTTAATTTGTAACTGTAATCAGGAACAGGAAATAAACACAATTGGAAGAACCTTCAAAATTACATTTTGGGCAGGTGTTCATTGTGCAGTTCTCCCACAGTGGAAAAATATTCCAGTATAACTCTCTCACTTAAGGCTCATCACTGTGAATCTTTAGAGTGAAAGATTTCATTAATAAAGAAAATTGGCATATTCTGTATTTTCACTCATACTAGAAATGTAAAATTACAAACAAAAGAAACAACCAAAATTTACCTTCATATCAAATCATGGTGGTTAAAATAAGATAAATAGCAGGAGGGAGGACAAGGAGAAAAAAAGTGTCAAACACAATAAGGGAGAGGAAACTAAACATTTTGTGGTGAGAACATAACAGAGATGGATATGTTGTACAAGTAAAATTTATATAATGTTATTAACTGTGTTACCCACCAAATAATAATAAAATATGTAACAAAATAATAACATTGCTGGTACATCCTTGCTGAAGATAAAGGACATTTTCAAGTTTTTAATAATAAACATATTTTTGTTACATATTATTTGTTCAATAAGGATCAGTTGAATCATCTGTTGAAATAGAGCTGCAAAAATGTAACTGTAGGGCCTTAGACATCATGGAGTTAGTGAGGAACAGTGTCTATGAAAAAGAAAAAAAACAAATCAATAGTTAAGATTTACAAAACCAACTTCTGAATCCATACTCCCACCAACCAAGGCAATTTCTGGATACTGGCTGCAGCATCACTATATGGAGGAGTGAGGGCCACCGTGGCATTTCAATGTGTTCCCTGCATCCTAGTTTCTCTGTTTGTGGCAATGGCATTCTTAAAATCATTCTTAAAAAATTATGATTGGCTTCAGCATCAGCCATGGAAATGTTTTGGTCATCCCTTGAGGTGGATAACTTAATCAATATCCAAGACTCCAGAATCACCTTTGAGAGCTTCAAGGCATAAGTTGGTTATGTTCAATCAGTGGTTCCAAGCCTGATGTGAGAAAATTTAGAAAGATTCATTGCAGAATTTTGACCAATATCAAAGGAAACTAAAATAATTCAGGATTTGTCCTAGACTGGAAAAACAATAGAAAACACACGAGGACAATATGCTAGTGATGTCTCCCGTGGCAATGTAAAAACCACAAAATGTTGATAAAATGGACTGTGTTAATTTAGGACCACCAGACAGAGATTGAGCATTTATATCCGCATCTTATTTCATTAGCAAAGCCTCTAAATGTTTATTGGAAAGATTTGGTGAAAAGCGCATCCAATGATAAACCAATAAATGTGGCATGGACATTCCAACTGTCATTCCTTTTCATATGTAAAAATGAATTTAAAAACTTAGGGAGGAGAGTATACTCCAGTGGATTGCTCATGAGTTCTATTCCACATTCTGTGAGTCTCCACAGTGCATACCATTCACCAATGCATTAAGAAATATATTGTAGAGGTGAAACTGCATATATGAAGAACTGCATTAGGACACAACTCTGAAGGCCAGATATTGAGAACTGAAGTCTCCCAACTAAGAAACCTAAATGAGATGGGAGATATTGGATTTCCTGGTGACAGGATTCAATGGGCCTTGTGCAGCCACCAAACTCAAGGTAAATCTGATTCCGCTAAAAGACTGCAAGTCAAAAAGGTATCAAAAAGTCAGACTGGCATTGACCAACAGTGTTGACTAATTAATCACAGTGTTCCTTGAACTGAAGACATAAAGCACACTGCATTGTTTCTCAATTTAATAATGCAGAAGTTTCTAGCTGATGTGAATGATTTTGTCACTGGGATCATCAAAGCAGCCCATTAATCATATTCCATACATGAACCAGTTAGCAAACCCTGAATTCTTAAATGTAGGAAAGACCAGAGCCTTGTGACAAAAGAACTTCAACAGACAACCAAAAATTTATGTTAACTTTACTTCATGTCCTTCCACAAGGTATCTTCACTTTTTTTTACCACGGTAACTTGCTATTTGGGAGGAAGCAGACAAAAATATAATTTAGGAGCTACAGAACCATAGTTCTGGCTTAAATTGACCTAAGGAACAAAACTATTATTGTGACCATTTCTTAGGAGTAGGATCTTCTTAGGGTATGGTGACTCCATGATTTTTAGTTCATCTCTTTTATGGAAGTAAGTCAAAACATTTTCAGACAGATTCTTCTGTCGTCCCTGTTTCTAGAATGCATAACTGAATTAGCCATAGCAGTGGAATGAAACCCATACACCTTTACTCAGGAACAAGTGCTACTATGGTGTAAATTTCTATATACAATCTATTATAACTGCTGCCATCCTATCTAGGTAGGTAGTAAATCAAAAGATTTACAAAATACATGGTTGAATATAGAGATTTGTGCCCCAGGAAGGATTTGAAAGATGCACAATTTCCAATTTGACCCCATCCACAATAATCTTTCATTATGTTTTAGCAATATAAGGAGAAGGAAGAGGAAGAGGAGGAGCCAGACTAGTGTGCAAAAGAGAAGAAAGAGCAGAAGAAAGAGGAAAAGTTGGAGAATAGGGAGGAGCAGGGAGAGAAGGAACAGGAGTGGGAGAAGGAAGAGGAACACAGGGAGAAAGAGATGAAGAACAAGGAGGAGGAAGAGGAGAAGAAACCTCCTAGAAAATGACAGTTAATTCCCCCAGACTTTAACTACAGGTGATCCTAGCAGCTGCTGTTATACCAATGTGGTTACTTTGCTTGAGTACCTTCAGTGGACATGTTGATTATACCCTTGGGTACCTACAGTTCTGACAAAGGCCTCCTTTTTCCATTTTGATATTTCATCAAAATTGCCTGCATTCTGCTGACAAGCATATATTTTATCTTACTTAGGTGTGTATCAGCTCTACAGCCTTTTGTATTTGCTGAGACATTGACAGCTTTTTCTATCCACAGGATATCCTTTCTGCTGGTCCATTACAAGGGTAAAATTATGCTGGCTAAATCTATTGTGTGGGAACATTAATACTGTCAAATTGATACATTTTTATAGCCAAATGTTCTAAAATAAATATTACTAAATTAGAGAACTCCTCTAATTCAGTGAAATGTTTTTGGGTCCAATTGTATTTAGGAGCTGTAATGGTTTTGAAACCATAGTTAATGACCTTGACAGTTTAGCTAAGTTGTTAGTGTATGTCTAGGGACTGAATGGTCCCAGGTTCAATTTAAGCCAAGAGAATGTAAATCAGTTGCAGGCTTCAGTTGCTCCTAGTTCTAGAATTTATAAATGAACTAGCCACACCACTCCAGTGATTCCTCACACTGTAGTCCTGATAAACGAGAACTACTATGATGGAAAAGTATAAGCAAAAGTCACTAGGACTCCCTAAAGCTATGTAAGTAGTAAATTCAAAGCTATACCACATACCAAGAGGAATAGTCAATATTTGTACCAAGATCAAGTATTTGAAAGAGGCAGGGGTGCTAATTCCACCACATCACATTATAATTCTGATGTGGCTTGAGCAAACTGAAGAGAAAGAGGAGGAAGCGGAAAATAAAAAAAAATAAAAAATTAAAAAAAGGGAAGGAGAAAAACAAGAGAACGGAGAGAAGAAAAAGGAGAATGTGTAGGTTATAGTAGAAGGAAGAGTAAAAAGATTAGATGAAATAGGAGGGACAATCAGAGGAGGCAGTAGAGGTGAAGAAAGAGGAGGAAGAGTGGAAGAAATAGAAACACCTTAATAAATGTCAGTGAAATACCACAAAATCTGAGTGCAGATGGCTCCAGCTGCAGCTGCTCTATCAATGTGTTTACACTGCTTGAATGACTTCCATGTACACATCACCTTGTAACCAATCACTCTCCATTAAAATGCCTTCGTAATAAGTATTCAAAGTTCAATGAAAGCTTTTTCTCTCAGCTGAAAGGTCAGCATAGACCTTCATTATCTTACCTCTGATGTATATAACCTGTAGAGCCATGTGTTGTCATCTAGACTAATGGTGGTCAAGACATTTACAAACACAAGAAACCCTTCCTTCTGTTCCTTTACAAAGATGATATTATGCTGATTAGTGAGTGAAAGCAATACTAACCCTTTCTGATACACTTTAAGTGCCAGAAATTGAGGAATACATCTCACTAAGATTCAGAATTCTCAGTCAGGAAAATTTTCTGAGGCCAAGCATATTAAGCAGTAATTGTAAATATTTTCAAAAAATAATTTGTGGCATCCACCTCCACGAACAACCAAGATGGAGGCACAGCACCCAGTTGGACTCTGGATTTTTAAGGCACCATATTTCTCATTGTAGCATGCAACCCCAGTGGATTTATTGAGTGATACAAAATTTGCTTAATTTTAGTTAGATCCTGACAAAAAATAGGGCATTTTGACACGTTCAAATTCATATACAAGCTCCTCTGTGACCTGGAGCATATGTTAAAGAGGACATGAAAGTCCTACAAGTTTTACTGTCAGATAGTGATTGTATATAGTACGTTAGAAAAATCTGTAGGTGAATCACAGTACAGATCCTCAGGATTTTCAACCAAAGTCTTGATATCACCCATAAATACTACTCTTCTTTTTGGGGAGCAACATTTGGCCTTTTCTTGAATAAAATTTGACAAAAAAATATCTTTCGTAAATAAAAGAGGAGCCATGGGTTTGGACAATCTCTCAACATACAAAAACTTCTCCACCAAGAAAACAAGCATAATATACCTCCTTCTTCTGTCACCCTTGTGTAGATACTAAAAAAGTGCATGGAGACAAGAAACCAATGCTGCAAGCTCCCCCATGATGTTCCTTCCTGCTGAGTCATTGAGAAACAGCAGGACCTGGAGAGAGAAGTTAATCATGGTTATAATGATTAGCTGTCCTGTAAAAAGTAGCCAAGCAGTGACACTAACGTCAAGATACATAGGAATTTATGTACCCCAGAAACATGTAGGAAGTAAAGGAATTCAGTCTCTGCCTGTGGTCCATCTGGACATCACAGCTGGTTGCCACCCCCACTAAAACCGAAGGCATTTCCAGATGGGAGGAGCCAATACTTAAAAGAGAAGCCTGCCATCACTCCTCAAAATGCTCTGAGCTTTTGTCACAAAGAGTTTATTTGGTTTCAAAGAACACTATTAACCCATGGACTTCCATGTTACCATGGAACCTAAACAGCACATTAAAAACTTGTGTGATGTCACCTGTGGAGTCACAAAACCATGCTGAGGATAAGTACAAGGTCAATTTATACTGGTACAAGATGAAACTGCTAGGTCTCTAGAGGATAAAAGAATTATATAAATAGTGGACCAATTTCTCTCATCTTGACATTCATTCAAGACAGTGACCTAAGGAAAACATTGACAATGGGCAGTTTGGGTCAATTCATGTCTCATTCATTTTGCATTGATGTCAAATGACCACATAAGAAAGTGTATGCTGATACATCAATCTGGTCAATATTTTACCATAGCCAAGGTCAAGAATGAAAAATGATGAAAAATTCTTCACATTAAAAATTGGGCACAGGTTTCTGGAAATGTCCAATAAATAGGCAAAAATATTAAAGAATACTTGTGTCTGTTATGATGCTGATCACAATGCAAAATCAAAGTGGAGCATTTCATGAGTCAACATGAAAAGTTGGCACTTTAGGCAGTTTCTCTCCTCTGGGGAAGGTAAAAGAGACAAACAAAACAAAGGAACAAACAAAATCTCAGACATTCAGACAAAATCATGAGGTTGCCACACGGGAACAAGAATAAGAGGATAAGAGGATTAAAAGGGTAAAATACAAGAACAGTAAGCTTTGGGTGGTGAGCACATAATGCAGTATGCTACATTGTACTGTAGAGTTGTGCAAGTGATATTTATATAATGTTATTAACCATGTTATACCCCACTAATTAATAATGAAATACTTTTACAAACAAACCTTGCCATTCATGTTTATAAAATTAAGATACATTTCTGTTTTTGAGTAATATGAACATATTTTTGTTTACTTAAATTTGTTCACTAAGGGTCAGGTAAATTATTTGTTAAGAGTGGTCAGTGAGGGTGTGTGGTATAGAGTGAGCCATCACAGATAATGAGGAATACAGTACATGAAGGAAGAAATCAGTCATTAGAGTTAAAAACTCTTTTTCTGATTCCAGAATACAGCCCAACATGAGAATTTTTATTACTGGGCTTTGGTATCACTAGATGGAAAAGTGCAGAATAGTGTGGCACTATAAAGACTTTCATGGTTTCTACTTTCAATATCTGTGGTGATAACATGGATGTTTTAAAAAAATTATTAGTGAACCGCAGTAACAGACACGAAGTGTTTAACTGATTTATATTTAAGACTCCAGATTCAGTCTGATGCTCTTACGGACATGAGAAGAAATTTTTTACAATGCTTTCGAAGAAGAGAAAACTATGGAATATGCGTGGAAATAATTAATTTTGAAGGCCAAAATTCAAAGGAACATAAATTTGGATGAGATAGAATTTATTATTATGGGTCTAACCAACAGAAAATTTGCACTTATATCTTCAGTGTAGTTTACTAGAAAATACTCTCAAAGTTTATTGAGATGGTTGGAAGAAAAATATATTCAACTATAGCCTGAAAAAAAGTGACATGGAAATAGTAACAGTCTCCTATTGTAATGTTGATTATGCAATTCAAAAGCTTAGGGAGGTGAGATTTTCATGTGGGTTGGTCATGTAAGTCCTGTTGAGTACTCTGGGAGTTTCCATATGGCATCTTCCACCAACACTTTTAGAAATATATTGAAGAGGGAAGCAGCATATTTCAAGATCTGTAAGATTACTCTTCTCTGAAGGTCAGCTATTGTGAATGGAGGCCTGTCAATCATAATGTCTAAATATGATGGGAGACATTTTCCCTCCTGTTCACAGGGCCCAATAGACCTTGTCCAATCATTTAACTCACAGTGGATGTTGCACCAAAAAAACAAGATAATCAATGCAGGAAAAGATGAGTCTCATTTGCACTGACCTAAGTGTTGGATAAATAACCATGGTGTTGCTAGAAGTGAAAACAGAAAGCCTACTATATTCTTCCTTGATCTATTGAAGCAGAAATCTCCTAGGTGATGTTACTGGCATTGTAAAAACATGCAGTCAGCTCATTAACCAGCCCCTCACCTGAGCTGGTTTCCACACCCATAATTCATAAATGAAGAAAAGACCAGAGCCTCTTGAGAGGAGAATGTCAAAAGACATTAAACCATTTATACTGCTAACTCCTTCTTTTTGGCTCTCACCAGGGGAACATTATCCATTTTGATCAGGGTTAAACTCTAGTTAGAAGAAAACAAAACACAACAGAAAATAGATAATTCGCTAAGTATAGTATCCTGGTTCTGAACTGAAATATGTCTCAGGACCAGAAATGTTACTGTAGCCTCGGCTAAGTTTTGGAGATTTTGAGGTGAGGTAATCAATTAAATTAAGGTCATGACTCTTTTGAAGAGTGTTTTCACTCCCACTATTCTATAAAATAATAGGTATATATATATATATTTTTTGAATACTTCATATTTTCTGTTAACTTACATTTTGTTCACAAAGGATCAGGTGAATTATCTGTTGAAACAGGATATTAGTATGTGTGCTGTATGGCTTTACTCATCTGACAGTTAATGAGGAATAATGTGTATGAGAAAAAAATTAATCACTAAGAGTTAAAAACAAATGCTGAATTGAGAATCAAATCAAGACAAGTTTTAAATACTGATCTGCAGCACCAGTATAAGCAGGAGTGAGAATCAACTGTGCAAAGCCAATGGATGTCCTGGTTTCTAGTTTCCATGTCCATGGGGATGCCATAAATGGTCTGAGTTATTTCTGAGTGGTCCATAGCAATAGAAATATATGGTTTCCTTGATTAATATGCAATACTCAACTTTAAGACCTTCAGGAAAGAAATGTTTGAAAGCCAGATGTCATAAAAATGGAATCGTTCATGGTAGAGTTGTAACTGATATTGTGGGAAAATAGAGTAATTAAGGATTTGTCACAGACTGGGAAAATGGTCAAAAGGAAACACAGACGGTAAGCCATGGAAGTGACCATTCCTGTTGAAATTGTCATCTTTATTAGACACAAATCCCTGTAAGACACCAAAGGTGAGGGGAAAAGTTTCACATTTGCAGATGTTTATAACTCTTTGGATAAATATATTAGTCATCTTATTTATTAAGCAGAAAAATATTGAATGTCTGTTGAAGTAGTTAATGGTGTGCAACAATGTTAAAAGCAATATAAGCTTGGAGGAAACAAATTGTATTAATTTGGGTCCATAAGACAGAGATTCTGCATTTATGTCTGCTTCATGGGACATTATAAAGGGCTATAAAATTTTATTGGGATCATTGGCTGACAATTTCAGTCAATGAAAGACCAATAATTGTGACAGAAAATATCCACTATCTCCTTTTATTATTGAAGAGTCAATTCTAGGGAGACAGAAATGTTGGAGTGGATTGGTCATGTGTGTGCTCATGTGTACTCTGGAGTTGAAAATATGGCGTATATTTCAACAATACATTAAGAAAAATTGAAGAGAAGAAACAGCATATAGGAAGAGCTTTGTTATGACACTTTCTGAAGGCCTGGCATTGGACACTGAGGCCTCTCAATCGTAATATCTAAATGTGATGGGAGGTGGATTTCCTGGTGACAATGCCATTGTACATTTGCAATCAATAAGCTATCAGAATATCTGATCACCCTTAAAGACAGAAAATCCAAGCATAATCTAAATAGTCTGAGTATCATTGACATAGAGTTTGATTAATAAATTATGTTGTTTCTAGAAGTGAATACAGCCAGCCCACCATATGCTCCTCCATCAATTATGGAAGAATGTTTGTGCCAGGACCAGGGACAAGGATCCTGCTCACTTGGAGAGTGAGGCAACTCAACTGCTGCTAGAAATGCTCCTGGTACCATTAGTTGAGCACTTTGTAGATTTTTAACTACAGATTCTAGGAACAGAAAATTATGCTGGCATATTTGGGGTATCAGCACAGGTTGGCCTCAGTTACCAATCAGGGTGTACAGCTATATGGTATGGAGGTGCTATGCCATCCTTGGATATTTCCCAGAAATTTCTCACTGCCTGGCATTCTGTCTTCACCCATCTTGGACTCTATGGAAATTGATCTGAAATTCTGCTGACTACAACAACTGTTATGCAAGAAGCCAAGTTTTGAAAAGTCCCCAGCATATTGCATACCTATTCCAATGCAATAAGTCAGAGAACTCACTGAGAAAACAAAAGCAAAAATAAGAGTGTACTATTACTTACCTGCATCCCTTCTATGGCAGGCCATGAAGTTAATGCAATGAAGGTATTTTTAGAAATGAGTTATGTAGTGTACAGAAATAAGGCAAACAAGAAACAAATCTTGAATGCAAGATTGATGAAAATGTGTGCAAGCTATGTAAGTACAATTCATGAGCTGTTTTAAATCCATGGGGTTTTTCTTGAATAACTTTGAGTATGATAACTGATTTGGGGCAATAGTTGTCTGTCAAAGAAGATTTTTGGGTAGTAGGAGGCCTGGGCTATCAAAATATAGTGTGACAGTAGGAATGCTGGAGTATGTCAGTGAAGTGTGGGCAGTGGAAGCCCTGTGCTCACACTGTGGATATGGATAGGGTGCTTACTGTGTTGTCACAAACGTGTTGGGCATTGGTAATTCTACATGGATTGGAGTAGGAAGTGTTCAATGGTGGAAAAGGCATTCCCAAAGACTGTTGTGCAATGGAGCTGTGAATGTGCCACAGTGAAATTCCTTGAGTTTAACAGTCCTGCTTTTATCTCAGAATACTTGGAGTGTCACATTTGAGAATGGGCAGAGGGGACCCCAGAGCTCAAAGTAGATTGTGTGCTGTAGGAGCCATAGGATGTCACAATGGAATATATACAATAATGTGCCTTGGGAGTCAGAATAAAACGTGGGCTGGCAGAGCCAAGCTGTGTAACATTGGTGTGTGGGCATTGGAAGGCATGGAGTTTCACAATGAAAAGTGTGCAGTTGTAGAATGTGTGTTCACAATGGAGTGTGGTCAGTGGGAGACCTGAAGGTGTCAAAGATGAGTGAGGACACTGAGAGCCTTGTAGTATATTATTGGATCATGGGAAATAAGAGCCATTGGTGTTCACAATAAACTATGGGGACTATGTGCCCAAAGGCATCAAGGTTGATTTGGGCAGTGGCATTTCTTGTGTTTCCTTTAGAGATTTGCCAATCAGAATGTGAAGGCTTCAGAGTGGAGTGAGGGAAGTCAGTGTTCTGGTGTAACTGGTTTGTGGACTGTGGAATCAAATTGGAACATGGGAATCTGGAGCTCTTGAGTTCACAATGATGTTTGTGCTCTGGGCGTTTTTATAGTTTCACAGTGAAGTGTAAACAATGAGAGCCCTGAGGCAACCAAGTATATGGTGAGTCTGAGAGCTTTTGTGTGGCAATATGGAGATAGGAATTGAGAGTCCTTTGAAGTCAATATGCATGTTAGAATACAAATAATTGCATGTCACAGTAGCCAGACCTACTGAGAGTCATTAAGTTGTCTCAGTGGAGTGTGGTAACATGAGCCCTGGGAAGACAAAGTGTTTTCTTGGAAATAGAAGAACACAGGTTTCAAGATACAGTATGGACGCCTGAAGCTCTCTCATTGTAACATGTGCACTAGGAGGTATATGGTGTCATTGTGGAAGTGGGCTGTGGAAGATCGTGAGTAGAATAGCAGAGGTGAAATGTAGGAAGGCAAGAGGAAGAAGAGTGAAGTGCTAACATGGTGCATCCTGTGGTCCACAAGTGCAGGAATGGATGTGGAATTTTTGTTCTGTGAAGGCGAGAGTATAAATCTTTGGGTGTGAGAATGTGGTGTGAAAAATGGGATCCCTCCTGTGTTAAAAATAAATTTTGGAATGTTTGATATCTGGGGAAGAGGGTCAGTGGAGGTAGAGCAGAGTGAATCTTAGGATTTCTCATTTTAATTCTACTAATGAGATCCCCTCAGCGTCACAATGGAGTGTGGGCCTTCAGGGTCCTCATCTGTTTCAGTATACTGGGCTCTCAAAATGGAAGTTGAGTCATGAGAGGTTGGAGGTTCACATTGGAAAGTGAAGATTGGGGATATTGGGTGGTTTGAGTGGAGTGTGGTTAGTAGGGCTGCTAGGGTTCCATAGTGCAATGGGAGAGTGGAATTAAGTGTAGGACATATTAGTTTCCAGTGGGATCTTATGGGTAACACTGTGGAGTGACAACTGTAGTAGTCCCTGCTGAGTCATATTGGAGTGTATGCTGTATGAGCCATGATGTGTTACAGTGGAGAAACTATGGGTGTCACAGGGGAGGGTGTGCAGTCAATCCCTTGGGGGTAAAACTGAATTGTGTGATTTGGGATATCTAGGGTGTGACAGGGTAGCTTCAGCAGTGTGAAACCTAAGATTTCACAGTTGAGTTACATCAGGGCATTCCCTTCAGGTGACAATGGAGTGGATCCCTTTAGAGATCTCAGGTGTCCCATTAGGATGTGTCAATTTGGGTGTAGATATTAAAGTCCTGTGGTATTGCTGTGGAGCTTTGTCAGTGGGATCCTAGGGGTTTGAAAATAGAGTGAGCTCAGTTGGAGCCCTGGGTGTCACTGTGGGTTTTGTGTCACGGTAGCTCTGGGATTCAGAGTGGAACATGGGTAGTGGTAGCTCAGGAGTGCAAAATGGTGTTTGGGCTGTGGAAAACCTCATAGTGTCTCAGCACATTGAAAACAATGGTATCCCTGAGGTGACAAATCAGCAAGTTTTCCCAGGTTATCTGTGGTGTAATAATAAATACTGAAAATAGAAGTCCTTTTGTCTATTATATGATTTCTGATCATTGGAATTCTCAGAGTAAGAGTATAAACAGTGGTAGTCCTGAATGTGTCTCAGTGTTGTTTGGGAATATGGGCCCTGGTGTGTCCTAGTATTCTCTGAGAAGGGGATGCCATTTCTTTCAGCGTAGAATGTCACCAGTGGTATGTTTGAAGGTGTCACAGTGTAATGTAAGTCAGGGCAACCCTGAGGAATCACAGTGTCATGTGAGCAGTGTGACACCCAGGTGGATTTGTGTAGGAAATGGGCTTTCAGTAGCAAGGCACTCAGAAATGATGGTTTTGCATGGGAGCCATAATTCTTTTACAGTTGTGAGAGGATACTGAAATCCCTGGTTATTAATGGTTGTGTAGTAATCTCAGGTGATATGGGGTGTCACATTTGAGAGTGAGAAAGGGAAACCCTCGGTTGTCAAAGGGGATTGTGGGTAGTGGAGGCCCTGGTGTGTCACAGTTGAATATAGGTAATGGGATATTTTTGGTGTCACCCTGGAATGTGGTTTGTTAGAGATCAGATGTGAAAAATCAAAGTGTGGGTATTATGAATTTAAAGTGTTAGTGAAGTGTTGATTCTGCAATCCTCAGGCAATTCCTGTATATAATTAGCAGTAGGCACTTTGGTGTGGTAGAGTGGATTTTAGAATTTGAAGGTATGTGGTTTCTTAATGAAATGTGAGTAGTAGGACCTCTATTATTTTACAGTGCAATGAGGGCAGAGGGAACCCAGCTATTCAAAATGAGATGTGGGCAGTTTCAGAACTGAATGTGTTATATTGGAGTTAAGTCATTGAGATATCATCATGGAGTGTGAAAATTAAGAGCCATTGGGGGCCATCCTGTAGTTTTGGAGCTATGTACCCTAGAGTGTCAAGATGCATTTTGGCAGTGGGATTGCTGGTATGTCCCACTAGAGTGTAGGAAGTTGGAGTCAGGAAGGAATCACAATGGAATGTTGAAAGTGACATTGCTAGATGCCATTGTGTGTTTTGGGCTGTTGGAGCCCTGTCAGAGAGAGTGCAATGTGGCCTGTGGCAGCCAAGAAGATTCCAAATCTGTTTGACAGTTGAATACTTATCGTGCAAGAGTAAGTTGAGAACAGTGATTCCCTTAGGTGTCACCAAAGATTGTAGGAGGAGGAAGAGGTAGCCCTAGATGTATCAAAGTAAGAGCAGTAATTGGTGGCCAAATATTCAAAAATGGTAGCCCAGAACATGTTACGGTGTAGTGATGATTGTGAGAGACATTGGGTATAATAAAACGTGTTCACCTGTCAACATTGGGTTACATTGGAGTATGAGCATTGGGAATTTGGGGGTTTCCAAAGGAATCTGTGCCACAGTGAATTGTGGGCAATGGGACACATTGGGTGTCATTGTGGCTTGTGAGATGTGAGAGCCCTTTAGTGTAATAGTGGAATGTGGGCATTGCAAACTCTGGAGTGTAACAGTGAAGTGTCCGCTGTGGAAGACCTTTGATATAATGGTAGATAATGATGAGTTGAAACCATAGGGTGTTAGAGTAAAGTGTGAACTCTTGGAAGCATGGGGTCCACAGTGGAATGATGCTAGAAGGCGACTTTGTATGTGATAATGGAATGTGGCAGTGTAAGCCAAGAGGGGGAAAATGTGTGTTGTGAGGGAACTGAAGTTGTCAAAGAGTAAGGAAGCCATCCAGAACCCCAGACTATCATATTGGATTATGGGAATTAAGAGCTATGGGAAACACAGTGAGTTATGGGCAGTGTGTGCCCAAGGCTGTGAAGGTCAGATTTGAGCTTTGGAGCCTAATTTTTTAGTGTCTGGAAGGATAAACCATGGAGATTGTGCTGTGGGCTCCCTGTGGTTTCATACTGAAGTTGAAGAATGGGAACTGTGGGTTGTCTCAGCGTAGTGCTATAATGTTAGCGCTGGGGAGACACGTTTTCAAATGTCATGGGACCAACCCTGTGATTCCTCTTGTTCCTAGTATGCATGATTAAAAGGACAGGAGTAGCAGAATGAATGTTCATAGTGGGTGAACTAAAAATGAGAATAACTATTGCTGGAAAGCGTAAACAGAAACAATTAGAACTGCCTTTACCTAAGTAAATAGTATATCAAAAATTATACCAGCCCGGCCGGCATGGCTCAGTGGTTAAGGGTCGACCTAGGATCCAGGCGATCAAGGTTCAATTCCCGGTCAGGACACATACCCGGGTTGTGGGCTCAATCAATGACTCTCTCCTCATTGATGTTTCCATCTCTCTCTCTCCCTCTCCTTTCCTCTCTGAAATCAATAAAAATATATTTTAATAAAAATTATACCACCGTATCAGGGATTTAAAAGGAGTAGGAGAGCTGTTTGACCACCTTCACATTAATATGTTGATGTGGCATGTGCAAAATAACAAGAAAGAAAAGAAAGTGGAACAGAAACAGAAGTAAATGAGGGGAAGATGGAGAAGATAGAGACAACGGAGGATAAGGAATCAAAAGTAGAGGAGTTGGAGGAACAGAAGGAAGAGGAGGAGAAGAAGCAGAAGCATGAGGAGGTGAGGGGAATGAGAATATGGATGAGGAGAAGGAGGATGAGCTGTAGTAGGAAGAGAAGACAGAGAACAATGAGTAGAATAAATAGGAGTAGAAATAACTTAGAAAATGGCACTGGCACTGAATTAACAACTTTAACTGCATGTGATACAGGCTGTCCCTGCTGTACCAATTGGTTTGCTTTTGTAACTTCAACCTCCACATCGACTTGGACCCATGTAACCTTCTGACAATTCCTTCCCTCTATGTATACTAAGTTCAATTAAACTTACCTTAGCTCAGCAGGCAAGGCCAGCATATAATTTTATTATATTGCTTCTGGGATGTATGTTCTCTGTGGTTCTTTTCATCTAGTTTATAGAGGTGTTGACTGTCTTTTCTCTCCACAGGATGGGAAACCTGCTGTTCCAGTACAAAGATGGCACTAGGATTTCATCACATAAGGAGTGAGAAGAGCACTACTACTCACTTGATACACATTTAAAGTCAGAAGTTGAAAAATAAACCTGGCTAAAATACAGAATTTTTCTTACTGAGAGAAATACAACTGGGTCCAATGGAGTTGGACAGGAGTGGTGGCTTTTTCAAAATAATAATTTGTAACATTTTGTCCTACCTTCAATCAAGATCCCAGTGACAGTTTGATTATAGAGGCAACACATTCCTCAGTCAGTCATGTGACTCAACAAAATTTATGGAGTGATCCAAAATCTGCTTCTTTTGATTTTGACCATGACAAAAATGGGCACTGTGACATGTCCAGGTTGATGTACCAGTTGTTTTGTGACTATGGCCATACATTGCAGCAGACTTGATAGTCCTACAAGTGTCCCTGGCAGATAAAATTTCTCTTTTGACCTCTAGATAGACAAATGACAATGACATTGAGGATATTCATCATTTTTAATGAGTGCTTTATATAATCCACCAAAAATTTAAAAATAAAATAAAAACCACTACTGTTCTTTGTTAAAATATTGGCCTTCTTTTGGCCATAAGATAGGAAAGAATATTCTTTTCAAAAATAAAGCTATGTGGATTGCCCATCATTATACACACAAAATCATCTGGAAAACAGAAAGTAAGCAGTTAGGACTCTCCCTCATCTGTCACTTTAGTGTTGTGATTGATTTTAAAGTGCATGAACCACAGGACACAGGGCAGCAAGTGTTCCTGTTCATGCACTATGTACAAGAAGTAGTAACCATAGACAAATATTATATAAAATATCTGTCTCACAAGCTAATATATTACTGATGCAAACAAAGCCACATCTATCACTCTATAGCTCACTGATTTTTCCTTTCTCCTCTATTCTAAAAAATAAAAGTCAAAATTGTTCCATTCTGATGAAGTCAAAACTTGTATTACTTAACCTATGAGTAGTATTCCCTGCTTTACTAATCACAGAAATGGAATAGTAGCCAAAAAAAAAAGTGTAACAATCATGTTGATTCTCAATAAAGTGGAACAGTGTCACACCACCTCCAAGTCGTGTAGTCTACTGTCTCCCAGTGCCGACATCTTGCCCACTTTCGGCACCCCTGACTCCTGCTGCGGCTGGACTGTGGCAAGGAGCAGTAATAGCAAATGGGGATCTCAGTGGAGTTTGGGCAGTCTGTGCCATTGGAAGTCACAGTGGAGTTTGAATTTGTAGTGTGTCTTACTAGCGTTTACATAATGGGAGTGGGGAAGTTGTCACAGTGGAGTGTGGAAAAAGGGTTCCCTAGGCATAACTGTGTTGTAGACTATTGGTCTGGGAGACAGAATGCAATATAGGCAGTGGGTGAAAACTGTTTGGGCTGTTAGAGTACTTATGGCGCAATAGTGAAGTGGGAACACGTGTTGCCATTAGTTCTCATCCTAGTGTGTGAGCCAAGGTATCCCTAGATGTAACGGATTTGGAAGTGGACACTGGAAACCCTGTTATTCACAAATCATAACACTGCACATGTCAGAGTGGAGTGAGGATGGTGACAGGTGTTGGGCATAACACTGATATGTTCATCTGAGGACACATTTTCAATCTTAGCACAATGGGCCTTGGAAGCCTTGTCTTGTAAAACGAGGTTCTGGTCACTGGGAGCCCTATCACTGTGGATTGTGGTCAATGAAATTGACTCACATTTCACAGTGCAGTTTGGGCTGTGAAAACCCATTGGTATAAGTTTGGACGGTACATATTGCCAGCTATGGATCACTAAAATGTAATGTTGGTTATGAAGGCAGTTGAAATTTTAGAATGGGAAACTGAAATGTGAACCTTGGGGTGCATGGGGTGTCACGGCAGAATGTGGTTAATGAGAGGCCTAGCATCTCACAATGCAATGTGGGCAGAGCCCAGGGTTTCAAATAGAATGTGTGTTTTGGGAGATCTGAAGGATATCAGAGAATAACAAGGATATTGGGAGATCTTTGGTATCATATTGGAATATGAGCTTTAAAAGTGTTGGGGGATAAAGTGGCCTTTGGATAGTATTTTCCCTAGAGTTTGAAAGTAGATTTGAGTATTGGGAACTCTGTATGTCACACGAAAGCCTATGTGCTGGAAGTCCCAAAACTTTCATACTGGAGAGCACTAAGTGGCACCCATGGGGTGTTAAATTAAAAGTGGGGAGTGAAAACCCAAAGTTTGAGTGTCAGCCATGAGATTCCAGTTAAGGAATAGGAAACTGTGCCTAATATAAGCAATGGGATGTGACAGTTCAATGTTGGCCATTGAAAACCTGGAATATCATTGCTTGTATACAAAAGGGACATTTGGCTGTCAAAGGGGATTGTGGGCTGTGGAATTCCTTGGTTGTCAAAGTTGAGTGTGGTTGGTGGGAATGTTGGGGTGCCATAGTGGAGTGTGGATAATGAATGGGATTGCTGGGGTGTCAACGTGAAGTGAGAATGGAGGGTGTCAATGTGGAGTGAGAATGTGAGAATGGAGGGTATCACATAGGAGTGTGAGCAGGGGAAGTCTATGAGTGTCACTGTGGAATGTGAACTCTGCGAGCCACTGAGTGTCAATCAGGAGTTTTGGGAGTGGGAGCCCTGAGTTATTACAAGGGGGTGTGAGCAGGGGGAGTCCTGGGAAAGGAGACTGAGCATGTGCATTCAAAGTCATAATGTGTCACTGTGAGGGGTGTTGACTTTGGTAGGCATTTCATGTCAGTGAGGATATTAAAGCCCTGTTTGTCACACTGCTGTGTTGGAAGTCAGAGACCTAGGTGGCAAACTGGATTGTGAGGATTAGTAACTTTGCAGTGTGGCACTGGAGTGTTGCCAGTGGAAATTCTGAAGGTGTCATAGTGGAGTTTGGGCAGTGGGAGCACTTATTGAAGTAGAAAGTGGACAGTGAACATCAATGGGTTGACAAATAAGTGTCATGCATGGGGGCCCTAAACAGTTCAGAGTAGATTGAAGTCATTGAGAACCATTAGGTTTGAAAGTTGTGATTTCAGGTCTAGAGACTTTAATGTCACATGGGAGAATGTGCAGTGGGATATTTGGGGAAAAGGAACAAAGGGAAAAGGACCAAAGGGAGTGAGATCCCTATGGTGTCTCAATGAAATTTGAGATGTGAGAATGGAGCATTGTAACAGTGGTGTGTGGGCATTGAAAAATCTGGAGTATTATAGTTGCATATTTGCTGTGTATGCCTGAGATATCATGGTAGATAATGGACACTTTGGTAGTTTTAGTAACTACAGGGAAGTGTGTGCATTTTGTGGCATGGGTGTTAAAGTACAATTTGGGGTTGAGACACCTAATATTTCAAGGTGGAATGAGGAGAGCAGGAAGCAAGGAGTTCACAACAGAAAGTTGGAACTAAAGAGGTAAATGTCTACAAGTGCCTTGAGGACTTTGAGTGCCTTGAGGCATCATATGGGAGTATGGGTATAAGAAGCATTGGGGCTGATATTGTAGCCTGGGCAGAATGGGCCATAGGTCATCAAAATGGTTTCAGTCAGTGGGATACTATATGTTTAACTGTAAAGTGTTACCAATGAGTAGGTTTGAAAGAGTCCCTGTGTAATGTTAGCCATGGTAACCATGTGGTGTCACAGTGGAGAGTTTGTAGTGAAAGACCTTGGAGGATCAGGATAGGAAAAGGGTTTGGGAAGGAAAGCATTAACAAATAACTGTCATGCATGAGAGTCTTGAACATGTCACAATGGAATGAGCCCTCTTTTCTAATAGTGTTTTGTTAATTCTCAGTAGATTTGAAGCGTCACATTTGAGAATAGTAAGTGAGAGCACTGAGGTGGCAAAGTGTTTCTTGAACAGTGGGAGCTAAGAAGTTCACAATGATGTTAGAGCACTTATGGTCTAACACTTAAGTGAGAACTGTGATAGCTCTTTGTCACCAAAGAGTGTTGGCTGAGGTAGGCCTAGATGTATTGGGGTAGAAAGTGGGGAGTTGGAGCCAAAGAATACACAAATTAGAACCCTAAAAGTGACACATTGGATTGAGGACAATGAAAGTCCTTGGGTTTGACAGTGGTGTGTTCTGAGGTGACATGGTGGTTCACATTTTACAGTGGACAGTGGGAGCCCTTGAATGTCAAAAAGGACTCTGTGCAATGGGAGCCCTGTCACTGTAGATGTGGGCAATGGGATATCTCAGGTTCACAGTGAACTGTTTGCTGTGATAGCTGCTAGGTGTAGGAGTGGGGACCCGTGGGATGACACAGTTGATGTGAGAAGTGAGATACAATGTGAAGTAACAAGGGATTTTAAATGGCTGGATTTCTCCATGTCACATGAATTGTGGATGGTAGAATCATGTTTGTCACAGTGCAGGCTGGGTAGTGGGATTCTGGGGATGTCAAAATAGAGCGTGGGCAGTTGGATTCCTGGGTGTCACTGTGGGTTTTCTCTGTTGAGCCCTTAGGAGTAGAGTGGAATATGAAAAGTTGTAGCTCAGAGAGTCACTATGGTCATTGGGCTGTTTGAGTCTTTATGGTGTGGCAGCTCAGTGAGAACATTTTTAGCCCTAAAGTGTCAAAGTGAAGTGTTTACCCAAAAGGTTTCTGTGTTAAAGTGGTGCTTGGAAGTGGGTTTCCTTGTTCTCAAAGCAGGTTCTTTAGAGCGGGCTTCCTTCATTTTCACATTAGGGTTTAAATAGTGGAAGTACTGAATGTGTCTCAGTAGTGTTTGGCAGTGTGAACCCTAGAAAGTCAAAGTTCTTCATGAGCAAGTTGTAATGGTAGACTGTGACCAGTGTATGGTCTTAAGATGTCAAACTAATGTGTATTGTGGGTGCACTGTGGTCTCACATTGCAGTGTGGCCAATGGAAATGTTGAAGTTTCATAATGCAGTTTAAATTAGGGGAATTTCAGGATATCAAAATGGATTGGGGAAATGGGAGCATTGTACACTGCAATAGGAGTGTGTGCAGTGGGAGTAGAAGATTTTCACTGTTTAATGTGAACTCTGAGAACCACTAGGTGTCAACAGATATTTAAGACGTGGGAACCCTAATGTATCACAGGGGAGTATGCGCAGTGGGATTCCTGGGAAATCAGATTGGAAGGTAGGCATTTGGATTTTGATGTCTGACAGTAGAATGATGACAGTGGTAGTTTTGAGTTGACAAAGTACAGTGAAGGCCTTAATAGCTCTTTGTTGTCACAGTGCTGGATTGTCATTTGGGGCCCTAGGGTGGCCCAGAAGTTTGTGGGCAATTGGACTCTGAAAGTGGGTTGTGGAAGTACTGTGTTGTCATTGTGGAGTGTGGAGGTCTTAATGTCCAACAGCTTTTTAATCCACTCATCTACTGATGGGCACTTGCATTGTTTCTAGGTCTAAGCTATTGTAAAATGTGCCTCTAAGAACATAGGATGCATATATTCTTTATGATATTAAATATTATTATTTTTGTTTAAGTTTACCATCTGTCTATTTTTATATTTGTATAAATATGTATATTTATATTTGTTTATACTTGTATCATTTCTTCTTTGTTCTTGAAATTGTCATACTCTGTTTTCTTTGGATTAATTATGCATTTTTAATACTTTTTCATATTTAGTTTAGTTGCACTTTTTGTTTTCTTTATCTATTTTTAGTGCTTACTGTAGGAACTATACTATGTATTATTAAACTAGCAGAGTCTGTCCTGAAGGAATGCAATGCCATTTCATACACATGTCTTTTAGTACCCCATTCACATAACTTTTTTGCAATATAATATCAACTACATTTTGTAAACCCCCACAACACAATGCTGCTATTACTCTTTAGCTTGGAAAACATTTAACATGTTGTGCAAAGCAGCTCCCAGTTGTGTTGAGAACAGGGTAATTGTTTTTACTATCAGGGAATAATATATTTGTCCAGCGAAATTTAGCTATATTGCTTGCTTTGTCCTAAGTTGCAGACTTATATGGAAGATATTGAGGAACCTCAGAACAACGTGAGCTAAAATTACATGGCATAGGCAAGGAACAGTGTTGACCAAATGATGAAATTTCCATGTTTCAGGAATGTGGTATACTTTAGCTAAGTCAATGTCAAAGTGGAGTCAGTTGCCCTGGGAATGATAAGTATTTATTGCTTATAGACAATGAAACTACACCGTTAGACATAAGAAAGGAAAGAACCAATGATTAGGACACACACTATATTTAAGAATTATTTACACCTTATTTCATACAATTTATTTACTTCTCAGGAAGAAAAAAACTATGCAAGGAAAATTGTATCATTGTTATTTAATAGACAACAAGGCCGATATCTGAAGGTTGTATTTACAGTAGGCCATGTGGTCATGGAGGACCCCAGATGCCATCTGTGTATATCAGGAGTATGAACTTGATACTTCATAAACCCTGAATTATGAGGTTGATAGAAATAGAGTATTAATATCACATTTAAGTAAATTGGACTTCAGACCAATTAAGAAATATAATGTGACTCCCCATAAACCATCATATGTGTGGTGGACCTTGGGTAAGGCCAAAACTTAGTATCAATAATTGCCCAGGGCTAGGCCTAGATATCGCAGGTTAATTTAACTTTTGGATAAGGGTGAAACTCTCATTGTTTTGATTCTTTTTTAAAGATATTTTCCTGCACCTGGTTGACACTAATTGGAGGCACCAGAACATGTAGCACAGTGAAATTGTGTGAAGCAGATTGCTGAAGCCACATACAGATCATTCAGTTCTTCTTTGCAAGGAAATTCTTCATTAATGGAATCCTAATTTATTATTATAAGGATATCCACAGAATATCCCTTTATATAGTGCTTCTAATAGTGCATGTAGTAATAAGCACTGAAAACAAAAAGTATGCCCTTCTTTTCTTCCTTCCAAAAGCTACTCTACAATTTAACTTTATTTCTTTTACTTATGTCTCTACTAGACTAGAATAAAATCTTCCCTGTCTCCAATGCTCCCTCCCAACACCCTTTATTAATTGAAAAGAAAGCTGTCTTCTTATACGCATTTTTTTTTTTTTTTAGTT
>NW_015504674.1:382359-409661 GCF_001595765.1 Miniopterus natalensis | reverse complement strand
TTTTTTTTTTTTTTTTTTTAGTTTTTATTTCAACCAAAAATCAGTCTTAGTGATAGATGTCTTCCTCTGCAATGGTTATCTCAAGCTTAAGTTCCTTCTTCCAGGATAAACCTCCCCAGGTGTTTGATAACATGTGACCTTTTATATTCCTGTTTGCACACTCAAGTGCCTTTTTTTTGTCTTAAAGGGGGAGCTACAATGCTTGATTACAGGGCCATGATATTATTTTATAATTTAACATCATTGTTTTTCAGAATCTTACATTTATCTGCAGTGTTCTTTGAAGGGATTTGTGTCCTGTTAGCAGTGGCTTAACAATTTCTTCTAAGGAGTGGAAAAAATTCCAGGATTTATTAATCTTCAAACCTATTTCTTAAAAGCTTTGATTTCAGCAGTTCCAAATTAAATTTTGAAGCATTTTCTTCTTATCTTTCAAGCCTTTCAGTGTTTAAGGAAATTTTAATCGATAGCTACTCTTCCTACTTTAACTATAAATTTATAAAATATATGTACTTGAAGTTATGTGATATGCTTAAATAATTATATAGACAGAATTTGTCTTATTTATAATATTTTAAATAACCACAAAATTCACTTATAAAATACTATCAGTTAATTTTAAAACTGGAATTGTGAAATTTAATTATTAGCTTTGTTAAAAAGATTGTGTATTTATGACATTGAATGTACCTATTGATAATTTTTATTGTAGTCATTGCTGAAAAATACTAAATCAAAAGTTTGAGTGAAACTCTAGAAATTAGTGTTTCATTAGTCACCTTACTCAGTAAATCATCCTGGATGTGCACATAGGCCTGGATTTGATGAGTTATGTGTTAAAGCAATTTTCATGCTTTAACCTGGCTAATGAGACAGATATATAAGGTAGATAATTGAAAAAATACCTTTTGCTAAGTTATATACTTAGATACATAGCACATTCCAGCACAACTATTGTTTTATCACTGATAGACACCTGGTATTGGTGCCAAAGAGAAGAAGACATTATGGTAAGGCTGAATGACTAAGATATATGCAGCTGAAGTCCTCTGATCCTCAAGCCAACAGGAAAGATAACTACCTGGCCTTCTCTTGCGTCAATAGCTGCCTCCTTCCATTAATTTGAGCCTATAGGAGGTCCTGTCTGAAAGCGCTACTCTTAGGAAGATAAAAATATATTTAGCTCTCTGGAGTAGAACTTTATTTTTGCCATTTAGACTTATGTTTCACCTTTCAGGCCACCAAATATATTTTTATAATAAAGTCAATTCTTCCCTTTGCCACGCTGTTAATCTACAGCCAACTTTTAAATTTTATAAAGGCTCACCTTCTGTTTTATGCAGTTTATATAGCCTCAAACTATCTGTCACTTTTTGATGCAGGGCATATTTTCTAATTCAAAAATATTTCAAATTATATATAGTTTTTACATTTGCTTGCTTATTTTTAACTTATTTTCCTTAAAACTTAAGCATTTTTCTCTTTATTTAGAAGATAGTTATTTCCACAACTGATTAAGAAACTGCAACTCTACTACTTTCTTTCTTTCTAAATGGAATAATCTGTCCCATGATAAGATTTTTAAAATAATTGATTTCTGTTTCTATCTCTCTCTCACTCTCCCTTCCTCTCTCTGAAATCAATCAAGATATATTTAAAATAATTGATTTCCCTGTATATTTTTAGGTCAATAAGGTAGGAAGTTTTTAACTGCTTTTAGATAGGATTTGTCATTCATTCTTTAGTCCAAGCTAAAATTACCTCAAACCATGAAATTTTCAAATATAATAGTATAATACCATTAAATATTTTATTGTTAACCATAGCCCATGTTAGCCAACACTCCATAGATGCCTAGAGGGCAGTAATGCCAAACTCAGGTGTTTCAAAGATTAAGAACATAATAATGAATCAGTTAAGAGAACTTTCCAAGGTTAATAATCTGGTAAGGATTTCTGTGTTTGAACCCAGAGCTTTTTTTATGAGGCCAGAATTATCCTAATTCACAAATTGATAAAGAAACCACAAAGAAAAATATTACAGGCCAATATCCCTGATGAATATAGATGTTAATATTCTCAACAAAATAATAGCAAATTACATCCAAAAATTCACTACAAATATCACACAACATGACCAAGTGGGGTCTATTTCAGAGATGCAAAGCTGGTATAATATTAGAAAATCAATAAATGTGATACATCACATAAACAAATGAAGGACATAAATAGTTAGATCATATCAATAGATGCAGAAGAAGCATTCAACAAAATCCAACACACATTTTTGATAAAAGAATAAAAATAACTGCAAAATGGGAAGAGAGGGAACATACCTGAATATAATAAAGGACATATATGACAAACCTACAGTCAACATTATAGTCAATGGGCAAAATTTAAAACTATCACCCTTAAAAACAGGAACAAGACAGGTTGTCCTCTTTCACCACTTTTATTTAACAATTTAATCACAGACGTTGCCACAACAATCAAAAAAGAAGAAAAAAATTTATACTTCCACATTGGAAAAGTGGAAGTAAAATTGTAATTAGTCACAGATGACATGAAACTGCACAAGGAAAGTCCTAAAGACCCCACCAAAGTACTACTAGATTTAATAAATAAATTTGTCAAGGTAGCAGGATACAAAATAAACATCTGTAAGTTCACAGTATTTTTAGAAACTAACAATAAGCTCTTAGAAAGAGAAACTAAAAATACAATACCAGTTGCAATCACTTCCAAAAATATTAGATACCTAGGTATAAATTAAAGCAAAGTTGTAAAAAATATGGACACTGACAAAAGAAATAGAGGAAGATATAAACAAATGGGAGAATATGCCATGTTCATGGCCTGGAAGAATTAATGTCATTAAAATATCCAAACTGCCAAAAGCAGTCTTTAGAATCAATGCAATTCCAATTAAATTTCCAACAGTATATTTTACAGAATTAGAACAAATATTCCAAAAATTTATATATAACAAAGAAAGATCCTAAATAGCTGCAGCAACCTTAACACACACACACAAAAACAGTATTGGAGGGGTCACTTAACCAGATATTAAAGTATACTTCAAAGACATTATAATCAAAGGAGCCTGGTACTGGTGCTAAAACAGACATATAGATCAAAGGAACAGGACAGAGGCCCCCCAGGAATCTACTCACAACATTATTGGCAATTAATAGTTGATAAATAAAGCTAGAGAATATACTGGAGTAAATATAGTCACTTCAATAAATTGTGTTGGAAAAATTGGAGAGGCATATGAAAGAATAAAGAGAAGAAAGAAACTGGATCACCAACTTACTCCACACACAAGAATAAATTCAAAATGTATCAAGCAATTAAATTTAAGTCATGAAACCATAAAAATCCTGGAAGAAAATATAGGCAGTTAAGTCACAGACATCTCACATAGTGGAATTTTCACTGATACATTTCCTGGACAAGAGAAACAAAGGAAAAATAAATGAATGGGACTACATCAAACAAAAAAGCTTCTTCACAGTGAATGAAATCATTCTCATAATACAGAGGAACCCCACAGCATTTGCTATGCATACATCTGCTAAGAGAATAATTTGTAAAATATACAAGAATGCATACAACTCAACAAAAGAAAGACAAAAATCCAATTAAAAAATGGGTAAAGGAGCAGAACAGACACTTTTCCAAAGAGGACATACATATGGCCAGGAGACATATGAGAAAATGCTTAATGTCACTAACCACCAGAGAGATGCAAATTAAAAAAACAAGGAGGTATCATTACACACCTTTTATGATGACTACCATCAACAAATAAACAAATGACACATGCAGGTGAGAATGCTGATAAAGAACTCTGGTAATGCTGATGGGAATGGAGACTGGTGAGGACACTATGGAAAACAGTATGGAGGCGACTCAAAAATTATAAATGGAGCTGCCATTTGACCCAGGGATCCCACATCTAGCAATATGTCCTAAGAATCTTGAAAAAAATCAGAAAGAATATATGCACCCCTAAGTTCATACCTGCACAATTTACAATAGCTATGATTTAGATACTACCAAAATGTTCCTCAGTAGATGAGTGGATAAAAAATGTTTGGGAAATGTACTCCATGGAATACTCTGCTGCTGTAAAGGAGAAGGATCTCATACAATTTGGGACATCATGGATAAAGCTGGAGAATATTATGCTATGGTAAATAAACCAGGCTGGAAAGGCACTGATCACATGATCTCACATATATGTGGACTGTAAAGAAAATAATAAATTGAACAAAATATATTCAGGGATACTGAAGGATGGAACAGAGAGGTATCTCAGAGGGAACACTGGGGTGGTGGGGGGTTAGAGACAGGTTAACCAAAGAATTATATACATATATGCATAACCAATGGACAGAAAATAGTGTGGTCAAGGGGGTTGGTGTGGTTTAGAAAGGGTCATTGGGGGAAAGGCAGGACATCTGTAATATAAGTACATCTGTCTTTACCATTCTAAGTAATCATGCATAAATCTATCTGCAAAAAATTCCTAGACACCAAGTCCTCTTATTTGAAAAAAGTAGAGATCATTTGATTCAGAGCAAATCAATAAAATTTTTCTTTTTCCCCCCAACAAAAATGTGAATAAAATGTAATAGGGTGAATACATTTGGAACTATTTCTCCCCATGGGGTCTTATAGTCATTCAATGACATTGCTTTTAAAGTACAAATAAGTGAGTTACTGAAGACATGCAGTTATTAATATGGAAAGTAATAATAATGATAATAAAAGCCTTGATAGTATTTAACCATAAGAATAAGATCGTGAGTGCTCTCAAAGAAATATCAAATAATTTGTAACTAATTTTATTCCAGATGCCTAGAGCACAAATACATGACCTGGCATTTTAAAAATATTGGATGAAAAACAAGGGAAAAAAGGCTTAAAGATATAGATAATACAACGTAATTGTGCCTTTTGCATACACACTCCTCATGGAACTTTTTTATAAGAAAGCCTAATTTCTTAAAAGATTAAGCTTAGCATAGAATTGAAAAAACTGTGCATAATTTCAGTTCATCCTTAGGCTTGTAAATGAGGTTCACTCATTAATTGGGTGAATGATTTTATTTCGATAAGGAATGCCTCCTTTTAACCTTTTCATTTCATGTGCTTCATGTGTGCTTTTGTTTCTGGGGCCTATATCTCTTTTATTATTGTAAATTATGTTTGTGTAGTGGTTAATTGACAATGAAATTTTTTGCCTTATTGTTGGCAAGACTTTGCAGTCAATGCTGGTAAGATCAAATTTAAAAATATTATGCAAAAATATTTATTTATCACTCCCTAAGATTAACTAATATCCATCTTTTGTATAAAAGCAAATGACCTCAGAGCTCTTCAATCCATAGCAGATGTCTGTAAAATAACGAACAAGATTATTTCTAATTCTTACTCCCTTTTCCTGGCTCACTCTTTCTGCATAGGTCGGAATCTATTTACCTGATATGAAAACAATTTATTCATGGATTCAGCCATTTTGGGTACCCATGATTATTTAAGGAAATAATTTCTAAGCATATTTATTATTTCACTCTAAACAATGATCCCATTCCTATTCTCTCCCTTAATTTCTTCTCTTCTTTCTTTCAGAATCTTTTCTCTGTGTCTTTTCTCTCCCAGTAGCTTCTCCATTTTTTACATTTAATTTAGTTTATTATTATTATTATTTAAATTTTTGTCACTATTAACAATAATATACTTTTCTCTCTCTAGCTTTACTTTTCTTTCTCTGTTCCGCCCCCTTTTATTCCCTTTAGAACATGTGTTTTCCATTCACTCTCCCAGTCCTATTTTCACTTGAGTGCTTTTCATTGTGATTGTCATGATATTTTGTAAGATACCCCTTGTTTTCTCTAAGTTTACTTGTGTATTGTTCTGCCTTGCCAGCACCTGTACAACAGCTCACATGAGGAGGTTGGGGCTGAGACACACAATTAGCAAACTTGAGAGGAGAGTCCTCAAAAGGACTTCTCAACAACAGTCTAGACCCAATTACAACAGGAGAGCCCAAAGAACCCACAAAAGGGACACCCACAAATAGGACACACCTAGAACAAAGAGCTCAGAGGTAGACAGAAAACACCTTCTGGGCTCCACTGTACTCACACTACAAAAATCCCTCCCCATAAGATGGAGAGGAAGTAAACATTTCTGATATAGAGATATCACACTAAGAGCCACCAAAGTGGGGAGGGGAAAAAAACAATCCCCAAACTAAAGAAATTTTAAAAATCACCACAAAAAAAGGCTTTGATGGGATGGACTTAAGCAAGTTATCAGAAATAGAGTTCAGAGTAATGGCTATAAAGATGCTCAAGTGAATTAATGGGAACACCAAGGTACTTAAAGATAAGGTCATGGCACTTAGTGAAAACATGAAAAAAGAGATTATATCAAAAATAAGAATCAGACAGAAATAAAGGGTACTATATATAATATCAAGAATACACTGAAAGGCTCAATGAAGCAGAGAATAGAATAAGTGACTTAGAAGATAAGGTAAAAAAAATAATCAATCAGAGCAGCAAAAAGAACACTTAAAAACCATGAGGACAGTCTAAGGGAGATTTTGGACAACATGAAGCAAACATTTGCATCATAGGGGAGCCAGAGGAAAAGGAAAGAGAGAAAGGGATAGAAAAATTGGTGGAGAATAAAATGACGGAAACTTACCTATGCTGGAAAGGGAGAAAGCCACACAAGTTCAGGAAGCACAGAATGTTCCATACAAAAAGGACCCAAAGAGACCCACTCCATGGCACTTCATAATTAAAATGGCAAAAGTCAAGCACAAAGAGAGAATATTAAGGGCTGCAAGAGAGAGAAAAGCAGTGACCTACAAAAAACCCCCATAAGGCTGACACCACACCTCTCAACATAAACACTTTAGGCTAGAAGGGACTGGCATAAAGTTCTCAAAGTAATGAAAGACCAGCACTTGCAACCAAGATTGCCTTATCCAGCAAGGCTATCATTTAAAATTGAGGTGAAATAAAGTGCTACCCAGACAAAAAATACTAAAGGAGGTCAGTACCACCAAACTAGCATTGCAAGAAATGCTAAAAGGACTGCTCTAAGAAAAAGAAAAAATATTGAGAAAAAGACACATCAGCATATGAGGAAAATGGCAATAAATAAGTATATATAACTAGTAACCTCAAATGTAAAAGGAATAAATTGTCCCATCAAAAAACAGGGCAGTTAAATGGATAAGAAAACAAGGCCAAAATATATGCTGTTTAGGAGAGACCCACCTGAGAGCAAAAGATAAAAAGAGGCTAACAGTGAAAAGGTGAAATAAAATATTCCATGCAAATGGAAATAAAAAATAAAAGCTGGAGTAGTAATACTAATTTTGACAAAGTATACTTCAAAATAAAACCATAACAAGAGACAGAAATGGTCACTGCATAATACTAAACAGATTAATCCAACAGGAGGACATAACGCTCATAAACATATGAGAGCATATGCACATACCTATCTCAAGAAACAAGAGAAAGCTCTAATATGCACACAATATAGGAGCACCTAAATATATAAAAATTTCTTGGTGGACTTTAAGTGGGAGATTGACAGCCACACAATGATGTGGGGACTATAACACCTCAAAGTCAGCATTGGACAGGTCATCAGGACAAAATATCAACAAGGAAACACAGACTTTAAATAATTCACTATATCTAATGGATTTAATTGGCATTTACAGAACATGTCATCCCAAAAAAGCAGAATACACATTCTTCTCAAGTGCACATGGAACATTCTCGAAAATAGACCACATGTTAGGGCACAAGTAATGTCTCTACAAATTCAAGAAGATTTAAATCATATCAAGCATCTTGTATCACAATGCCATGAAACTAGAAATCAACCACTCTAGAAAAAAAACTCAAAAATGTTCACACACATGGAGGCAAAATATCATTTTGTTAAACAATGGATGGGTTACCAATGAGATCAAGGACAAAATCAAAACTTCTTGGAAAAAACAAAAATGAGCAGTCAACAACCCAAAATTTATGGAACAAGGCAGAAGCAGTCCTGAGATGAAAGTTCATAGCATTACATACCTACCTCAAGAAACAAGAGAAAGCTCTAATGAACCAGCTAACACAACAACTAAAAGAACTAGAACAAGAAGAGTAAGAAAAGACCCAAGGAAGTAAAAGGAAGAAAATAATAAAGATCAGAGAAGAAATTAATGACATAGAGACTAATAAAAAACACCAAAAAAAAAAAAAAATCAATGAAACCAAAGGCTCATTCTTTGAAAAGATAAATTAGATTGATGTACCTTTTGTCAGACTCACTAAGAAACAAAGAGAGATGACCCAAATAAATAAAATCAGAAACAAAAGAAAAATAATGACTGACCCAACAGAAATACAAAGGGTAATAATAAAATACAATGAACAACTATTTGGCAACAAACTGGACAACCTGCATGAAATGGACAAATACCTAGAAGCATACAGTCTTCCAAAGCTATATCAAGAAGAGGCAGAAAACCTGAATAGGCCAACAGCAACTAATGAAATTAAAGCAGTAATCAAAAAACTTCCAGCAAAAATAAAATCCTGAACCAAATGGATTTACAGGCGAGTTTTATCAAACATTCAAAGAAAAATTAACACCTATTCTATTCAAACTATTCCAGAAAATTAAAAAGAAGGGAATACCCTAAACTCTTTTTATGAGGCCAGCATCATCTTAACCCTAAAACCAGATAGATACACTACAAAGAGAAAATTACAGGCCCATAACACTGATGAACATAGATGCTAAAATCCTCAACAAAATACTAGCAAACTGGATCCAGCAATACATTAAATAGGTCATACATCACAACCATGCATTTATTCTGGGGATGCAAGCCTGGTATAAAACCCACAAATCAATAAGTGTGATGCATCACATAAACTACATGAAGGACAAAAATCATATGATCATATCAATAGATGCAGAAAAAGCATTTCACAAAATCCAGCCCCCATTTCTGATAAAAACTCTCAGCAAAGTGGGAATAGAGGGATCATACCTCAACAGAATTAAGTCATACATGAAAAACCTACAGCCAACATCACAGTCAATGGTCAAAAACTAAAACCATTTCCCTTAAAATCAGGAATAAAACAGGATGTGCATTTTCACCACTCTTATTCAATAAAGTACTGGAAGTCCTTGCCACAGCCATCAGACAGGAAGAAAACATAAAAGGGATCCAAATTGGAAAGGAGGAAGTAAAAACTGTCATTATTTGCAGATGACATGATATTGTACATAGAAAACCCTAAAGACTCCATCAACGTACTACTAGATTTGATAAACAAATTTGGCAAGGTAGCTGGATACAAAATCAACATCCAGAAATCAGTGGCATTCTTGTACACCAACCATGAACTCTCAGAGAGAGAAACTGAAAAAGCAATACCACTTACCATTGCAACTAAAAAAATTAGATACCTAGGAATAAACTTAACCAAGGGTGTAAAAGACCTGTATTCGGAAAACTACAGGATACTTAAAAAAGTAATAGAGTAAGATAAAAACAAGTGGTAGACTATACCATGCTCATGAATTTGAAAAATTAATATCATTAAAATATCTATACTACCCAAAACAATTTATAGATTCAATGCAATTCCTATTAAAATACTAACAGCATATTTCACAGATGTAGAGCAAACATTTCAATGATTTATATGGAACATAAATACTATGAATAGCTGCTGCCATTTTGAGAAAAAAGAACAGAGTAGGAGGATCATTTTATAAGATATTAAATGGTACTACAAAGCCATTGTAATCAAAACAGCCTGGTATTGGAACAGCACCAGACATATACACCAATGGAACAGAACAGGGACACCAGAATAGACCCATTCCATTATGGTCAGTTAATATTTGACAAAGGAGGCAAATAATGCAATGGAGAAAAGACAGCCTTTTCAATAAATGGTGCTGAGAAAATTGGAAAGCTACATGCAAAATAAGTGAAACTAGATCACTAAATTTCACCAGAGGAAAAAAATAAACTCAAAATGTATAAAAGACTTAAATGTAAATAATGATATATTTTTAGCAGTGGAATCATTGGGTCAAAAGCAACTCCTTTTGCCTGGCCAGGCATGGCTCAGTGGTTGAATGTTGACCTAGGGTACAGGTGATCAGGGTTTGATTCCTGGTCAGGGCACATGCCCAGGTTGCAGGCTTGATCAATGACTCTCTCATTGTTGATGTTTCTATCTCAATCTCCCCCTCTCCTTTCCTCTCTCTGAAATCAATAAAGATATATTTAAAAAAAAAAAAANAAAAGCAGCTTCTTTTAATTTCTTGAGGAACCTCCATACTGTTTTCCATACTGGTTGCACCAGTCTGCATTCCCAACAGGAGTGCACTAGGGTTCCCCTTTCTCCACATCCTTGCCAGCATATTTGTTGATTTGTTGATGGCAGCCATTTTTACAGGTGTGAAGTGATACCTCAATGTGGCTTTTACTTGCGTTTCTCTGATGATTTGTGACTTTCAGCATTTTCTCATGTGTCTCTTGGAGAAGTGTCCTTTCCTCTTTGGAGAAGTGTCTTTCAAGTTCTTTGCCCATTTCTTAATTGGATTTTTCATCTTCCTCTTTTTGAATAGTATGAGTTCTTTGTACACTTTGAAAAATAGCCCCTTATCAAATACACCCTTGGCATATATGTTTTCCCAGACTGTGGGGTTCCTTTCTATTTTGAGGTTGTTTTCTTTTACTCTGCAAAAGCTTTTTAGTTTGATGTAGTCCCATATGTTTAATTTTTCTTTTGTTTCTCTTGCCCTAGGAATATATCCTAGGAATCCTGAAACACTAATCAGAAAGAATATATGTACCCCAATGTTCATAGCAGGACAGTTTATAATAGTTAAGATCTGGAAACAGCCAAAGTGCCCATTAGTAGATCAGTGGGGAAAAAGCTGTGGGACATATACACCATGGAATACTACACAGCTGTAAAGAAGAAGGATCTCTTACCTTTTGGGACAGTATGGATGTACCTGGAGAAAATTATGTTAAGTGAAATATGCCAGACAGGGATAGACAAATAGTAGATGATCTTGCTTATATGTGGAATCTAAAGAATGTAATAAACTAATTAAAAGAATAGATTCAATGACATGGAAGCATAGATGAGACTGATGAATGTCAGAAGGATGGAGGAGGGTGGGTGAGTGGAAGGAGAGAGTGTAACTAAAGAATTTATATGCATATATACACAACCTAAGGACAGGGAAAATGCGGGGAGTGGGACTGGGGAGAAGGATGGTATGGGGTGGAATGGGTCATTGGGGAGAAAAAGGGACATCTGTAATATTTTAAACAAAAATAAAATTTTAAAAATGTAAAAAATGAAACTAAAAATCCTGGAAGGAAACATAGGCTGTAAAGTCACAGAAATTTTATGTAGGGAAATGTTCACTGATACATCACCTAGGGCAAGAGAAACAGGAGAAAAAAGTAACATATGGGACTACATCAAACTAATATCTTCTGCACAGCAAAAGAAAACAACCTCAAAATAGAAAGGAACCCCACAGTCTGGGAAAACATATCAGCCAAGGATATATCTAATAAGGGGCTAATCTCCAATCTGTATAAAAAACTAATACTACTCAGCAAGAGGAAGACAAACAATTCAATTAAAATATGAGCAAAGGACTTGAATAAACACTTCTCCAAAGAGGACATACAGATAGCCAAGAAGCATATGAGAAAATGTTCAATTCCACTATTCATCAAAGAGAGGCAAAAATGTTTGAGTACATTGGTGATATGAATTATTTTCCACACTTTGTATGCATCCAAGAGCATTTCTTTCACATATACACTGAGAAACATACTGAAGAGTTGAAAGAATATTTGAAGAGCTGCATGATGACACATCTGTGAAGGCCAGAGGTGTGTCAAACCCATCCTTTGGTTGTCCCTGATTCAAGAATGCATAACTGAATCAACCACAGCAGGATAATGAAATTCACACAGTATTTCAGAGAAATGGGGGCTGATATGGAGCAAAAGTCTAAGCAGAAATTATGAGAACTGCCTATACCTAAGTAGTAAATCAAAAGCAATATCACGTACATGATGGATAATAGTGATTTGTGTCACCATGAAAGATTGGAAAGATGCAGGTGTGCCAATTTGACCACATCCTCATTAACTTTTAATTGGTTTGTGCAATAAAAGAGAACAAAAAGGAGAACAAACAATTGGAGGGGGGAAGAGAAGAGGAGAAGGAGGAAGAAGAAATGGAGGAGTAGAAGGACGTCAAATAATACAAGGAGTAGGAGAAGAGGAACAGGAGGAGGAGATGAAGAACAAGGAGGAGAATAAGAATAAAACACATAGAAAAAGAGAGTTAATTCTTCCAAACTTTAACTACAGGTGAAGCCAGATGCTGCTGCAGTACTAATCCACATACTTTGAGTAACTTTAATGTACACATCACATTGTTCACATGTCATCTACAGTTCTGGCAAAGCTTTGGCTGTTTCCAGAGGTTAATGGAATTTTCCTTTCTTCAGCTGGCTAGGCTACCATACATATTCATTATCTTACCTAGGGCTGTGTCATTTCTACATCTTTTGTCTTTTTCAGAGGTATTGTGACTTTTACACTTACAGGATATCCTTTCTGCTGGTCCATAACAAGATTGAAGTTACGCTGACTAAATCTAGTGAGGGGAAACAATATTATTCTTGACTTGATACGGTTTTACAGTCAAGCATTGAAGTTTAAATTTGATTAAAATTCAGACATTTTCTGTCTCAATCAAAAATTTTTGGGTCAAGTGGTATTGAGCAGAAGTAACAGATTCAAAAGAATAATTTGTGGGATCAGACTTGACCTTCAAAAAGATAGAGGCATTGCATCAAGTGTGCATTTGGATTTTAGAGGCAGCACACTTCCAAGTGGACCATGTTCTTTCAGCACAATTATTGAGTGATATAAAAATATTCTCTTTTTGAGTTTGATCCTGACAAAGATAGAGGCTGATGTCAAAGTTTCTCTGGTACATGGACCACTTATTGCAGCAGACTTGATTGATGGTCCTACAAGTTTCACTGCCAGATAGAAATTCTGTTTGGTGCCTTATAAGGACCTGGAGGGAGATCACAGTAAATGTCAACCAATGTCTTCAAAATGCTTACAAATAACTAATGTTACTGTGAAAAAAACACTTGACCTTCCTTTGAGTAATATTTGGCAACATAACAATGTGGCCACAGGTTGAACCTTCCCTCAACCCTCAAAAGCATCTCCACACATTAAACAATTATTTAAGTGTCCTCCTTTTTTGTCACATTAGTGTAAAGACTGCAAAAGTTCCTGGAAACAAGAACACAGGGAAACAGAACCCTTACAAGAGGTTTCTACCTCTTGAGTTGCAGAGAAACAGCAAAGACTGGACCTTAGGTTGGCAACATGATCATCATTGTTTATCGGGTTGTAGAGCACTGGGCAAAGAGTTACCCTAGAGGCCAACTGTCATAGATATCTGGGCTATCCCGGGATCTGTTGGGGAGCAAAGGTTTTATTCTCTGCCTGAGGTCCATTTGAATATCACAGGTGGCTTCAATCTCCTCTTAAAACCAAGGTTTCCTAAGGCTGAAGGTTCAAATATTCAGGGGAAAGGTCTGCCACAATGTACTGGGATTCCTCCAAAAGGGTTTATTTTGTTTAAAGGAAGGAATACATAACCATCAGCCACCAAGCTATAATGCAACCTGAGATATCCATTATGACCTGTGTGAAGTCACTCAAGAAGTCATACATTTGGCAAAGCACAACACTAATTTAAGGTGATGCATACATGGTTGAACCAGAAAGGACCAAGTAGTTTTATAGCCCGTGTCCCAATTGGCCTGAGTCCCAACTGCTGTACAGTGGATCCCTCATTTATCGTAGAACCGACGACTCATGAAAAGCTCTTTACAAAGTGTTCACTTAGGTTGAAATCTCATAACCCTGCTTACAGATAATTGAGCATAAGACCAAAGAACAACCAGAGAATGGACAGATGCAGCGCAACAGTATATCTTTATATATTTCTGAAAGACACTGGGTTAACAAATCATTGCTTTGGGAAGATTTGTGTGCAGTTATCCTCATCATTCATTTTTCTTGGAAGATATAAGCCCAGTTATGCAATTATATGCTGATTCATGGTTATTGTCAATATTTTACATCCATACAAAAGTACATGAAAAAATTCAGGATTGAAAAAATATTCACATTGAAATGCGTGCAGTCTGTGGAGAGTTTAAAGTAAGTGAGGAAAAAGATACAAATATATCTTTGTTTTTTATGATGCTGATCACAGTGCTGCCTCAACTTAGAGAATTTCATTAACCAAGAGTATAAATTAGCACATTCTGTATTTTGTCTCTTTTGTGAAATATAAAAGCCACAAACAGAAAAGATGACATAATTTCCCACATACAGGAAAAATCACAATGATATATGAAACAAAAAAGCCTGAGTGAAAATAAGAAGAGCTAAGGAGGTCAGATACAATGAGACTAGAATTTGGGTGGTGAGCACATAATGAGGTATTCGTGTTTGATTATATAATAGTGCAAGTGAAATTTAATAATGTTATTAACCATTTTATGTTACATTGTTTAAGAATAAAGTAATTATGAAACAACCTTTATAATTTCCACTCATTTTTAGAAAGGAGATATTTTTAGATTTTTAATAATATGAACCTATGTTTCTTTACTTACCTTTCTGTTCAGTAAGAAGCAGGTGAATGAACCATCTTAGGAGACTGGAAAGGGCCAGAAGTGCAGTTAATGAGAAATAGTGTTTATAAAAATAAAATAAAATCAATCATTAAGAGTTAAAATAGCCTGGCCAGTGTGGCTCAGCGGTTGAGCGTCCCAGTCAGGGCACATGCCCAGGTTGTAGCTCAATCAATTACTCTCTCATAATTGATGTTTATATCTCTCTTTCTCCTACTTCTTTCCTGTCTCTGAATTCAATAAAGATATATATATATTTTAAAAAGAGTTAAAATAAACAATGTCTGCATTCAGAGTCCAGTGAATCAATGCAATTTATAAATATTGGACCACAGCACTACTACATGAAAGAGTGAGGGCCAAAGTGATAATCCAATGGTCTCCCTGGTTTCTAGTTTCAATGTGTGTGGTGTTGACCCAGATGTTGTGAAAAAATTCTGAGTGCTCTACAACAGTCATGGACACTTTGCTATATTTACATCAGATCCTCTGGATTCACACTGGCAAGTTGTAAGATGTCAGTAAAATTGTTTCTCAGTTATTCCAAGGCAAGTGTGAGAAACATTGGAAAAGGAATATAGTTGAGTTATAAATGATATTGAAGAGTACTGGAATAATTATCAATTTGCCACAAAGTGAGAAAAAGTGCAAAAAATCACACAATGGTAATAATGGTAGTTATTTTTCTTGTTGCAATTGCCAACTTGATTATATACACATACCAGGTGAAATCAAAATTTGAGGGCCAAAATATGAATCCTGATGAAGTGTGCCACTCTTTGTGAAAACTACATGAGTTCTTTAAATTACAGATGCAGAGAACTGTGGAATATGTGTGGAAATAATTAATGGTGAGGGACAATGTTAAAGAAACTTAATTTTGTGTGAGATAAAATTTTACATGAGCCCAGAAAACAGAGTTTATGTATCTATATATGCAGCATGTGTCATTTGAAAAGTCTTGAAAGGTTCAAGTGCAAGAATAAAGACACATGTTTAAAATTACAGTGACACCTCCTGTGTCTGTTGACACCTTGAGTAGACTCAAATACAAACAATACCTTCAAAGTGAGGGACAAAGTGTGACCCTTGAGGCTGTGTGCTACTCTTTATAAGAACAAGATGAGTTCTATAATTTGCAGCATCATAAAATATTGAATATGTGTAGACAAAATTAATTGTGGGAGGCAATGTTAAAATAAACATAAGATTAATAATAAAAAGTTTATTTAGTGGAATTCACCAGACATTTATATGTGTAAAATTGATCATTAGAAAATGCTTAAACATTTATTGGTATTGTTGGCTGAAAACTTCGTCCAAACATTGTGACATGGAAATGCCTACTGTCTCTTGTTTTAATGTAAAAGAAGCAATTCAAAATCTTAGGGATGGAAAATGTTCATTTGATTGGTCATATAAGTTCTATTTCACCCCCTGCGAGTGTCCACATGTACTACCTTTTATTAATACACTGGTAAATATATTGAAGAGGGTAATCAGCATATTTGAAGAACTGCCTGATGACTTCCATTTTAGTCCCAGACATTGGGAACTGGCATCATTAAATGTAAACTATAAATGTGATGGGTTACATTAGAACCCTTGGTGGCAGAGGCCCATGGGCTTTATCCAATACCTAAATCCAGGGAATATTTGATCACTAAAATACAGAAAATCAAAGAGGATTCTAATGAGTGGGGCTGCCACTGAACTATAGGGTTGTCAAAATTAACAAGGTGTTACTAGAAGTGAAAATGGCAAGTTTAACATAGTCATCCTTGGTCTACTCAAGCAGAAATGTTATAGGTGAAGATAGCAGTGTCACTGGAATAACAAGAACATTGAGTTATCCTATTAACCTATGACATAACTAAATTTGCACACCAAGAATTCTTAAAGGAAAGAAAAACCAGAGTCTCTTGAAAAAAGTCCTCTAACAGACAAAAAATCACACACTGTTAAGCTAATTCTTGCCTTTAGCAAAGAGAGTAATAGTTTTTTTTGTTTGTTTGTTTTTTGTTTTTTACCGTGGACACATATTTATTTGGAAGCTAGCAAAGAACAAGATAATTCAGGGATTATAGGGTGCTGGTTCTAAACTAAAATTTGTTTGAAAACCAAAATATTACTGTGGACCTCCATCAACACTAGGAGCTTTTGAAGGCCAGGTGACCAAGGGAGTTTTAGCCCAGGTCCATTTTGAAATAGGCCCAAATGATTTCACACCCTTCCTGTAATTGTCCATGGTTCTAAAATTCATCACTGAAATATTCATACAGTCAGAATGAATCCCTACCTTTGATTACTGAAAAGTGAAACCTTTTATGTTGTGGAAATCTAAACAGAAGCCATTAGAACTGCCTATAGATAGGAAGATAGTAAATAAAATCTATACCACATACATGGTAGAGTAGTAGAGACTTCTGCCACCATGAAAGGTTTGAAGCTTATAGGCATGCTTTTCATCAACATCAAAACAAAAATTTTGATTTGGCTTATGCATAAAAGGAGGAAGAGAAGGAGGAGGAAGATAAATAGGATGGGAGTGGGAGAATAAAGAGGACTAGGAGGACTAAAAGTAGGTGAAGAAATAGGGGAAGGAAGTGAAGGAGGAGAAAATTAGGGAGAGGAAGTGAAGGAGTCAAAGGAGCAGGAACACAAATAGAAGCTGAGGTAAAAAAGGAAGAACATTATTAGAATGAGGGGGAAGAAAGAAGAGAATGAGAATGAGTAGAAACAGCTTAAAATGGCAGTGAATTTATGCAAATTTTACTGCAGGTGATTCTAGCTGCTGCTGCTTTAGCACTATGTTCATTATGCTTGAGTGACTTCAAGGAACGCATCACCTTGTAACCATATGTACCTACTGCTCTTGCAAATGTCTGCACCTTATGCATCCAACGTTCAATCAGATTTGCCTTCCCTTAGCCATGAATGCCGGCATTTGTGTTTGGATCTTACCTCTGGGGTGAATCTCCTCTACAGTTCTATGTCTCCTTCTAGTTTGTAGAAGTTTGACTCTCATTTCCTACCCACAGATATCCTCTCTGTAATTTCCACTACAAGATGGAGTTATGCAGACTGGATGTAGTGAGTTGGAACAGTAATATTCTAGTCTTGATACACTTTTGGACTCGGAAGTTGAGAAATAACTGGCAAAAATCAGAATTTTTCTTTCAGTGAAATATTTTTGGGTCCAGTGGTATTGAGCAGGGGATGTAACATGCCTAAGCCATATCTGTGGCATCCATACATGCCTGCAAAAGGATGAAGGCACAGGACACAGAGGACCTCTGGATTTTAACAATTTCTAAATACTGGGCCTCAGCATCGCTTGAAACAGTAGTGAGTACTGCTGTGACAATCCGATGTGTTCTTTAGGTTCTACTTTCTATGTCTGTGGTCATAAAGGTTTGTTATTAAAAAATTCCGGGTGTTCTTCACTCATGATTGGTCACAGATTGGAAAGAGATGCAAGAGGAAACATACATGAGTACTAATAGCACTAACCTTTCCTGTGGTATTGCTACCTTCTATGAGACTTAAATATCAGTAAGATGTTAAAGGTGAGGGACAAGTGTGATACTTGAGGAAATGTGTTATTGTTTGCAAAAACTATGTAAACTCTGTAACTTACAATAGCAGACAAATATGGAATATGTGTCATGGTAAATATTCAAAGATATACAAATTTTGATGAGATGATATTTATGAATTTGGGCAGCTTGCATCATTAGAAAATATTCTATTTGGATGTAGTCCCACATTTTTATTTTCTTTGTTTCCCTTGCAATAGGAGATGTGTCAGCAAACATATTACTACAAGAGATGTCTGAGATATTGCGGCCTATAATTTCTTACAGGACTTTTATGGTTTCATTACTTACTTTTAAGTATTTCATCAATTTTGTCTTTATTCTTGTGTATAGTGTTAAGTGGTGGTCTAGCTTACTTTTTTTGCAGGTGCCTGTCCAATTGTTCAACACCATTTGTTTTACTCCATGTTATGCTCTTGCCTCCTTTGTCAAATATTAATTAAGCCTAAAGGTTTGATTACCTTTCTGTGTTCTGCCTTCTGTTTGATTGATCTGTATTTCTGTTTTTGTTGCCAGTACAAGGCTGTTTTGATTACAGTGGCTTTATTGTATAACTTGATATATGGTATTGTGACCCCTCCATCTTTGTTGTTTCTCAAGAACACCATGGCTATTCAGGTGTTTTTTTTTTTTTTATTCCAAATAAATTTTTGGAGTGTTTGTTCTAGATCTGTGAAGTATGCTGTTGATATTTTAATAGGGATTGCATTGAATTTATAGATTGCTTAAAAGTTTATTGGGATGGTTGGTTCACGAATGCATCCAATGGTGGCAAAATAATTGTTACATGAAAATGTCACATTCTCTAGTTCTAATGTAGAAGAGGCAGTTGAAAATTTTAGAGAGGTGGAAATATTGAAGCAGAATGAGTGAGTTCTGGGGGTACCCCCATTACATACCTTTCACCCATACATTGAGAAATGTATTTCAGAAAGGAAAAAGCTTATTTGAAGAGCTGTATGATGATTTCTCTGAAGGCATGACATTGGGAACTGAGGAATCTGAGTCACAAAGTATTCATGGGAGGGAGGCAATGGATCCCCTAGTGACATGGGTCAATGGGTCTTATCCAATCATCAATTTCATGGTAGATATGGTCACCCTAAAAGACAGCAAATTCAAACCAAACCTAATGAGTGTGACTGCTACTGAACTGTGGTATAGGTTAATCAATCATGGTGATTCTAGAAGTAAAGACAGCAATCCCAGTACATTCTCCCTGGGTAATTTGAAGCAGAAATGTTTTAGGAGAAGTGACCAATGCAGTCACTAGAATTATAACAACATTCAGTCAACTTATTAATAATATCCTTGGCATGATCCAGTTCATACATGCAGAATTCTTAAATGACCACCATCAAGCAATAAAAATTTATACTGTTATCCTTTAATGCCTTATCTAGGAACCCATTACAAAGCTTACCCATGGTTAATTCAGTTAATGTGCACAATAGATGTCTGGTAAGCCAAGTTTGTGATGTCACCTACAGTCAGTAGAGGTCATGCCTAGAAAGAAATAACATCAATTTAAAGTGGTGCCAGGCCAGGCATGGCTCAGAGGTTGAGAGTCGATCTAGGATCCAGGTGATTGGGGTTCAATTCCCTGTCAAGCCACATGCCCCAGTTGCAGGCTAGATCCCCCAGGGGGGCATGCACCAGGCAAGTGATCAATGACTCTCTCACTACTGATGTTTCTATATCTCTTTCTCCCTNGATCGGGGTTCAATTCCCGGTCAGGGCACATGCCCGGGTTGTAGGCTCGATCAATGACTCTCTCATCATTGATGTTTCTATATCTCTTTCTCCCTCTCCTTTCCTCTCTCTGAAATAAATAAAGATATATTTAAAAATAAATAAATAAAATAAATAAATAATAAATAAATAAATAAAAATAAAAAGTGGTGCATACAGGATTGAACCTGGAAAAACCAAAGCAGTATTTTTAAAAAGGTGACCATTTGCCCTTGATCCATTATACAATGCATCCAAAATTCATCCAAGATGAGTGGACTCATCAAAAGCCTCCTATGACCTGTTGAGAATGAAGGAAATGTCTTTGTCTGGATTTCCCATAATTTTGGATGATATCAGTGACCAACCTGAAAGTATACAGTTGCAGAACAATAGATTATCTCTGGATATTCATGGAAGTCAGTGGGTAACTAAACCATCACAATGTCCAGATATTGGGACAGTTCATCTCACCTCTCACTTTGTTTGGATGACAAATGACCAGATATACAAATAGGTACTGTGTCATGGCTGCGGCCAATTTTTTGTACAAGTAGTCAGGGACATGAAAAAAGCATGATTGGAATGATTCACAATGAAAACTAGACGGAAGTTTGAACTTCTTATATACTTTGGATTTTAATCCCTTATCAGATATATCATTGACAAATGTGTTCTCCAATACAGGGCCCCCTTTTCATTATGGAGGTGGCTTATTTTGCTGTACAGAAGCTTCTAATTTTGATGTAGTCCAACTTGTTTATTTTCTTTCTTGTTGTTCTAGCCCTAGAAAACGTAGCAGCAAACACATTGCTATGAGAGATGTCTGAGATTTTGCTGCCTATAGTTTCTTCTAGGATTTTTATGGTTTCACATCTTATACTTAAGTATTTTATCCATTTTGAGTTTATTCTTGAATATGGTGTAAATTGGTGGTCTAGGATGACTTTTTTGCATGTATCTGTCGAATTCCCCAAAACCATTTATTGAAGAGATTGTCTTTAGTACATTGTATGTTCTTGCCTTTTTTGTGAAATATTAATTGAGTGTAATTTCTTTGATTTATTTCTTGGGTCCCATTTCTGTTCCATTGATTTATTATCCTGTTCTTGTGTGAGTATCAGGCTGTTTTGATTACTGTAGTTTCATAGTATAACTTGGTATCTGTTATGGCAATAGTTCCAACTTTGTTCTGCTTTCTCAAGACTGCTGTGTATATTTAGGGTCCTTTTGGTTTAACATAGATTTTTGGTGTATTTTTTCCAGACCTGTGAAATATGCCATTTGTATTTTAATAGGGATATCATTGAATCTATAGAATAATTTGGTTGGTATGGCCCACTCTTATTCAACATACTACTGGAAGACTTAGCCACAGCTCTCAGACAAGAAGAAAAAATAAAAGGCACCCAAATTGCAATGGAGGAACTGAAGTGGTCATATTTGAGGATGACATGATATTGTACAGAGAAAATCCTAGAATTCACCTATAAAACTCCTGATTTAATAAGGGAATCAGGCAAATTCAGTATACAAAGTTAACATCCAGAAATCAATGGCATTTTATACATCAATCATGAATTCTCAGAAAGATTTAAAAATCAAATTTATCATTGCAACAACAACACAAAATTAAGATGCTTAGGAATATACTTAAGCAAGGAGTTAATGTATGTGTGTGTGTGTGTGTGTGTGTGTGTATGCCATATTATTGGATTGTTAGAATTAACATCACAGAAACTCTCATACCATCCAAAGAAATCCATGTCTGACTCTTCAATGGGACACAAACATGAAACTAGCATGTGGAATGCTAGTATCTCCTGTGAGATATTATAATATAATGCTATTATAATATATTAACAGCAAGCAATTCCACCTGCTGCTTCCATACCCATGTGGTATTTCCCCGGAGGAACTTCAATGTAAGCATCACCTTGTACCCATAGCACCTAACTTTCTGTCGAAAGCCTCCCCTGTATGTATTTACATTTCAATCAAGTCTGCCTTCTCTCAGCTGGTAAGGGAAGCATATTTCTGCACTACCTTATTTCTGGAGTGTGTCACCTCTACAGACCTATGTCTCCTTTTAGATTGCAGAGGTCTTGACTTTATTTTCATCCCCAGGATACCTTCCCACTGTACAGTTACAGGCATGAGGTTATTCTAAATGCACCTAGTGAAAAGAACAGTAATACTCTAGACTTTATACACATTTAGAGTCAAAATGTGAGGGGAAAATCTTACTAAAATTGAGAATTCTTGCCACTGATTAAAACATCTTTGAGTCCAGTGGTATTGAGCAGGAGACATAAATGTTTCAAAAAACATTTCTCCCTTTAGGCCCTGCCAGCAAACATGTTTAAGGCATAGCTCCAAGTTATCTCCTAGATTTTAGAGAAAGCATAATATTCACTGGAGCATGGGACCCCATCACCTTTACAGTGTTACATGAAAAATCCTTTAGAAATGAATCCTGCCAAAGTGAGGACATTATTACCTATCCAGGCTTATATACAAGCTGCCCTATGGCCTAAGCCAGATATTGTAGCAGAATCGATCATCTTACTTGTCTCACTCACAAATACAGATTTTTTTGGAACCTTAGGAAAGATAGCAAATACAATTTTTAACCAATTTCTTGATGTCATGCACACATAACTATTGTTCATTTGAGGAACAACTTTAGCATTCTTTTGAGTCAAAATTGGCAAATAAAGTTCTTTCATAAATATAAGCCACATGGTTAGAGCATTACCCAACATGAAAATGCTACGCTATCCTGAAAACCAGAATTTAAGCATCATTCTCTTCTCTCACTATGGTGCCCTGACAAAAAACCTGCATGGCGACTATAACATAGGCCAGCAGTCTCCTCCACAATGTTCCATCTTTCCAAGTCTGATAAAAATCAGGCACCATACCCAGGACTTCAAAACATGATCACTGTTTTTCATAGTGTTGTAGAGAGATGAGCAAAAATTAACCACAGAGTACAAGTTCCGTAGGGATTATGGCTCCCAGAGGCATTTTCAGAGGCAAAGTTCCATTCACTTGCTGAGGTCCATAGGAACATCATAGGTGACATCCATGTCCTCTGCATACTCAAGCATTTTTAGCTATTGGGAGAAAACATTCAGGGTAGGGAGATGTGATGAACAAATATTAGTCCAAATTGTTTCATTGATTTACCATGGGCCAATCTTGTTAACTCAAAGAGACACATCCCTGTTTTTGAATAATACAAACATATTTTTTGTTGTTTATCTATCTTTTGTTAAATAAGTGTCAGGGTAATAAGTTGACAAGACTGGGCAGTAAAAGTTGTGTTATAGGGCATTAGACATCAGACAGTGAGAATACGCTTTTGTGAAAATAAAAGTAAATCAATGATCAGATGCTAAAAAATCAAGTTCTGTTTCAGACTCTAACCAAGCAAAACACTTTCTAAATACTGGGCAACAGCGTCACTAGATAGAGGATGGAGGACCACTCTTGCACTTTTGCCATCTCTATGACAAACCCTGAATTATTCTAGTTTTCTCCATTATCAGTTACAACTTTCCTCTGAAACTTTCCAATATTTATCATATGTGCCTTGGAACCATGGAGAAAAATATATATTCATCTCCTAAGCTCTTCAAGCTAACCTTGGAGTTTTGGATATAAATCAATAAACCACCCAAGTTTCTGATATGGAGAACTCAGAAATGTTGTAGAATGCCTGTATCATCACCATAGACATGGATCTAGGAACCAGAAAATTCATTAGAATGCAACACTGGCTCTCACTCCTCTATCATGTGATGTTGTAGCCCAATACTTCAAAATTTCCATAAGTGGACTCTGGAACCAGAAGTTTATTTTTAACATTTAATGATTGTCTTTATTTTCTTTTCTTAGACACTATTTCTCATTAACTGTTTAATGGTTAACACCCTACAACACACCTGCTACTTTCTAGAAAAATATACCTTCTTTTCTAAAATAGTAAAATGGCAAATGTTCTTTTTAAAAAATTAATTTATTATTACATATTATGGAATTATGGGCTTAATAATATTATATTCATTTTACTTGTACAACTTTACAAGACAACATGGGATAGTCATTTTGTTCTCATCACACAATCTAGTCTCCTGGTATTTGAAATCCTTTACCCACCTTATCCTCACTCATGCTTTTACTGTATTGGCAATCACCATGATTTTGTCTGTATGTAGGATAATTTGTTTCTCATTGTTTTGTACCTGGCTTTCATATTCCACATGTGAGAAAAAAATACAGAATGCACTACCTTATCTTCTTGTTTAATGAAACCATCTAGTTTGACCTACACTGTGATAAGCATCATAAGACACAGATATTTCTGAATATTGTTTCAAATTTAGTGAAAACTGTCCAAAAATCTGTCCACAGATTTTAATGTGAAGAATTTCCCAATAATTTTTCTTTCATATGCCTGGTTATTGATATAAAATATTTGCCAGATACATGAATCAATATATACTTGCATATCTTGTCATTCGCCAGGCAAGCAAAGTGAATGAGTATGTGATCTTCCCTTATTCAACCATTGAGTAGGTTTCCCTTACCTACCATCATGCAAGAACGTTGAAAGATCGCCTATCATGCTGTAACTGTCCACTTTCAGTTTAGTCATTGATATCACGCAAAATTATGTGCAAGCCAGAACACATCTTTTCTTCTTCTGTCAAAATGTTATAGGGAGTCCACAGGACTGGGCCAAGAGAGGGGTCCACTGTATAGTAGAACGGGCTGAGAGCAATTGGGCCACTACTTATATAACTGCCTTGTCCTCTAGGATCATCCCAGGTTTGATCATGTATGTAAAACTTTAAATTGTTGTAGTCCTCCTGTTTAATGTCTCATTATTACTTAGTGAGTGACATCACATAAAGGCAATAATGAACAACTCAGGTTTGAATGATAACTTGGCACTGAAGGTTAAGCCCTTCTTTTTAAAAAAAGCAAACACTGGGACAAAGCTCAATTTCCAGGGTTATGAAAGCCCCTTGCTATGAAAGTTTGTTTCTTGTAGCTAGGACTTCCTTGGTGTTTAGAGGGGAATGAAGCCACCAGTAATACCCACATGAAATTCAGCCATGGGATGGAACTCTTGCATATTTTATTGTTCTCAGGTGACCAGGTTCTTTATGAAGCTTGACCTCTAGTGCTACTTCTTTCCCATTTCTCTAAAACTCAATTAACCATATTGATCAGGTTTGCTTCTGTGTCCAGTTCTTCTGCTTCTCAGTGTCTTAGGAGGAAGAGGCATCATGGAATTGCTTGCAGTCCTACGTTCTTCTCTCCCTGCACTCTATCAATCAGGACACTAAAGTGTCAGAAGAGAGGGGCACTTATATTTTTGCTTTCAGGATGGAGATTATTTTGTATGTAGGGTGACAGTAAAAGTACATGGCTTCATTATTAAGAAAGAACTTTATTTGCCAAATTTGCATCAAAAGAAGGCCAAGGTGTATTCCTCAAAATAATAATAGTTATTTGTGGATCCTGAGCATCTACAACTTTGCATCTTCTAAAGACTCCTATCAGAATCTTTGTCTTCCAGGGAAATGTGTAAGACCATCATGTCTGCTGTAGTACATGGTCCAGGTTACAGCACAACTTGCACAGCAGCCTGGACCTTTTACCATGCCCTGTCTTTCTGAGTCCAGTGCAAAATGACCAGCTTTCCAGGTCATTCCATAAATTTGCTTGAGATACCTGATCTACTCAGATATATGCTGCCTTTAAAATCCCAAGGCCCACTGTTCACTGTGTCTCCATATAGGCTGCACTTTGGGCCAGATGCCAGAAAATCTTCTTTATATCAAAATAGTTACCACTTCTCCTGAATACACTGGACCCAAAAATATTTCACTGTATGAGAATAATTCAGAATTTTAGTCAGATTTTTTCTTCAACTGCTAACTCTAAAAGTGTATCAAGTCTAGTGTAGTACAGTTGCCACTTACCAGGCCAAGTCATAAAATCACCCTTGTAATGATCCAGTGGGAAGAATCTTCAGTGGATAGAAAAGTCTGTCAAGGCCTCTGCAAATAGATAGGCTATAGAGGTGAGTAGAGAGGAAATGTAATGAATGTATATGCTGGCTCTGCCAGCTGAGAGAAGGCAACTTTAATTCAACTATGGAAATATAAGGAGGAGGGATTTCCTAGGATTGTAGCTGCATATGTGTTTCAGGTGATGTGTACACTGAAGTTTCTCAGGAAATGTAACCACAGCTGTACTGCAGCAGTAGCTGGACTCCTCTATTGTTAATGTTTTGAGGAATTAACTGTCATTTTCTATGTCCTTTCTTCTCTTTCTCCATCTCTCTATTTCTCTCCTCATCCTGCTCCTCTAACTTCTACTCCTAATCCTCCTTCTCCTTCTCCTCCTCTTTGTCCCCTCCTCTTCCTCCTCCTTCTGTCCTTCCTCCTAACCCAAGTGAATCAAAAGTCTAATAAGCACTCCCATGTCTTTCAAGTACTTCATGGTGGCACTAATCTCTACTGTCCAACCAGGCATGTATTATAGCTTTTGATTGACATGTTACCTAGATATAGACTGTTATAATTCTTTCTGTTAGACTTTTCTGTTATAGCAGCCCTCACTCAGTAATGTAGTGCGGGGTTTCATTCCACTGTTACAGCTATTTCAATTATGCCTTCTGAAACCAGGGGAGACTAAAGAATGTGTCCAAGCAAATTTGCTCCTACTTCTAAATACATCTGTGATGATACTCATTGGTAATCTAACCCCAAAACCCCAGTGATAAAACTGCTTGGCACCTGACCTCAAAGGCTCCTACTGTGACAGTAAAATTTGTTTTGGGGACCACATTCTGCTCAGAAGCAGTGTCCTATAATACCTGAATTATTTGGTTCTTTGCTTTCTCCCAAATAGTCTATTATCCCTGTTAAGAAGACTATCTCACCCATGAGGAAAGGAATGAAGTAAGGCTAACAGTATAATTGTTTTTCTCAGTTGTGGGTGTTTTCTCAAAAGACTCTGGTATATATAATCTATCTATCTATCTATATCTATCTATCTATCTATATCATCTATCTATCTATCTATCTATCATCTATCTATCATCTATCTATCT
>NW_015504674.1:319121-377190 GCF_001595765.1 Miniopterus natalensis | reverse complement strand
TATATCTATCTATCTATCTATCTATCTATCTATCTATCTATCTATCTATCATCTATCTATCTATCTATCTATCTATCTATCTATCTATCTATCATCTATCATCATCTATCATCTATCTATCTATCATCTATCTATCTATATCTATCTATCATCTATCTAATCTATCATCTATCTATCATCATCTATCTATATCATCTATCATCATCTATCTCTATCTATCATCTATCTCTCTATCTCTCTCTCCCTTTTAGAATTTATCTTTATTTTTGAAAGTATTACAGATGTCCCCATTTTCTTCTGTGACTCCTCCCATTCTGTACCCAATCACAGCCCCAGGCCTTCATCATAATCTTCTCTGTGTTGATGGGTTATGCATATGTAAGCATATAAATTATTTGCTGTATCTCTCTCCAATCATCCACCCCCTCAATTAATAATTCTGGGTGTATAAACTGGTTCATTCCCAGATATGGTTAATGGGCTGACAATGTTTTTATGATACCAGTTTTGCCATTGTTCACTTCATCTAGAAGATTTCTGTTTCTGTAGATCGATGAAGAATGTAAGGAGCTTGCTGTCTTAAGGCCTAGTAACACCATGCTTGATTATTCATCATGCTACGTCAAAGTCCCATCTGATCCTTTGATGGTGCTTTTACTCGAAGCCTTTTGGTGTGATCAGATCTATGGTGATCTTTTTGGTTTCACAAGGTCCATTGCCCTGAGGGGACCTAATGTTTTCTATCACATATAGATTGTATGATTGAGAGGCTTCTGTTCCCAATTCCTGGCCTTCAGAGAACAATTATCAAGGAGCTTTTGAAATATGCCATTTGCTCTCTTAATGTATTTTTCAGTGTACTGGTGAAAGGTATGCCCTGTGGACACTCACAGAATGTAGAATAGGGCACATATGACAAACCCACTTGAACATTCTTCCCTCCCTAAGCTATTGAACTGCTTTTTCTACTTTAAAGCAAGAGACAGTGGGCATTTCCATGTCACAATAATTGGTCCATCATTGTACATATTTTTATCCAACATTCCAATAAACATTTAGAACCTTTGTTAATGACCCAAGCTGGATGCAGATATAAATGCAGAACCTGTGTCTGGGGGACTCAAAATAATACATTCTGTCTCATTCAAATTTATGCTTCTTTAACATTTTTCCCAACATTAGTTATTGCTACACATACTCCATATTTTTCTACTGTGTATATTTTAGGACTAACAGTTTTTCCAGAGTTTAGCCCACTTGCTCAATAATCAAACTTTGTCCTACACCTTTCTTGTCCTTCTGGGCACTAAGTCTAGTCAATGTAGCAACAGCCACTGGAGAGGTCATTACCTGTGTTACCCTTGTGTGTTTCCTCTTGAACATATTTCCAGTCTGTGACAAACCTTTAAATATTCTAGTTTCCAGCAATTTTTGTTACATCTCTACCATGAAACTTTACAGTTTGGATCACAACTGGCCTAGAACCATTGAGAGAGAAAAATTACTTATATCCTGTCCCACCACAAGCTGAATATAGTGTCTTGGGTATGAATTAATGAGGCCATCTCAAGTGATGATAAATAGAATACCCATGTCTTATGCTGGGGACCACTCAAAAATTTTTCAGAAAACCTGTGTCATCAGCACAGGCATGGAAGTTAGAACCCAGGAAAACCATTGCTTTTCCATAGCTGTTCTCACTGTTTTAACTAGTGATACTGTAACCCAGTATTAAGGTATTGGCTTGTGATTCAGAAGTCTGGAATCAAAACTTGGTTTTGTAACACTTAACCATTAATATACTTTTATTTTTATAGACACTATTCCTCACTAACTCTCTGATAGCTAACACCATACAGCATACCTTCACTGCCCAGTCTCAGCAAATGATTCATCTCATCCTTATTGAACAAACAGGAGGTAAAGAAAAATATGTCTATATTTTTCAAAAACAATACAAAAAAGCATTTCTTCTTTCCTTGAACAAATGTGAAACTAACAGGGTTTCCTTTTAAAATTATTTTATTATTTCAGTTGGGTGTTAACATGGTTAATAACATTATATAAATTTCACTTGTATAACATTAAAGCAAAACATAACATACTTCATATGTTTTTCATTAAAATTCTAGTCTTGTCTATGACCCATTTTAGCCCTCTTTTAGCCCGCTAATCTTGTATATGACCCTATTTCTTGTATCTGACCCATTTTAGCCCTCTTATATGCCCTCATACTTTTTCTTCTTTTAACCACAATAATTTTGAGAGTACTTATGAAATATGTATGTTTTTGTTTTGTTTGTGGTTTTACATTCCACTGATGAGTGAAAATATAGAACGTGCCACTTTATCCTCTTGATTAATGAAAACTTCCACTTTGAGGCTTCACTCTTAGGATTCTTGTATGAGAAACTAATATGTTTCTATAATTTTTTCATTGACTGAGAACTGTCAAAGTTTTCCCCAAATGTCATTTGAAGAATGTTTCAATCATGTTTCTTTCATGTCCCTGATTATGGGTGCAATTTCATGGCCAAAGCCATGGATGTGTATCTAGTTGTATATCTGCGCATTTGTCATCAAAGCAGAGTGATGAGGCGAGCTGTCCCAATCTCTGGCCCTTGTGATATTTTCATTACCCCCTGCCTTTTACAAACGTTCAGAAATGGTCTGTCTTGAAGCAGCTGTCCACTTTCATGAATATCATGCAAAATCATTGGTAAGCCAGGTTATGATTTACTTCTTTTGTCAATAGGTCGTACTGAGCTTACTAGTAGACCACAGGTCTAGGTTAAAAGGATTCATTGTAGAGCAGCAGGGACCTAGGACAATTGGCTTAACCCTTATATAACTGCATAAGTCCTCCCTCATTTGATCATGTATGTGCCACTTTAAATTGATGCAGTGTCCCTTTGCATAGTCTCTTTATGACTCCATAGGTGACATCACACCCAGCTCATACTGTACAGCTGAGGGTTCATGGTAATTTGCTGCCCCATGGTTAAACATTTCTTCTTAGAAACTGAGATTACTCTTTAGTACAAATCACTGTCCATCTTCAGGATAATGACTGCCTCCTGCCCTGAATGTTTGGCTTTCCAGCTAGGACTCCTTTTGTCTAAGGAGGGACTGAAGCTACCAGTAGTGTACAGATGGAACTTAGCACAACCCTGGAACTCTTACCTCCACACAATTATCTCAGGAGCCTGGATTTCCAAGGAGGTTGACAAATAAAGTTACTTTTTGATTCACTCAGATTCTCAGAGACAGATTTGCCTCTTTGGGTGTAGACTCAGTTTCCAAGAGCTGGGCATCAGAGAAGAGTCATCACACAGTTCTTCAAATATGCTCTTTTCCCTCTTCAATATATTTATCAGTGTACTGGTGAAAGACATACCAGATGGATACTCCTAGAGTGAGCAATAAGACTCGCATTTCCAATGTACTCTAACATTTCTCTCTATCTAAGCATTTGAACAATTTCTATAGTAAAAATATAGAGAGTGGATATTCCCATATCACAGATATTGGGACCATCATTTGATGCATTTGCCATCCATCCATAATCAATTTATAGAACCTTTAATAATAACCAAGCAACACATATAAATGTAGAATATCTGTTGATGGGTCATAATTAATAATTTGCCTGATACAAATTTATGTTTATTTGAAGCTTGTTATCCACAATTAATTAGTTCTATATATATTCCATATTTTTATACTCAGGTAATTTACAGAACTCATGTGGTTTTTACAAAGTGTAGTACAATTCTTTGATATCTCACTTGTCCCTTACTATTAATGTCCTCTTAGGATTTCAGTCTCATCAAGTTGGCAACTGCTGCAGGAATAGTTACTGATGTTGTTAGGCTTTTTTTATCTTGCATGTTTTTCAAATATGTGACAGATCCTGACTTATTCTAGTTTCCTTCAATATTTGTTACAATTCCACAATTAATTTTTCAATTTTTTTTACACATCTATATTGGAACCATTGAGAAAAAACATCTATTTATGTCTAGAAGCACTTCAAGCTGAATCCAGAGTCTTCTATGTATATCAATAAAACCATCCATGTCTGATGTAGTTAATCACTCAGAAAATTTTCAGAACATCTCTGTCATGTCCACAGATACAGAAACTAAAAATCAGAATACCTATGGGTTTTCAAAGTGACCCTTATTCCTCTGTCTTGTAATGTTGCACCCAATGATTAGAAATTGTCTTCTTTAGATTCTGGAATCAGGACTAGGTTGTTAACAATAAATAATTTTATTTTCTTTTAATTGGCAATTTTTCTTAAGTGCCTGATGCCTAGTGCCCTACACCACACCTGCTACTGCCAGTATCCAAAGATGATTTTATCTTTGCTGGGTATGGCTCAGCAGTTGACCATCAACCTGTGAATGAAGAGATCACAGTTGGATTCCTGGTCAGGGCACAAGCCTGGGTTGTGGGCTCTATCCCCAGTCAGGGGGCCTGCTAGAGGAAGCCAGTCAATGACTCTCTCATCATTGATGTGTCTTTCTCTCTCCCTCTCCCTTCCTCTCTCTGAAAGCAATAAAATATTTTTTTAAAAAGAAGATTCTACTACTCTTTAGTGTACAAATGTAATTTTAAAGCCATGTTCATATTATTCAAAAGCAGAATAATATGCTGCTTTAAACAAGAGAAAGAGTGAAAAATTTATTTGAAAAACAATTTTAATGTCAAATATTGGTATATAGTGTGGTGAATAATCTTATATAAATGTCACTGTACAAATCTGTAATACAGCATTATATTCTCTATTATGTTTTTACCACCCAAAGTCTAGGCTCCTTATATTTGATCTCCTTTACCTTCCTCATTCAACTCATTATTTTCTTCTCTTGTAAGGACCATGATTTATTCTGTATTCAGTAGATTTTGGTGAGCTATTTCTTTTATTTTTGGCTTTTATATTCCGCATGTGAGAAAAAATACAGAACTTCACTATCTATCCTCTTGATTAATGAAACAACTTTGAGGATACACAGCAATCAGCACCAAAAGAGACACATATATATTTGTATATATTTGCACATTGAGTGAAAACTGTCTAAAACATCTGCTCAAATTTAAATGTGAAGAATGGTCCAGCCATGTTTCTTTCCTGTCTCTAGCTATGGATGTAGTATATTGGCAGAGCCAAGAATTAGCATACACTTACATATCTGGTCTTTCATCATTTAAGCAAAGTGAATGACGAGATGAACCACCTAAAAACACAATTGTGATGGTTTACTTCACCCTTAATCTGCACAAATTTCTAGAGATTGTCTGTCATGCAGCATCTGTCCATCTCTGGTTATTCATTGATATCGTGCAAGTTTATCTGTAAGCCATTTCACATTTTCCCTTCCTCAGTCAATAGGTCTTGGGGAGTTCCCCTTGAGTCCACAAGTCTATGCTGAAATAGGAATCCAGTGCATTGCAGTAAAAACCAATAGCAATTATATTACAACTTGAATAACTGTTTGCCCTTAAGGATCTTACCAGGTTTGATCATGTGTGAACCATTTTAAATTGATGTTGTATTCCTGCACATGGCATCTTTATGAACCCATATGTAAAATGTCACACTCAGGTCATAATGTATAGCACAGCATACATGGTAATTTGGTTGTCCAAGTTTAAGCATTTTTTCTTTGAAACCAAGAAAGGCATGTGGAAAAAATCGTAGTCCATGATTAGAGGTAAAGACAGACCACTCTCTTGACTGTTTGCCCCTTCAAGCTAAGATGGCGTTGGGATTTAAAGGAGATGGAACACATCTGTGATGCTCTGATGGAGCTCAGTCAGTGAATAGAATCCTTGTTTCCCCATAGATCTTGGGGACAAGGATCCCTATGTAACTTGGCCTCTGGATGTACTACTTACCCAAATCTTTACAACCCAGTGAACCTTGAGGTTTCAAGTTTGTGAACTTTTGAGTCTAGCTCCTGCTGTTTCTCAGTGCCTCCAGAAGGAGGAACATTAGGGAGTGGTTTGCTACCCTGTTTTTAAGACTCCCTGCACTTTGTCACTCAGAGCACTAAATTGACAAAAGATGGGGATGCTTAAATGCTTGTTTACTGGTGGAGACTATTTTGCTTCTTGAATAATGGTCCACCACCTTGCTCTATTTTGATTAAAATATATATATATATTTGCCAAGCTTGACTCAATAGAAGGCTGAGTAGTTCATCAAGAAAACAATAGTTATTTTTGGATAATATCAATACTTTGGTTATAAATGCTCAGCACCTACACTGTGATTTACTGCCAGGGATTTCTATCACACCAAAGGGAATCTCTATTTTCTAGAGAAATTTTTTGGACCATTACATCTGCTGTAATATATCCCCAGATCACAGTGCAGTTTGTACAGGAGTCTGAACCTTTTAAATTTTCTGCTCTTTTTGTGTATCCAAGTCAAAATGAGCAGTTTTCAGGTGAATCCACAAATATGCCAGAATCACATATTTCCCTGATGAATATGCTGGCTTCCAAATCCAGATGCCCACTAGGTGCTGTGCTTCCAACCTGGTTGCTGTCATGGATGAATGACATAAAGTAGTGTTTCAAAACAGCCATCTCTCCTACTGAATATAACTGCATCCAAAAATGTTTCACTGAATGAAAAGAACTTTGAATTTTTATCAATTTTCTTTTTTAATATCTGACTCAAAAAGTAAGTCAAGTGTAGAGTAGTATTGTTTCCACACAATGGGTCCACTCCGCATAATATCATTCTTGTAATAGGACAGCCAGATGAAACTGGAGGTGGAAAAGGCAGTCTAGTACTCTGCAAACTGAATGGAGACATAGGACTATACAGGTGACACACCCCCAGAGGTAAGATAATGAAGATATGTGTTGAACTAGCAGAACTAGAGAAGGTAATATTGGTTGGATTTGGATACATCTGAGGAAGCCATTTAGCAGAAAAGGAGCTGCTGTGGGTACAAGGTGATGTTTATATTGAAGATACTCAAGCAAAGTAACTTCCACCCCAGGTCTTTAAAACATGGTGAAACATGATAATCAAGCCTGTACACATTCTACGATGAATCTTTTCAGTTTTACTCACATCTGGCTTAGGAGCATTTAGAAAAAAATTCTACTAATATCCTGAAGCTCATTAAATCTGGGGTCTTGGATATTAATCAAGTAAACCATCCATTTCTCCTATTGTGAAACACTCAGTAATTTTTCAGAATATCTATGTCATCGCTACGGACATTGAAACTAGAAAGCAGGAAACCCATAGACTAACCACAGTAGTCCTAAAATCTCCATTCAGTGATCTTGTAACTCAATATTTAGAAATCATCTTGATTCAATAGATTCGTGGCTCAGACATTTTTTAATTTTCAATGATTAATTTTCTTCTTTTCATAGACACTATTCCTCATTAACTCACTCCTGTCAAGTTTTCTACAGGACCTGACCCTTTTATGTACAGCTGATCCTTCCCTGTCTCCTAAGATGACTTACTTAATTCTTACTGAACAAAGGTTCATATTGTTACTGAAAAATAAGATCATATTACTAAAAAAGATAAAGAGGCCTCATCCTTTCCAAAGCAGGAGTGGTGAGTATAAAGGTTTTTAAAAATTATTTCACATAATAATTTATATAATGTTATTAAATACTGTCTATTTTATGGTTAATAATATTATATAAATGTCATTTCTACAATTTTATGTTTTACATTTATTTTTTAAAACATATGTTTATTGATTTCAGAGAGAGGAAAGGAGGGGGAGGGAGAGAGAGAAATATCAGTGATGAGAGATTCATTGGTTGGCTACCTAGCCCACAACCCGGGCATGTGCAACTGGAAATAAAACCTCGAACTCCTGGATCCTAGGTCAATACTCAATTGATGAGCCATGCTTGGCTGGGTGATTTCTACAACTTTAAATACAACATAGCATATTCAATAATGTGCTTACAACCCAAAGTCTAGTCTCCTTGTTTTGACCTCTTTTGTCCTCATTGTTCCCACTCATGTTGGCCCCTCTCTGATAACCACCATGATTTCATCAGTATGTCAGATATTTTGTTTGTTTACACTACATATGTTGCTTTTACATTACACAGTTGAATGAAAATACATAATGTGCTATCTTGTCCTCTCAGTTAGTGATATATTCCCCTTTGAGCATAAGCTGTGATGAGCATAATGAAAAATACAAATATATTTGTATATTTTTGCCCACTGAGTGAAAATTCTCCATAAACACCTGTCTAATTTCCAATGCAAATAAATTACTTTTTTTAAATTTTATTTTTGTTTAAACTATTACAGATGTCCCTTTTTCTATCCAATGGCCTGTTCCATCCCATCACACTCCTCTCTTTAGTCCCTCTCCCCACCATTTTCCATGTCCTTGGGTTTGGCATATATGCATATAAATTCTTTGGTTAATCTCTTCTCCTCCACCCACCCAGCCTCCTCCATCCCTCTGACATTCATCAGTCTCATCTATGCTTCCATGTCATTGAATTTATTCTCTTCATCAGTTTATTAAGTTCTTTAGATTTCATGTATAAGCGAGATCATGTGATGTTTGTATTTCGCTGCCTGGCTTATTTCACTTAGCATAATTTTTTCCAGCGACATCCATACTGTCCCAAAGGGTACCAGATTCTCCTTTATTATAGCTGCATAGTATTCCACGGTGTAAATGTCCCACAGCTTTTTTATCCACTCATCCACTGATAGGCACTTGGGCTGTTTCCAGATCTTAGCTATTGTAAACTTTGCTGCAATGAACATCAGGGTACATATACTCTTTCTGAAAAATGTGTTAGGATTCTTAGGATACATTCCTAAGAGTGGAATCACTGGGTCAAAAGGCAGGTCCATTTTTAATTTTTTGAGGAACCTCCATACTGTTTTCCATAGTGGTTGTACCGGTCTGCATTCCCACCAACAGCGTACCAGCATTCCCCTTTCTCCACATCCTTGCCAGCACATGTTGTTTTTTGATTTGTTGACGGTAGCCATTCTTTCAGGTGTGAAGTGATACCTCATTGTGGTTTCAATTTACATCTCTCTGATGATTAGCGATGTTGAGCATTTTCTATTGTGTCTCTTGACCATCTGTATGTCCTCTTTGGAGAGGTGTCTATTCAATTCTTTTGCCCATTTCATTATTGGGTTGTTTGTCTTCTTCTTGCTGAGCAATATGAGTTCTTTGTACACTTTTGAAATTAGCTCCTTATCAGGCACACTCTTGGCAAATATGTTTTCCCAGACTGTGGGGTTCCTTTGTATTTTTAGGCTGTTTTCTTTTGCTATGAAGAAGCTTTTTAGTTTGATGTAGACCCATGTGTTTATCTTTTCCTTTGTTTCTCTTGCCCTAGGAGATATATCAATGAAAATTCCACTATGTTGGATGTCTGTGACTTCATTGCCTGTTTTCTTCCAGGATTTTTATGCTTTTGTGACTTACATTTAAGTCTTTTATCCATTTTGAGTTTATTTTTGTGTATGGCGAAAGTTTGTGGTCTAGTTTCATTTCTTTGCATGTATCTGTCCAGTTTTACGAGCACCACTTTTTGAAAAGACTGTCTTTACTCCATTGAATCCTCTTGCCTCCTTTGTCAAATAGTAACTGACTATAGTGGCATGGGTCTATTTCTGGGGTCTCTGTTTTGTTCCATTGATCTATATGCCTGTTGTTGTACCAATACCAGGCTGTTTTGATTACAGTGGCTTTGTAATACAGTTTGAAGTCTGGTAATGTGATCCCTCCCACTCTGTTCTTTTTTCTCAAGATGGCTGCACCTAATTGGGGTCTTTTTTGGTTCCATATAAATTTTTAAAATGTTTGTTATATGTCTGTAAAATATGCTGTTGACATTTTAATAGAAATTGCATTAATTTTATAAATTGCTTTGGGTAGTATGGACATTTTAATGACATTAATTCTTCCAATCCATGAGCGTGGTATCTTCTTCCACTTGTTTAAATCTTCCTCTATTTCTTTTTTCAGTGTCATATAGTTTTCCAAATACAAGCCTTTTACATCCTTGGTTAAAACGTATATTATTATTTTTTTGTTGCAATGGTAAATGGTATTACTTTTTTAGTTTCTCTCTCTGATAGTTCATTGTTGGTGTATAAGAATGCCATTGATTTCCAGATGTTGATTTTGTATCCACCTGCCTTGCCAAATTTGTTTATCAAATCTAGTAGTACCTTGATGGAGTCTTTAGGGTATTCTATGTCCAATATCATGTCATCTGCAAATAATGACCGTTTTACTTCCTCCTTTCCAATTTGCATACTTTTTGTTTTCTTAATATCTGATGACTATGGTGAGGACTTCCAGTACTGTGTTGAATAAGAGTGGTGAAAGTGGACATCCCTGTCTTGTTCCTGTTTTTAATGGAAATGGTTTTAATTTTTGCCCATTGAGTATGATGTTGGCTGTAGGTCTGTCATATGTCCTTTATTATGTTGAGGTATGATCCCTCTATTCCCACTTTTCTGAGTTTTTATCAGAAATGGGTGCTGGATTTTGTCAAATGATTTTTCTGCACCTATTGATATGATTATATAATTTTTGTAGTTCATTTTGTTTGNCTTCATTTTGTTTATGTGATGTATCACATTTATTGATTTGCGGATGTTGTACCAGCCTTGCATCCCCAGAATAAATCCCACTTGGTTATGATGGAAGATCTTTTTAATGTATCTGGATCTGGTTTGCTAGNTGTATGATCTTTTTAATGTATTGCTGGATCCGGTTTGCTAGTATCTTAGTGAGGATTTTAGCATCTATGTTCATCAGGGATATTGGCCTGTAATTTTCTTTCTTTTTAGTATCTTTATCTGGTTTTGGGATTAGGATAAGGCTGTCCTCATAAAAGGAGTTTGGGTGTTTACACTCCTCTTGAATTTTCTGCAATAGTTTGAATAGAATAGGTGTTAATTGTTCTTTGAATGTTTGATAAAACTCACATGTAAATCCATCTGGTCCAGGACTTTTGTTTACTGGGAGTTTTTCTTATTACTGCTCCAATATTATTAGTTGTTATTGGCCTATTCATGTTTTCTGCCTCTTATTGATTCAGCTTTGGAAGGTTGTATGCTTCTAGGAATTTTTCCACTTCTCCCATGTTGTCCAATTTGTTGGCATATAGCTTCTCATAATATTTTCTTACAATCCTTTCTATTTCTGTTGGGTCAGTTGTCATATCGCCTCTTTCATTTCTGATTTTATTTCTTTGGGTCCCCTCTCTTTGTGTCTTAGTGAGTATGGCTAAAGGTGCATAAATCTTATTTACCTTGTCAAAGAACCAGCTCTTGGTTTCACTGATTTTTTTTTGTATTGTATTTTTANTTTTTTTAGTCTCTATGTCATTAATTTCTGCTCTGATTTTTATTATTTCCTTCCTTCTACTTCCTCGGGGCTTTTCTTGCTGTTCTTTCTCTAGTTCTTTTAGTTGTTGTGTTTGATGGTTCATTAGTTCTTTTTCTTGTTTCTTGAGTTACTCCTGTAATACTTGAATTTTCCTCTCAGGATTGCTTTCACCATGTCTCATAGATTTTGGGTTGTTGTCTGTTCATTTTTGTTACTTTCCATGAAGTGTTTGATTTCTTCCTTCATCTCATTGGTAACCCATTCATTGTTTAATAACATGCTATTTAGCCTCCATGTATTTGAATATTTTTGAGTTTTTTTTAATAGTGGTTGATTTCTAGTTTCATGGTATTGTGATCCAAGAAGATATGATTTCAATCTTCTTATATTTGTAGAGACTTGTCTTGTGCCCTAACATGTAGTCTATTTTTGAGAATGTTCCATTTGTACTTCAGAAGAATGTGTATTCTGCTGCTTTGGGGTGAAATATTCTTTAAATGCCAATGAAATCCATTAGGGCTAGTGATTCATTTAAGGTCTGCATTTCTCTGTTGACTTTTTGTCTTGATGATCTCTCCAATGCTGACAGTGGGTGTTAAAGTCCCCCACTATTATTGTCTTGCTGTCAATCTTCCTTTAAAGACCCCCAACATTTTTTTATATATTTAGGTGCTCCTATATTGGGTGCATAAATGTTTATAAGGGTTATTTCCTCCTGTTGGATTGATCCCTTTAGTATATTATAAAGTTACCATCTTGGTCTCTTGTTATGGTCTTTATTTTGAAGTCTATTTTGTCAGAAATAAAAATTGCTAATCCAGCTTTTTTTTTCCTTTCCATTTGCATGGAATATTTCACTCCATCCCTTCACTTTTAGTCTGTGTGAGTCTTTTGCTCTAGTGTGGGACTCTTGCAGACAGCATATATTTGGGTACTGTTTTCTTATCCATGNAGTTACCATCTTGGTCTCTTGTTATGGTCTTTATTTTGAAGTCTATTTTGTCAGAAATAAAAATTGCTAATCCAGCTTTTTTTTTCCTTTCCATTTGCATGGAATATTTCACTCCATCCCTTCACTTTTAGTCTGTGTGAGTCTTTTGCTCTAGTGTGGGACTCTTGCAGACAGCATATATTTGGGTACTGTTTTCTTATCCATGCAGCTACCCTTTGTCTTTTGATTGGGCCATTTATTCCATTTACATTTAAGCTTACTATTGATATCAACTTATTTAATGCCAATTTCCCCCTTTATGCTGATGCACCTTTCTCTCACTATTGTTTTTCTTAAAGCAGTCCTTTTAGCATTTCTTGCAGTGCTGGTTTAGTGGTACTGAACTCCTTTAGCCTTTTTTTTTTTTTTTTTTTTGTCTGGGAAGCTATTTCACCTTCAATTTTAATGGTAGCCTTACTGGATTAAGAAATCTTGGTTGCATGTTCTGGCTTTTCATGATTTGGAGAACTTCTTGCCAATCTCTTCTGGCTTGAAGAGTCTCTGTTGAGAAATCAGCTGTCATCCTTATGGGGTTTTCCTTGTAGGTCACTGCTTGTCTCTCTCTTGAAGCCCTTAATATTTTCTCTTTGTCCTTGACTTTTGCCATTTTAATTATCATGTGTCTTGAAGTGGGTCTCCTTGGGTCCCTTTTGTTTGGAATCCTCTGTATTTCCTTAACTTCTGTGGCTTTCTCCTTTGCCAGCCTATGAAAGTTTTCTATCATTATTTTCTTCAAGAAGTTCTCCATACCTTGCTTTCTTTTCTCCCCTCTGGCACTCCTATAATGCGAAGGTTGTCTCACTTTATGTTGTGCCAAAGCTCTCTTAGACTGTCCTCATGCTTTTTAAGTGTTTTTTCTTTTTGCTGCTCTGATTGTGTGATTTTTTTCTACCTTGTGTTCTAAGTCACTTATTCTATCCTCTGCTTCATTGAGCCTGCTTTTAATTCCTTCCAATGCATTCTTGATATCAGATACAGCATTCTTTATCTCTGTCTGAGTTTTGCCTATGGCATGTGTCTCTTTTTTCATGTTTTCACTAAGGTCCTCCATCTTATCATCTAGTGTGTTCTTAAATTCCTTGAAAATCTTCATCATCAATACTCTGAACTCTTTCTGAGAACGTGCTTAAGTACATCTCATCAAAGTTCTTTTTCTGGGGATTTTTTCTTTTCTTAATTTCAGGATTTTTTTCTTTGTGTCCCCATTTTGGTAGGTCTTAGTGTTTGTATCTATATATTAGATATATTTGCTGTCTTTCAGTCTTGTGGTATGGAATTATATCTTGTGGGTCCAGTGAAACCCAGAGCTGTGATTTCCTTATACTTCTGAGCTCTTTGCTCTAGGCATGTCCCTCTTGTGGGTGACCCTTTTGTGGTTTCTTTATGTTCTCCTGTTGGGTCTAGATTGTCATTGATCAGTCCTTGGGAGAACCCTCCTTTCAGGTTGGCTAACTGTGTCTCAGCACCAACCTGGTCATGTAAGCTGTTGCGCGGGTACTGGAAAGGCAGGGAAATACACAACTAAACTTCCAGGAAACAACAAGTATCATACAAAATATCTTGAGAGTCACAATGAAAACAACCCACATGAAAATAGAACTGGGAGTGTGAAGGGAGAACACACACACACACACACACACACACATGCTTAAAAATAAAGAAGAGAAAGAAAAGTAATGCTTAGAGAGAGAGATGCATATTTTTGTTAATACTGGTGAAAATTTAGAAAATAATAATAAACTAAAATGTAAAAAAAAAAGGCAGAGAATAGATATAGGATAATAGTTGAAAATGAGAGAACAAAAATACAATAAAGAGAATAAGAGAAACTAACAACAGAACAAAAGACAGGAAGACAGAAAGAAGTATAAGAAAAGAACAAAGGAAAGTAGAAAAAGAAAAAAAAGTTATGCCAATGAATTGAGAGGAGAGAGAGATATATAGCCCAGGCAGGAAGGGAGTCTGGTAAGAGAGTTGGGGGAAACTATAGAGGAAAGCAGTAAACTTTGTTATAATGATAAAGTCACAGTCATTACGCACAGAATATCAAGAAAGTCTTGAGAGTAGAAGCAAGGGTAAAACAAAACAAAGCAAATACACAAGACAAAACTAAAAACAAGTTAAGCAAGATAAAATTATTTTATAAAAAAAGACAAAAATTAGTTAAAAGTGTTAAAAAAATTATTATAAAAATTTTAAAAAGAAGAAAAAACAAATTTTCTCTTTCCCTTCTTCCTAAGGAAAAAAGAGAAAAAACAGACGCACAAACAAAAAACAAAAACAAAATCAAAAAACAAACCAAAAAAAACAGCGGAAGCAAAAAAGATAGTCAATCAGGTGACTTTCTTCTGGGCAACTTATGTTGTCTGAGGGTCACTGTTTTGTATGCTGATTTCAATTCTCCTGGGAAGTACATGTGTATCAGCCAATGTGAGGAGCCAACTAGGTTTGGCTCTAGGTAGATGGTTGTTCCTTAGGTAGATGGTTGATCTGAGGCTCTTTGTGGCCCACCTCCTATTGTCAACTATTTTGCAAACTTGTAGTTGCCTAATATTGCTCCAGAGTCTTCTGTAGAGTCTTTAGGGTGCAGGGTGGGTAGTGTAGCTCATGGTATCACTCTCCTTAGAGGTTTCACTGTAAGGCACTCACTCTGTGGGAGTTAGTCTCTGCTCCACCGCCAGCTCCTCAGTCACTACCTTGTCCTCTGATTCTAGTTCCCTATGCATTGGCCTGCTGCAGTTTCAGATCAATTTCACCCTGTTTCCTTTTCTGTATGGGCCATTTCATCAGCCTGATCTCATGTCCCATGCCACATAGATTCAGTGCTTTCTGGGGCTCAACACAATGCCACACAGGGAGGCAGAGGGTCACCCTGCATTGCTGCTCAGTGCAGTCTTCTGACCCGTACCACTTGTGTGCCACAGACCTTGAAACAGCCTTCCCTATGGTCAGCACCTGGAGCACTAGACACCAGTTGCATCTGCTGCTAGAAGCCTTTTTCACTAGGAAGGTGCTGTCTGCCTATAGAGGCTATGTTTCCTAGGAAGGCGCTTACCCCTCCAGGACTCACTGATTTCCTGGGTCCCTCTGCCCTGTGCATGAGAGGTTCACCTTCCCCTATTGTTGCTCCAGGTGTGAGAACCCCGCTTTTGGATGCTGGTCCCCACTCCCATGGGGAGGGAGCTTTGCAGCCTCCAAGCCTACAGGTTTGGAGCCCAACACAGGCTTCAGCAGGGATTCCCCTTCCTACACACCCACTCTTTTATCAGACTCCATGATGTTTCTTCAGCGCTCCCTGCTCACCCTCTGTCCACTCAGGTATGTTTCTGTATTTTCCAAGCTGGCTCTATAGGATTTTAGGAGTAAATCGAGTCCATGGAGGGAAGCAGGGGAGTTCTGCTGCTTGTCACAGTGCCACCATCTTCCTCCCAAATAAATTTCTTATCATTATTCATTCATGTCCCTTGCTAAAAATAGAAAATACTGGCAAGAGCTATGAATTAGCATATGTTTGTATATATGGCCATTTGTAATGAAAGCAAAGTGAGTGATGAGGCAAACTACCCATGGTGTTTTCTTAATCACTGTCCTTCAGGTATAATTACTGATATTCTGTCCTGCTGCCATCATCCACCCTCCAGTTGTTTGTCACTGTCATGATAAATAACTTATAAGCCATGCTTTTACTTACCTTCCTCTGTCAACAGACCATCAGGAGTTTCTCATGATCCAAAGAGCTAGGATAAAAGAAAGGTCCATTGTACAGCAGTAAGTACTAAGGGAATTCACCCAATAATTGTATAACTATTTTGTGCCTCCAGGGTCCTCACAGATTTGATCATGTATGTGCCCCTTTAAATTGCTGTTATAGTCTTTTATGTTTGCACAACTTTATATCCATGGATGACATCATACCAGGGTCTTAATGGACTTCTCAAGTTCCATGGTAACTGGTGGTTCATTGTTAAGCATTTTTTCTTCAAAACCAAGGAAAATCTGTTAGAAAATATAGGCCCATTTTGAGGGGGGTTAGAAACCCATTCCACTGAAAGTTTGCCGTTTTTACCTGTGACTCTCTGGGCTTAATCTGAGATGAAAGTCACTCTTGCTGTGACAATGGACTTCTGTCGTATGCTGGATATGTTTACATATTTCCTGGTGGGCCAGAAACTATGAGCTTGACCTCTTGGGTTAATTCTTGCCTTGGCCTCTATGAGTCAGTGAAATAAGATGATCATGTTTGCCTGTTTTTTGTTGAAGTTCTTGTTATTGCACTGTGACTTAGGAGAATGGAACATCATAGATGGTTTTACTTCCCTGTGTTCTGTTCTGCATGCACTTTCTCAGTCAGGAAACAAAAGTGATGGTAGTGGGTTACTCTAAAATACCTGTTTAATGGGTAAAGGTGATTTTGCATGTTGTGTAATGGTTCAACCACATGGATTCATTTTTAATAAAGAACTTTATTTGCCAAGTCTGACTCAAAAGAAGGCCAAGAGATGCTCCTCAAAAGAGCAATAGTTATTTGATGATATGAAGACCTTGGTTGAAAATCCTGAACATCTGCTCTGTGATTAGCCTTGATAACTTCCTAAGGCTCCAAACAGAATCTCTGCCAGGAAAACTTTTAGGACCATCAAGTCTATTACAATATTTTCCCCAAGTCACAGAGCAGTGTGTACTTTAGCCTGGACCTGTCACAGTGCCATCTCTTTGTCAGCATCAAATCCAAAAAGAGCATATTTTCATTCCATAAATTTGTTGGAGGCTCATGCTTCATGGAGGAATACACTAACTCTAATATTCAGGGGCCCACTGGCTGCTGTGTTTTTATCTTCATTTCAGGTTTGTCCACATGCCATAGATTATTTTTTAAAAAACAGTTACCTCTCCTACTGAATACCTTTGGACTCAAAAATATTTTGTGGAATGGGAAGAATTTTGAATTTCAGTCAGATTTATTCCTCAACTTCTAACTCTAATAGTGTGTCAACACTAGAGTAGTACTGTTTCCACTAACTAGGTCCACTCAGTGTAATATCATCCTCGTACAGGAACAGCAGGGTGGAAAACCTGGGAAGAAAAAAAGGCAGCCTTGTCCTCTGCAAACTATAGGGCGACATAGGGCTGTAGAGGTTATACACACCGGAGGTTAGATAATGAATATATACGCTTGCATTTCCAGTTGAGAGAAGAAAATTTTGATTGAAGTTTGGATACAATAAGGAAGGTATTTGCCAGAAAAGGATGAGGTTTATGTAAAAGATGATGTGTACATGTAAGCGTTTCAAGAAAAGTAACCACATTAGTACAGCCACAGCAGCTGGAATAGGCTGCCTTGAAAGTTTGCCTTAATTCACTGCCATTTTCAATTTTTTTCTCCTCCTTGTCTTCATTCTTCCCCCTCTCTTCCTCCTCCTCCTGCTCCTCATCCTCCTTCTCTGTCTCCTCATTGTTCTCCTCAGCTCCCTCCTCCTCCAACTCCTGCTCCTTCTTTTCCTACATTTCCTCCTACACTTTTCACTTCCTCTTTCCCCTCTTCCTCATTTTCCATATAGTTTTTCATTTTCACACCCTCTTCCTACTCATCATCCTTCTCTTCCCCTTTTGTCCAAGCCAAATTGTAACTATAATTTAGATGTGCTTAAATAAGCACTCCTGTAGCTTTTGAATCATTGATAATGGCACAAATTTCTACTATTCACATCATATATTGTAAAGCTTTTGGTTTATAACATCTATGTATAAGCAGTGCTAATGGCTTCCAGTTAGACTTTAACATCATAGTAGTCTTCACTCCTCAGTAATCCCATGTGGGGATTCATTCCACCATTATGGCTATTTCAGTTATGCATTATAGAGCTAGGGGGAACTACAGGATGGGTCCAACAACACTTGTACCCATTTCAAAACGGACGTGAGCTGAAAGCCAATTGGTCACGTTTCCCACAATTGCTTCTAGTCTTTGTGGAGGGCTACATTAACATTTGACTTCTTAGATAAATTTTAGTTTAAAACGAGTGTCTTATGCTCCCTGAAGTGCTTTCTCTGATATATTCACTTGCACTAGTTAAAGGAAAAAAGGCTATGGGTCTCTTGGGTAAAGGCATTAAATAAACATAACAGTATAAAAATTTTGTTGACCATTGGTGTGACTTAAGAGGCTATGGTCTTTCCGTCATTTAAGATCTCTGGGTATGTAAACTAGCTCATGATGAGAATATCATTAATGGGCTGATTAAATGTTACAATTCCATTGACATTATTGATCAGTTCAAATAGAATATTTCTGCTTCAATAAATTAAGGAAGATTTTAGTGGGGTTGCTGTCTTCACTTCTATGGGTACCATGCCTGATTAGCCTGTACCACAGGTCAATGAAAGTCAGACTCATTAGATTATGTTTGGATTTGTTGTCTTTTAGGGTGATCACATCGTATGTGAGTTTAGTGATTGGGTAAGGCCCACTGGCCCATGCCAACAATTGATACAATGTCTCCCTCACATTTATACTCTATAATTGAGAGGCATCAGTTCCCAGAGTCAAGTCTTCAGAAGAAAGTCATCATATAGCTTTTCCAATATGCTGTTTCCCATCTTAAATATATTTCTCAATGTGTAGGTGAATGGTATTCCATGGGGACACTCCTAGAATTCTCAGCAACACTCACTTTACCAATTCTCTTCAATATTACCACCTCCCTAAACTTTTGGACTGCCTCTTCTGTATTAGATCTAGAGAAGGTGGCTATTTCCATGTGACAATTATTGTGCCAACATTAGATGCATTTGTGAACCAAAATTCCCTATAAATTTTGGTAAAATTCTAATGAACTACCCTGTCCAAATTCCATCTCCCAAAAAATTATTTCTTTGAACAGTTCCCCAACCACTAGTTATTTCCACACATATTTTATATTTGTCTGCTTTTGTAAATCAGAGCTCACATAGTTCTTATAAACAATAACACACTACCGCAACATCACACTTGTCCCTCCCCTTTAGCATTCTACTGGTATCTGAGTCTTGTAGAAGGTGGAAATGGCAGAGAAAAGGTCACTGCTATCATTACCATTCTGTGTTTCCTCTTGCATAATTTTTCAGGCTATGGCCAATACTGAGTAGAGACCACTCAGAATTTTTTTAGAATGACGCTGTATCACCAAAAAGAGTGTGGAAAGTAGAACTCAGGAAACACATTGGGTTGTCACAACAGTACAAACTCCTCTATCCAGTAATGCTGAGGTTCCGTATGTAGAAATTTTTTCTAGGTGATATTCTGGAAACATAATTTTGTTTTGTAACTCTTAACCATTAATTTTATTTTCTTTCCATTTACACTTTTCCTCATTAATTGTCTCATTGTTAATTCCATAAAGCAGAACTTTGCTTCCATGTCTCAAAGATGATTCACCCAATCCTTATTGAACAAAACCTAGATCAAAAAATATTTATATTATTTAAAAACAGTAATATGTCTTTATTTTCATAAACATTTGTGGGACTTACACCATTTATTTTAAAATTATTTTAGTATCAAACTTTGCAGGGTAATGTGGCTAATAACATTATATAAATTTTACTTGTAAAGCTTTATAGCACCAAATATTATACTCAATTATGTGCTCTCCATCCAAAGTCTAGTTTTTCTGTACTTTTTTATTTGACACCCTCTTTTATCCTTGCCATTTATCATGCTTTTTATTTTCTTGTAACCACCATGACTGTGTCTGTATGTTGGAGATTTTATTTGGTTGTTTGTTTGTTTTTTGGTTTTATATTTCATAGATGAGTAAAAATATAAAATGTGCCACTTTATCTCCTTGATTTAAAATATCTTCCACTTTGAGGTTTCACTATGATGACACTTATGAGAGACACAAATATTTTTCACATAGAGTGAGCACTTGCATATCTGGTCGTTGGTCACCCAAGAAAACTGAGTGGTAAGGTGAACTACCCCAATCTTTGGCCATTGTAATGGTTTCTTTACCCACTATCTTTTATGAATATCCAGAGATGATTTATTGGTCTGCAACTGTCCACTTTCAGTTTGGTAATAGCTGTCAGGCAAAATTATTGGTAGACGGGGCCATGATATTCTCTTCTCCATCAACAAGTCATAGAAGGCTTTCAACAAGACCAATGGTTTTGGCTGGAACATGGATCCATTGTGTAGCAGTAGAGACCTATGGCAAATTGGCCACTTCTTATAATACTGGTCTGGACTTTATAGGTTCTATCATGTATGTTCTACTTTAAATTGATGCTGTGTCTTTCTGTGCATGGCCTCCTTCTAACTCTAACTCTGTGGTGACATCACACTGAAGTCATTATAAAGAGCATTGGTTGCATAGTAACTTGGGGGCCCTTGGTTAAGTACATTCTCTTTCATACCAAGGAAACACTTCAGTAAAACTCTCTGTCCATTTTCACAGTGATGAATATGTTCCCCTGAATATGTTTCCTCCTAACTGAAATTGCTTACAACAAAAGAAAGCATGAAAGTCACTAGTGATCCCAGGTGGAATTTACCTAGAGCCTGAAACCTTTGCCTCCCCATTGATCCCTGGGATGCCAAGATCCCTACGCAGATTAGTCTCCAGTGTTACTTTCTGCCCAGGTATCTAAAATGAAGTTAATTATGATGATCAGGTTTTAAAACTTTATACCAGGAACTCTTTCAGTTTTCTCACATATGGTTTGGAACCATTGAGAAAAATTTGTACTTATGTCCTGGAGCTCATCAAGGTAAATCTGGAATCTTAGATATAAATCAAGTAAACTGTACATGTCTGCTATTGTGCAACACTCAGAAACTTTTTAGAGTATCAATGTCATCATTTCACATTGAAAATAGAAGCCAGGGAACCTATTGTATTACCACAGCAGCCCTCACTTCTCCATGTACTGATGTTGTACATAAATATTTATAAATTGTCCTATTTCACTGTATTCTCAATTCAAAAAAAATTTAAGACTTTTTAAATTTGTTGTTATTGATTTTAGAGACAGGAAAGGAAAGGGAGTGGGAGAAACACCAATGACAGAAAATCATCAATTAGCTGCCTCCTGCATACCTCCTACTGGGGATTGAGCTCACAACCCAGGCATGCAACCTGAACTGGAATTGAAACTGTGGCCTCCTGGTGCATAAGAGGATGCTCAACCAACTCAGCCACACTGCAGGGTGGTTTAATACATCTTAATATATATATTTTTTCTTTTCAGAGGCATTATCCCTCATTAACTCTCTAATGACTAATGACCTACACGAAACCAGATACTGCACAGTATCAACAAATGATTCATTGATTTTTAGTGAAGGAAATAAAAATATGTTTATATTACTCACACACAGAAAAATGTCTTTTTTCCTTAAGCCATTTTGGAGTGACAAAGTTTCTTTTAAAGGTTATTTCATTATTAAAGATTGGTGTATTATGTGGTGAATTACATTATATAAATATCATTTGTACAGTTTTATAATTTACCTTAGAATATTCCATTATATTCTAACCACGCGAGGTCTAGTCTCTTTCTTTTTGACCCTGTTTGTCCTCAGTGTCCTCACTCATCCTTTTTCCCTTCAAGTAACCACCATGATTTCAACTGTATGTCAGTTATTTTGTTCATTTCTTTGTGTGTATTTTACATTAAGCAGTTGAGAGAAAATACAGAATGTGCCAACTTATCATATGGACTAATGGTATCCTCTTCTTTGTGGCTACATTTTGATAATTATGTTAAAAAACACAAACATCTTTGAACATCTTTGCCCACTGCTAATTGTCCACAAACCTCTGTCAAGTTCCCAATGTAACAAATTTTCTAACCATGATTCACTTATGTCTCTTGCTCTAAATGGTAAATACTGACCAGATCTATGAATCAGCATATGCTTGCATCCTGGGCCATTTATTATGAAAGCAAAGTGAGTGATGAGGTGAACTGCTACAACATCTGCTCATGAAGTTTTTCTTAACCATGGTGTCTCATATTTACAGAGTCTGTAATGCTGAAGCTCTTCATTCTTCAGTTGTTCATCTATGACTTCTTATATTATCTGTAACTCAGGCCATTATTTTTCTTCCTCTGTCAACAGATCATCAGTAATTTTTCATCAGTCCAAAATGTTAGGCTAAAATAGGAGTCCGTTGTGGAGCAGTAGTACCAAGGGCAATCCATCCAATAATTATATAACTGTTTTGTGCCTCAAGGGTCCTCAAAGTTTGATCATGTATGCACCACTTTAAATTGATGTAGTTTTCCTGTGTATGGCCAACTTTATGATCCATTGGTGGCAAAACACCAGGGCCATAATGGACTGTTAAGGTTTCATGGGAACTTGGTGGCTCATTTTTATGTATTTCTACTTAATACTAAGGAAACCCAGAGGGACAATTCTCAGTCTATTTGAAGGGGTGTTGATAGCACTTTTTCCTGAATGTTTGTTCATTTTACCTGCAATTTCTTTGGACTTTATGAGAATGGAAGTCACCAATGATTAGCAAATGATTGTTCCTCAAAGACTGAAATCCTTGCTGGGATAGATTGCTGTGGTCAAAAAGTTTCTTAGCTCATCCTCTAAGGATACATATAGCCCAGCTTTTTATAACTCAGTGAAATATGATGATCATGTTTTCAAGTGTCTTGGTCAAGTCCCTGCTATTTCGTTGTGAGTCAGATGGATGAAATATCATGAAGTGTCTTGCTCTTCTGTATTCTGGTCTCTGTGCACTTAGGACACTGAAGTGGCATTAAAGTTAAAAACTTGTTTAATAAGTAAAAATGATTTTGAATATTTAGTGATGATTCATCCGCCTGATTTTATTAAACTTTCATTGCCAAACTTGACTCAAAAGAAGGCCAAAAGAAGGTAAAAAACCAATAATTATTTGTGGATATCAAGATCTTGGTTAAAAATTCTGAGCATCTGCACTGTGATTTGCCTCCATGTCTTCCTACAACTTCAATCTCTATGTGCCAGTAAAATTTTTAAGAGCATCAAATCTTTTATAATATATTGCCCTGGTCACACAGCAACTTGCACATAAACCTGGGTCTGTCACAGTTTCATTTCTTTGTCAGTACCAAACTTAAAAAGAGAAGATTTTCAGGTCCCTCCATACATTTGCTGAAGTCACATGTTCTTCTGAGGAATATGCTTCTTCTAAAATCCAGTGGCCCACAGTTAATTGTCTTTCCTTATAAGTTGCAGGTGGGACTACAAGGAATAATTAGACTTGCAAACAGTTACCTGTCCTGCTGAATGGCACTGGGCCCAAACCATTTCACTGAGTGAGAAGAACTCTGTATTTTAGTCAGATTAATTCCTCACCTTCTGACCCTAATAGTGTAACAAGCCCACAGCAATACCACCATTGACACTAAATTGGTTTAGTCAACATAATACCCTTCTCAGAACAGAACAGGAGCAAAGATATCCTGTGGATGGGAAAGGTGGTCAAGACCTCTGCAAATTAGATGGAGACATGGGGTGCAGAAATAATTCACCCCAGATGAAACATAATGAATGTGTATGCTGCTCTTAGGAGATGAGATAAGTCAACTTTGGTTGAACTTTGGATACCCATGGATGAGGAATTTGGAAGAAAATTAGGTGCTTATGGGTACAAGGAGGTTTGTACATTGAAGTTACTCAACCAAAGTAACCACACTGGTACAGCAGCAGCAGCTGGGATCACATATATTAAAGTTTTTGTTAACCCACTGCCATTCTCTAAATTGTTTAATCTCCTTCTACATCTCCTCCTCCTCCATCTCTTTCTCCTAAACATGCTCTTCTTCCTTCTTTCCCTTCTCCTTGTTTGCTGTATTCCCCCCCTCTCCCTCTTTCTCTGGCTCCTTCTTTTTCCTCTCCTTTTCTTCCTTGTCCTACTTTGTCTCCTTTTTCTCCTCCTCTTTTTCTTAATTATCCTTCTCCATCTTCTCCACCTTCTCAACCACCTGCTACTATTCTCCCTTTTTCTTTTTTGACTGATTTCTCCTGTCTCCCCCATCCACTTTTTCCTCTTCCATATCTCTCCCTTCTTTTTCACAAACCAACAAAAAGTTTCTTGTGGGCACAGACATCGTAACTCAGTGATTGAGCATCAGTCCCTAAACCACAAGGTGAGGGTTTGATTCCTGTCATTACAAATGCCTGGGTTGATACCTGGTAGGGGGTGTGCAAGAGGCAGCTGATCAATGATTCTCTCCCATCATTGATGTTTCCATCTATGTCTTCCTCTCCCTTCCTAACTGAAATAAATAAAAATGGTTTTTAAGTGACAAGTGGATATGGCCAAATCTGCTGTAATTGCTTCATTTTTCTTATTTTAAAAGTGGCCCAATATCTAATATTCATCCAGGTATGAGATGTAGCTACTTATTTAAAATTTACCTCCACATAGGCTATTCTAATCGCTACGGTTTAAAATTTTTACCCCATTGTATATATCACTCCACAGTAATCCAGAGTCTGGATTCATTTTCCTGCTATGGCTCTTTCAGTTATGGATCCTAGAACCCAGGGCAAACAGAGAATGGGTTCGATATCATTTGGATACATGCAAAAACTTGAGTTAAAACTACATTGTACACTTGACTTTTTAAAGTTCCTGGTATTAGTGGAGGGCCTCAGTAACATTGTATTTTTTAAACCAATTTCAGTATAATACCAATGTCCGGTAGTCCCAGAATAAACTGGTCCTTTGCTTTCTCCAAAATACACAGTTACCCTGCTTAAAAATTATTAATAAAATAAAGGCTATATGTACATTGGGGGACATCATGAAGTGCTGGAGCCCGCTGGCAAAGTCGAACGGTCCTGAGGAAGGGGTGAGGATTAAGAAAAGACAGACACAAAAGAGATGGGGTCGGAAGGACTGCAGCTCGTGACTGCAACCCCGAGTTTATTTTCCCATCTCAATTTATACAGACACTTGATTTTGCTGAATATCACCCCGCCCCGTGATCCTTCAAGGCCACATGAATACTCTTTCAGAGTAAACACTGCCACCTTCATGAGCTCAGACCTTGGTAAGTATCTTTATCTCAGCTTCTAATGGGAAATTTTGGGGAGGATTGAGTCCTTGGCTTGGTATGTGGCTTGACTGTCCCTTGACCCTTCAGGCTGGGGCCAACTTCTGCAAGCTAAGTTAGTACTGCCTTGGTGCCTCAAGGTCTGGGTCAGGGAGCAGGAGAGCAGATCTGCGGCTCAGCCAGGCAGCTCCTCCGAGTGAGGAGCAGATCCTGGGGACACAGCAGCTCCCCACAATGAAGTAAGGTTAAGAGTAAATTGTTTTTGGTCTGTTGTTGGCCTCTTCTAAGGAGGCTCTGCTCTTTCCTTCACTTAAGACTATTGGCTGTGTATACTGGCACATGTCAGGGATTGGTCAGAGGACTGACTGAATGTTTTTATGATTCCAGTGACACCACTGTTCATGTCACCTAAAACATTTTAGTTTCAGTCGATCAAGGAAGAATGCAGTGGTATTGATGTCTTAAATTCTAGAAACACCATGATTGATTAGCCTTTAAGACATATAAGTGCCAGTCAGCCTCATCTGATTTTGGTTTGATTTTCTGTATTTCATGGTGACCAGATCTACCATGATTCTTCTAATTAGACAAGGCCCATTGGACACAGCCACTTTGGGAATTAAATATATGCCATCACATTTTTTATTTCTGATTGTGTGGCTTCAGATCCCTATGCCTGACTCTTAGAGAAGGGTCATCACCCAGCCCTTCAAATATGTTCTTTCCCCTTATTTAATGTATTTCTCAGTGTATTAGTGAAAGGGTGGCCTATAGACACACCCAGAATATGTTAGGACTTAGATGACCAAACTGCTGCAACATTTTTGCCTCTGTAGGCTTTGAATTGATTCTTCAACATCAAATCAAGAAAACAAGAAATAGTGGACATGTATATGTCACATTAATTGGTCCATCATGGGTGCATTTTTTAGCAAACCATCCAATAAAATTTTAGATCCTTTCTAAGTGACCAAAACTGCAAATATTACTGCAGAATTCCTATTTGGTGGAACCATGTTAATAAATTTCATCTCACAAAATTTATGAGGTTTTTTGTCGTTTTTCTTTTTCCACCACCATTAATTATTTCCATGCATTCCAGTTTTCTCTGCTTTTGTAAATTACAGAACTCATGTAGATCTTCCAAAGAATAGTAGACTTCCATAAGGGTCACACTTTGTCCCTCACCTTTAGGGTCCTGCTCCATTAGAGACTAATCAAGGAGACCAGTGCACAAGAATGGTAAGTATCATAATTACACTTTTGTGTGTCCATTTTCAAATTTTCCCCCCATCTGTAACAAATCTCAAATTATTTCCCCTTTTCCAATAATAGTTACAACTCTAATATAAAAATTTTCAATACTTCCCACATCTGGTTTGGAACCATTGAGAAAAAAATGAAAGTATTCATGTCCTGAATTTCTTCAAACTAAATCTGGGGTCATGGATATAAATCAAATCAAACATTGATGTCTGCTGTTTTGGACCACTCAGAAATACTTCAGAACATCTTTGTCATTGGCCCAGACATGGAAACTAGAAACCAGGAAACCCATTGGTTTGCCAGAATATTTCTTATTCCTCCTCCTGAATCGGTAGGCCCAGTATTTAGAATTTGTGTGGGGAAAGGCTAATCAGAGACTTATATGCATAACCCATGGACATATAGTGTGGAGAAGGCCTGAGTAACAGTGTGGTTGTTGAGTGAAGGAGACTAATGTGACAAAAAGAGGGGTGTTTTTTATACTTTCAACAATAAAGCTAAATTTTTTAAAAGGAAGTTGTCTTGACTGTCTGAACTTGGGATTTAGATATGTTTTGGTGTGTGTTTTTTAACAGTTAGCAATTGAATATTTTGTCTTACTTGATACTATTCCTCAGTAACTGTCTGATGGCTAGTGCCACGCAGGACACATTCTACTGCCCTGTCTCCTCAGGTGATCCACCTAATCCTCAGTGAACAAATAGTAACTAAAAGACAAGCTCACTTTATTCAAAAACATAAAAATGTCCCTTCTTTGTTCAGACAAAAAGGGGACTAAAAGGATTCTTCATAAAATTATTTTATTATTAAACACTGGGGGGTAACATGGTTAATAACTTTACATAAACTTCACGGACCCAGCTTTGTAATATGCCATAGAATACTCCAGTATGTGCTCATGACCAAAAGTCTAGTCTCCTTGTATTTAACCCACTCTTTGCCATCCTTATCTTCATTCATGCTTTTTCCTGTCTCCTAATGACCATGGATTTGTCTGTATGAAGGGAATTTTGACGGTCCCTTTGTTTTGTTTGTGGCTTTTAAACACCTCAGACACAAGAAAATAAAACACTTGCCAACTCATTTATCCTTTTGATTCATGAAATTCTCCACTTTGTGCTTAAACTTTACTAAACATGATAAGAGACACACATATCTTTGTATATTTTTTCACATTGATTGAAAACTGTCTACAAACTCTGCCCAAATTTTAATGTGAATATTTTTTCAATCATGTTTATTATATGTTCTGCCAGTGAAGACCCCAGTTATGTAAACACGATATAGCATAGTCATAACAGATGACATATGAGCTGCCTAATGTCTGACCCATCATTGGCTGAGAGCTACTATTGTCTTGGGTTCCATAAGACTGGCCAAAAACTTTCAGTATGCAGTTTGTTGTCCTGTGTTTTCCCCCAGGCTGCAGTTAGTTCCTTGTGGGCAGGTTTGTCCCCCAAGTTGTAGTGTGCCCCCCGTGTATGCCTGGCTGGACACAACTAGGAAGGCTATTAGTTTTCTCCAAATGTCTGCCTGGCCATCAGCTGAATAAAGTAAATGTCTCCACCTCCTTCAACTTCATGGTCTTCTTCAGACTATCCCTGGAATTAGAGTGAACCTCTATGACCCTAAATAGCATTATAGTTCACCTAGTCATTGGCATTACACATGTTTAAGGTTATTGATATAAAATATTGACCAGAATGGGGAAGTAGCATATATTTGCATAAAATGTCATTTTTCATTTAAGCAAATTGAGTGATGAGACAAAATGTCCAATACTATACATAATGTGATGGTTTTCTTAATTACTGACCTTAATAAGTGTTTATAAATGTTGTGTCATCCTTAGCTGTCTACATTCTAGTTGTGCATTGATATCATGCTAAATTATATTTATTCTAGGCAATGTATTTTTTTTACTTTTTCAACACATCTTTTTAGGCTTCCCCTGAATCCAGAGGCCTAGGCCAAAAGAGGAATGCCATGCATAGGAGGAGGGACTGAGCTCAGCTGAGCTAGCAATTATATAACTTATTGGTCCTTGAGGTGTGATCTTATATGTGCCATATTAAATTGATGTTGCAGTTTTACTGTATATGGCCAATGGTATGACTCAATGGGTGACATCATGCCTAGGTCAAAAAAGACAACTCAGTTACATGGCAACATAGTGGCTCATGGTTAATTTATGCATTTTACTTTAACATTAAAACAAAGGAAATGACCCAGGTTGAGGGGTGATGATATTTCCTCTCCAGAAAGCCTGTACATCCCAGCTAGGATTGCTTTGGGCTTTAGAGGAGATGGAAGCCACTTGTGATGCCCAGAAAGTCCTTAGCTAGAAGCTGAAATTCTAGCATCCCGAGATCTCTGAAGAACCAGGATCTCTATAAATCTTGGTCACTGGGGTGACTTCTTGTCCATCGCTCTACATGCAGTGAACCATAAAAATCAGGTTTGCTAGCATCTGTGTCAGTTCCAGTGTTTCTCTGTGACTTGGGTGGAAGAAAAACTTGCTAACCAGAATTCTTGTCTCCATGCACATTTGCAGTCATGACACTAATGTGACAGATATTGGGGCATGTAAATACTTGTTTACTGGATGGAGATGTATTGCATTCTGTCTGATGATCCAACCACAAGGCTCCATTTTTAAGACATTACATTCTTTGCCAAATTATACTCAAAAGAATGTCAAGAGTTTTTCCTCAAAAGAATAGTTACTTGTATATGATATCAAGACCTTGGTTGAAAATCATGAGCATGTGCAGTGTTGTTATTATCCTGGTCTTTCTAAGGCACCAAACAGAATTTCTTTCTGCTAACAACCTAGTCAAAACATGAACTCTGACACAATACATGGCCCAGGTCACAGAGGAGCTTGTACATCAGTCTAGATCTATCACAGTGCCCTCTCTTTCTCATGGCCCAACAGAAAATAAACAGATTTTCATATCACCCCATAAATTAGATGGAGTCAAACACACCACTTAGTAATATGCCTTCTCTACTTTTCAGAGGCCCTGGGGATCCTGTGCCTCCATCTTGTTGGGGGCATGTATAGATGCCACAATTCATAGTTTGGATATGTTACATATCCTGCTTAATATCACAGGACTCAAAAATATTTCACTTTTGAGAAAATTTTTGATTTTTCTCAGATTTATTCCTCAACTTATGGGTGTAAACATGTATTAAATCTATGGTATTGCTGTCTCGACTCACTATGTCCAGTCTGCATAACTTCATGTTTGTAATGGAAGTTGTAGGGAGGATATATGGAGGAAGAAAATGGCAGTGAAAAGCTCTGAAAACTAGATGGAGACATAGAACAAAAGAATAGGTAATGTAGTAAATGCTGGCATTCCTGCCTAAGGGAAGATAACTTTGATTGAACTTTGGACACCTAAGTTGCAGACATTTGCAAGAACATTAGGTGTATATGGTTATAAGGTGATGTGTATCTTCAAATTACTCAAGCAAAGTAACCACATTGGTTGTCAATGTGAATTCAGAGTCAGAGACATAAATCAAGTAAATTAGCCATGTGTGCTGTTGCAGAACACTCAGAAAATTTTTAGAACATCTAGGTCATCACCACACACATTGAAACTAGAAACCATGGAACCCATTAGATTACCTCAGCTGTCTTCACTCCTCCATCTAGTAATGATGTAGCCCAATATTTATAAGTTGTATTGAGTCATTGGGCTCCGGATTCAGAAAGATTTTTAACTCTTAATGATTGATTTTATTTTATTTTCATAGACACTATTCCAATTTAACTGTCTCAAGTCCAATGCTCTACAGCACACCTTGTCTATCTCCTAAAATGATTCACCTGATTCTCACTAAACAAAAGGTAAGTAAACAAACATAGACTAATTTTATTTAAAAACATTAAAAATCCTCATCCATTACAAAACAGGAATAGAAATTATAAAGAATCATCTATAATCATTTCATTATTATATATTGTGAAATAAAATGGGTAATAAAGTTATCAAATTTCACTTGCAAATCTATATGCCAATATAGCATACCACATTGTTTCCATGACCCAAATTCTAGCCTCCTTGTATATGACCCTCTTAGCCCTCCTTATTTCTCAAGCTTTTTTCTATCATGTATCTCCATGATTTTGTCTGTATGTAGGAGATTTTGTATATTTTTGTTTGTTTGTGATTTTTACATTCCACAAATGAGACACAATAGAGAATGCACTAATTTATCTATTCTCTTGATTAATGAATTCTCCTCTGTGATCAGCCTCATAAAAGACACACACATATTTATATATTTTTCTCCACTGACTTGAAACTCTCTACATACGGCACAAACTTCAATGTCAATATTTTTTCAATCCTGGTTTTTGTATGTACCTTTGTATTAATGTAAAGTATGGACCAAAACCTTGAATCAGCATAAAATTGTATATCTGCACATTTGTATGCCAAGCAAAATGAGAGATGAAGATAACTGCATCAAAATCTTCCCACTGCAATGTTTTTCTTACCACACACATATTTACAGACATACTGTCATGCAGTATCAGTCTACACTCCGGTTGTTCTTTGATCTCATGCTTAATTATCAGTAAGCTAGGTTATGATTTTCTAACCCAGTCAACATATCGTATGGAGCTTTCCATGAGTCCGCAATTGTTGGCTGAATGAGGACACGCTGTAGAGGAGTGACCAATTGGGATACATCCAATAGAACTGCTTGGTCTTTACTGGATCGATCAGGTATGCATCACTTTAAATCAATGTCATCTTCTTGTGCATTGCTAAATATATTACTCCATGACTGATTTCACACCCAGGTCATAATGGATATCTCAGGTTGCATGATAACTTGGTGGTTGATGGTTTAAAGCATTTCTTCTTTGAAACCACATCAATACTTTTGGAGAAATCCCAGTTCATTGTGAAGTTTGATGACAGGACTTTCTGGTAAAAAGTTGCCCATTGAACCTGAGAAAACCTTGGGCTTAAGAGGAGATTGAAGCCACCTGTGATGCTCAGAAGGACCTCAGCCAGAGAATAAATACCTTGCCCCCAACAAGTCCCTGCATAGCCCTGATCCCTATGACACTTGGCCTCTAGGGTGACTTCTTGCCCAGGATTTGACAACCTAAAACCCATGATGATTTATTCTTCAGCTTCTTGGCCCAGTTTTTCATGTTTCTCTTTGACTCAGGAGGTAGGTACACCAAGGAGGGTCTTTTCTGCCCAGTGTTCTGTTATACACAGACTTTCTCAGTCTGGACACTAAAGTGATCAAATGGAGACACTTACATTTTTGTTTACTAGGGGGAGAAGATTTTGTATTTCAGTGATAGTCAAAACACTTGGCTTAGTAACCAAGAAAGAGCTTACTTTTCCATATTGACTCAAAAGTGGGCCAAGCGTTGTTGCCCAAAAGAATAATGGATATTTGTGGATAATATAAAAACCTTGGTTGCACATCCTAGGCATCAACACTGTAATTCACTTCCAGGTCTTACTACACCACCACACAGAATCTCTATCTGCCAAGAAAAAGTGTAGGACTATCATGTCTATTATGCGATATGGCACAGGTCACAGAACATCTGTAAAGCAACCTGGATATGTTACATTTCTCTGCCTTTTTCTGGCCCCAACTCAAAATTAGCAAGCTTTATTATCCCTCCATATAGTTGTTATATCATGTATTCCAGTGCAGTCTCTTCTAAATCTAAACTCCATAGGCCCGTAGGGTACAGAGACTCTATCTAGGTTGAATAAGGGGTCTGATACCAAAAAGTATAGTTTACTTTGAAACATTTACAGCTCCTGCTCAATACCACTGGAACCACAATATTGAGTTGATGAGTAAGTATTCTGAATTTTTATTGGATTTCTTCTACAACTTTTGACTGTAAAGTGTATGTAATCTAGACAATACTGTTCCCATTCATGAGGACCAGTCAACACAAGGCCATCTTTGTAATGGAACAACAGCAAGCATGCCCTATAGGTAGTAAAGGCCATCTAGGCCTCTGCAAAAGACATAAGGCTGTAGAGGCAATACACTCCAGAGATAAGATAATGAATGTGTATGCTGGCCTTGCCAGCTAAGGGAAGACATTAATCAAATGCTGGAAACATAAGGAGGAGGCAAGTACCAGAACTGTAGGTGCATATGTGTACAATGAGATGTGTACATTGAAGTTACTCAAGCAACCAAACCACATTGTACAACAGCAACAGCTAGGATCACCTGTATTTAATATCTCAGTGAATTAACTGTCATTTTCTATGTAGTTTCTTCTCTTTATCCTTCTCCTCCTGCTGTTCTTCCTTCTTCTACTCCCCCTGTTCTTCCACCTTACTCTTCTACTTTTCCTCCTGTTCCTTCTCTTCTTTACCTCCTCCTTCTGAATCTCCCATTTGTGCACAAGCCAAATCAAAGGGTTTGCCTGGATATAGTCCAATCAGCACTTCTGTATCATTCAGCTCCTTTTGGTGGCACAATTCTCTAATATCCATTAAAGTATGTGGTATAGTTTTTATTTACTGATTATTTAGGTCTAGCCCATTCTAATGTCTTCTGTTTACATGTTGCTACAATAGGAGTCCTATGTCCTAGGTAATCCAGTGTGGTGACTCATTCTGCTGCTCTGGATATTGCAGTTATACATTCTAGAATCAGGGGCAACACAGGGTGGGTTTGATCAAATTTAGAACTACTTAAAAATAAATCTGAGCTAAAACACATTGGTCAGCTTACACTCAAAATCCCCTAGTCTTCTTGGAGGATCACTATAATATGTCCATTTCTGAGACCAATTTCAGGTCAGAATCAGTGTCCTCTATTCTCTGAATTATTTGGGTGTTTGCTTTCTCTCAAATAGTTACCTTTGTTTTAAAAAATGCTATTACTCCCCTGCAAAATGGCTCGAAGTACAGTGAGGAGTAATTTTTTGTGTGTTTTGGGGTCTTTTCTCAAGAGGCTCTAGTCTATGCTTTACTTAATTATTCTGAGTGTGTAAACTGGCTTATGTCTGAGTTTGATTACTGGGCTAACTTCATGTTTTTAAAATTTCTATTACACCACTATTCACCTCACCTACAACATTTCTGCTTCAGTAGATCAATGAAGAATATAGTCACTTACTGTCTTCAGTTTCAGAAACACCACCAATAATTAGTCAACACAGTAAGCCAGTTTCTGTCACAATCTAATGCTGCTTTTAACGGCAGTATTTTAAGGTGATCAGGTCTACCATGACTTTGTTATTGTAAAAAGGCATGTTTCCCTCTGGAAGCAGGGAGTATAATGTACCCCATCACAAGCTTCTCAATTAAGAAGCTTGAGTTTTCAATATCATGCCTTCTAATAAGAGTAAGCACAAACTCTTTAAATATGATCTTTTCGATCTTCAATATATTTTTAAATGTATTGGTAATGTGTATGCAATTTGGACACTCACAGAATATGGAATAATATGACCTATCCAGGGGGATAATCTCACCTCGCTAAGGTTTTGAACTACTTATTCAACATTAAAACAAGAGACAGTGGGAATTTTCATGTCACACTTATTGATCTATCATTGGGTGCATTTTTCAGCCAAGTATCCCAATAATCTTTCAGAGTCTTTGCTAATGACATAGCTGGAGATATAAATGCATGAACCCTGTCTTCTGGGGTCAAATTAAATTCCTACTTATCCAAATTAATGTATATTTGAACATTGCATCCCACCATAATTATATCTGCAAATATTCCACATTTTATGCTTGTTTAAATTACAGAAATCATAATTCTTCCAAAGAGTAGCACACCTCAACTGTCACAGTATGTCCCTCACTTTTAGGGTCCCTCTAAATCTGAGTCTAGTAAGGGTTGCAACAACTATCGGAGAAGTCACTACCATTATTAACCTTTGTGTTTCATCTTGTAAATATTTCAGTGTTTGGCACATGAAGATATGAATTTTCTCTAATACTAATTACACCTTTACCATGAAACTTTCCAATTATTCTTGTATCTGGCTTGTAACCATTGAGAATAAAACTGAATTCGTGTCCTGTAGTTCTTCAGATGAATCTGGAGTCATGGATATAAATCAAGGAACACATCTAAGTCTGCTATGTGCACCAGTGTGATAAATTTTAGAGCTTCTATGTCATCATGACAGTCATGGAACTTAGCAACCAGAAAACACATTGGATTGCAACAGCAGTCCTCAATACTCCATCTGGTGATGGTGTGCAGCAATATTTAGAAATCACCCTGATTGAATTCTAGATTAGGAACTTTGTTATTTCGCTTTTAATTATAGATTTTCTTTTCCTTTCTTTTCATAGACAGTATTCCTCATTAACTGTCTGAAGGCTAACACTATACAACATACCCAGCTCTGCCCAATCTAAATAGATTCAACTGATACATGCTAAAAAATGACAAGCAATAAAAAATATGTTCTAATTATTGAAAAAGAGGGTAAAAAGTCTAAAATAGGAGGGGGACTGACAAAAGTTCTTTTTAAATGTATTTAATTATTAAATAGTGTAACATAAAGTGGTTAATAACATTATATAAATTTTACTTATGCACCATTTTGATAATACATTGCACAATAAAACTCTGTTATGGACATACCACCCACACTCTAGTCACATTATATTTTACTATCTTATCTTTATCCCTCTAGTAACAACTATTAATTCATCTGTAGTAGGAGATTTTGTTTGTCTCTTGATTTTGTTTGTGGCTTTTACATTTCACATGTGCTAGAAAATACAGACTGTGGCAACTTGTTCTTTCAATTAAAGGAAGAGTCTACTATGACAATGCACTGTGATAAGCATTATAAGAAAAGCAGATATTTTGTATGTTTTTTCCCACTAAGTAAAAACTGTCATAAACCTCTCCCCAAAATTCAATGCAAAGAAAATTCCAATCATGTGTCTTTTATTTCCATGGCTATTGATGTAAAACTTTGGCCAGAGTCAGGAACTAGCAAACACTTGCATATCTGGTCACTATTGTATAAGCAAAAAGAATCAGGGTGTGAAGTGCCCCAAACCCAGGCCATTGTGATGGCTTCCATTACTCACTGCTCAGAACAAAAGTCCACAGATGGTCCCTTGTGCTACAACTGTCCATTTTCTGGTTGGTCATTTATATTATACAAAATAATCTGTAAGCCCAGACTCGTCTTTTCTTCCTCTGTCAACATGTCATAGTGTAAGCTGAAAGAGAAATGCACTGTGTAGCATACAAACCAAGAACATTTGGGCCATTTCTTATATATCTGATTTGTGCTACATAAGGTCCTTTCAGGATTGGATTTGTACATAACAAATTATATTGATGTTGTAGTCTTTCTGAACACGGTTAACTTTATGGCTCCATGGATTTCACCACACCCAGGTCATAACTGACAACTCAGGTTGCATTGTATTTTCATGGCCTTTGTTCAAGCATTTATTCTTTCAAAACATGGAAAGACTTTAGGACAAATCTCAGTTCATTTTGAGGCATAATGAGACACACTTCACCTGAATGATTTCCCTTTTCCTAGGACAACTTTGGGATTAAGAGTTGAATGAAGCCACCTTTGATGTACTTATAGAGTTCTTATAGAGCTCAACCAGAAACAATCTGATGCTCCACAAAACTCCCTAGAAAGCCAAAATTACTATGGCTCTTGGCCTATATGGTTACTTTGTCTCAATATCTCTATAATAGAATGAACCACGATGGTTGCCAGCTCACATGCTCTTTCTCTTTGACTCAGGAGATAGAAACCTCATGGAAGTGCTTTGTATCCATGTATCTTGATCTCCATAAACTTTTTCATTCTTCACACAGAAGTGACAAAAGAGGGGGACACTTAAAGAATTGTTTAGTGTGTGGAGGTGATTTTTAATGTTGAGAGGTGTTCCAACCTGAGGCCACACTTTTATAAAAGTACTATACTTGCCAAATATAACTCAAATGAAGGTCAAGTGTTTTTTCTCAAAAGAACAATAGTTATTCATAATGACATAAAGACCTCGGTTGAAAATTCTGTGTCTTTACTGTGATCTGCCTCAAACAAAATCCCTGTCAGTGAAACTACTAGGAGCATCAAGCCTGCTACAATATATGTCCCATGTCGCAGAGCAGCTTGTACATCAGACTGAACATTTCACAGTGCCCTCATTGACAGGGTCAAAATTGTAAAGAGAATATTTTTACAACAGTCCATAAATTTGCTGAAAGAACATGACCCACTGAAGATTATGGTGCTGCTATATTCAAGATGCACATATTTTTAAAGATATATCTTTACTGATTTTGGAGAGAGGGATGTAGAGGGTTAGAGAGAGATAGAAACATCAGTGATGAGAGAGTCTTTGACTTGCTTCCTCCTGCATGCATCCCATTGGGGATCAAGCCCACAATCAGGGTTTTGTCCTGAACAGGAATCGAACCATGATCTCCTGGATTATAGGTTGATGCTCAACCACTGATCCAAACTAGCTGGGTGTCTACAACTCTTTGCAGGCCAGGCAAGATCCCAATTTTTTTTAACAGTTACCTTTTCTGGTCAATACCACTTGACCCCAAAATAGTTCATTGTATCAGAATATTTCTAAATTTTAATCAAGTAAACCTTGACTTTTGAGTATAAAAGTATATCAATTTGATAGTACTGTTTCCACTCACTAAATTTAGTCAGCAGAACGTCTTCCTTGTGATGGAACTGCAGAAAGGATATTCCATGAATGGATATGTCAGTTAAGGCCTCTGTAAATGACAAAAGTCTGTAGATGTGATAAACCCCTAGGCCCATGGGTAAATACACTAAACAGTAAGCTACACCTACCAGGGGTAAATTAATGTAATAACCTTCTAATGCATGTCTTCTATGTCTCCAGACATTATATCACATTCGGTTCATAATGGAGAGTTCAGGTTACATGGTAACTTGTTGGCTTTTGGGCAAGGATTGCCTCTTTGAAACCAAATAAACATCTTGTGACAAGTATGAGTCCATTTTCAGGGTGATGACATCCCTGAATGCTTGCGCCACCTATTGGGGACTACTTTGTGCTAAAGAGTGGACAGAAGCCATCTGTGATCCCAAATTGTTATCAACCAGAGACTGAAAACCTTGCCTCACCATTAGTCTCTGTGGTACTGAAATCCCTATGAACTTGGCTTCTTAGGCTACTTATTGTCCATCCGTCTCCAATTCAGTGAACTATAATGATCAGGCTTGTCATCTTTCTACCATGAATCTTTTCCATTTTTCTCAGATCTGGCTTGGAACCACTGAGACAAAAATGTACACATGTCATGAAAATCTTCATACTGTATGTGAAGTCTTGGATATAAATCAAGTAAATCATCTATGTCTGCCGTTGGGGTTCACTCAAATTTTTTCACAAGGCCTATATCATTAAGATAGAGGTTAAAATTAGAAACAAAGAAACAAAAAAGGAAAACCCATTGTTTTGCCAGAATGGTCATCACTTTTATATCTAGTTATGCCCTTACCCAAAATTTGAACTTGTCTTGTTTGACCAGAGTCTAGAATCAAATTTTTTTTTAAATTTTTAATGACTGATTTTTTTTCCTCTTCATATACAACATTCTTCATTAACATGAGATGGCTAATGTTAAATGCAGTACACCACCCAAAATGAGTAATTTGTTGAACTGCTCCAAAACCTGCCCATTGTCATGGTTTCCTTACCCACTTGCTTTCACAAATATTTAAAGGGTACCACCATGCTTCAGTTGTCTGATCTCTGGGTGCTCATCCATGTCTTGCTAAATTATCTGTAAGGCAAGATAAATCTTTCCTTCTTCTGCTGTGCAGTCTCAACAGATGATTCACCTGATTCTTAGTGACCAAAAAACAAATACACAAAAAAATTCTTATTTAAATACATAAATATGTCTCTACTGAAATATGATGGCCAGTGACAATGTTTATTTGTAAAATTATTTTATTATTATTTGTTGGGGTATAACATTCTTAGTAACGTGATAAATGCCATTTGTAGAACTTTATAATACAACATGGCATATTCCATTATGTGTTTACCACCCTAAGTCCAGTAACCTTGTTTTTGACTGCCTTTGCCCTCCTTATGTTCACTCATGCTTTTCCCATTCTGGCAACTACAAGGTTATATTAGGAGATTTTTTTTGTCTCCTATTTTGTTTGTAGCTGTGTATTGCACAAAGGTGAGAAAATATTAAATGTGTCAGTATATGCTCTTGATTAATGAAATATTCCACTTTGAGGCTGCATAGTGATAAGCATCATAAGAGACACAAATACATCTGCCTGTCCTTGCTCATTGATTGAAAATGCTCCACAAATGTTTCCCCAAATTTTAATGTGAATAATTTTCCAATTATATTTCTTTTACATCTTTATTAATGGAAAATGTTGGCCAGCGCCATAAGCCATCATATACATACATATATAATCATTTGTAATCCAACTTAAGTGAGTGGTTAGTTGAACTGCCCCAAACCCTGCCCATTGTCATGGTTTCCTTACCCTCTTTCCTTCACAAATATTTGCAGAGTACTGTCAAGTTTCAGTTGTCTGATCTCTGGGCATTCTTTCCTTTCTCAGTCAATGTGTCATCATTAGTTTACAATGAGTACAAATGGCGATCCAACAAGGATACATTGCATAGCAGTGGTGACTAAGGGAAATTAGACCATTACATATACAATTCTTTGTTCCTCAAGGGACCTTTCAGGATTGATCATATAGTGTTCCACTTTAAATTGAATGAATTTTTTATGGTTTCATCACACTGAGTTCATAATTGACAGATCATGTTGCTTAGTAACCTCATGGTCAGTGGTATAAGCATTCCTTCTTGGAAAACAAGGAAATCCTTTTGAACAAATCTCAGTCTATTTTGATGAGTGATGGAAGGCACTTACCCTGAATGTTTTCACTTCTTCCTTGGACTGCTTTGGGCTTAAAGGGGACTACAGCCACCTGCGATAGGCAAATGACCCTCAGCCAAAGACTGGATCCCTTGCTCCACATATGTCCCTGGAGAACTCAGATCCCTATGGAGCTTGGCCTCAGTGGTTATTTATTTTCACTCTCAACAACACAATGAACCATAATGATCAGGTTGACCAGCTTCTGGGTCCAGTTCCTGCTGTTTATCTGTGACTCAAGAGGTAGGAATATCATGGAGGATATTGGCCTGTGTTCTGGTTCTCATATACTTTCTCAGCCTGGGCACTGAAGTGAAAGAGGAGGGGAGCACTTAAATTCCTGTTTGCAGGGTTAAGGAGATTTTGCATGTTGAATATTCTTTCAACCATATGGTTATACTTTTATGAAAGAACTCTATTTGTCAAATTTGACTTTTTAAAAGACAAAAAGTTATTACTCAACATAACAATAGTTGTTTAAAAATAATATAAGTGTCTTGATTGAGAATCCTTAGCATCCAAAATGTCATTCAACATCAACTTTTTCTTAGGCTTCAAACAAAGTCTATATGTGCCAGAGAAAACTGTAGGACAACAAAGTCTGCAGCAGTAAATGGCTCAGGTCACAAAGCAAGTAGTACAGCAGCTTGAACCAAAAAGTTTCATAGCTTTTCTGAGTCCAGCTCAAAATGAGAAGGTTTTCTGACCACTCCATAAATTTTCCATAGTCATATGATCCAATAAGTTTAAATCTGCCTCTAAAAACCACAGTTCCTCTAGAGCTGTGCCTCCATCTTTGTTGCAGGGAAGGCCTGATGCCACAAACTATTGTTTACCTCAAAAAACTTGCCTTTCCTGATCAATACCACTGGACCCAAAATATTTTACTGAGTGAGAATTCTAAATTTTATTTGGACTTAGTCCTCAAATTCTAACTCTAAAAGGGTATAAATTTTAGAGAAATACTGTTCCTTCTAACTAGGTTCAATTTATATAATGTCATTGGTATAATGGAGCAGTGGGAAGTATATCTTCTGGATGGAAATGGCAGTCAAGTCTTCTCAAAGACATAAAGGTGTAATACACTCCAGAAGCCAGATTATGAATGTATATACTGGTCGTGCCAGCTGACAGAAAACAACTTTGATTGAATTGTGGAAACATAAGGAAGAGCCATTGGCCTTAAATGTGGGTGCATATTAGTACAAGACAATGCATTCATTCAAGTTACTCAGAGTAACTGGATTGGCTCAGCTGCAGCAGCTGGAGCCACCTGAAGTTAAAATATGGGTGAAATAACTGCCATTTACTAAGTTCTTTGTTTTTTTTCTCCTTTCTCACCCCATTTACCCCTGATCTTCTTCATTTTCTTACTCCTTATTTTTCCCTTCTTCTCCTTTCTTTTTTTACCTCTCTCCCACTTCCTTTTTTTCCTTCCCATTCTTCTCCTCCTCCTTTTGCACAAGTGAAATTAAAAGACTAATGTGGACATGGTCAAATCATTCTTGCATCTCCCAGATCCCTGATGGTGGCACAAATCTCTAATATTTTCTGTGGTATGAGGTATAGCTTTTGATTTAACACTTATTTAGGTGCAGGTTACACTTTCACAATGGAGTAGCCCTCATTCCCTGGTAATACAGTGAGTGTTTTTATTCCACTGTTATGTCTATTTTAGTAATGAATTCTAAACAGGAGCCACAAAAGGAGGTGTCCAACCAAATTATTACCTATTCCAAACTGGACCTGAACTAAAACTCATTGGTCAGCTTATGCTCAAATCTCCTTGTCTTATTGGATGACCACAGTAATATTTTGGTTTCTTAAAAAAATTTTTAGTTCAGAACCAATTTCCTGTAGTCCCTGAATTGTCAGTCTGTTCTTTGCTTCCTTCCAAATAGACAGCGGTTACCATGTTAAACCATGATAAAAAGTTTTTCAGTCCCTTGCGAAAAAGTGTAAAATAAGCTTAATATTATATATTTTGGTTGTGTCTTGTGTTTTTTCTCAAGAGTTTAGGCTTGTTTGTGTGTCTGTGTGTTTTTTGTTTGTTTGTCTTTTGAGAATTCTGAGTGAGTGCACTGTCTCAGGTCCTGAATATGGTTCATTGTCTCACTGATTGGTTTTATGATGTCAGTAAAACCATTGTTCACTTCACCTATAACAGTTCTGCTGCAGTAGGTAGAGGAAGAATTAACTGTTTTTTCTTTCTTCAGTTTTAGGAATGCCATGATTATTTAGCCAACATGGTTGGTGTTAGTCAGCCTCTTTGAGGACACTTTGACTTGCAGCAGTCTTTTAGGGTAATCAGCAATACTGTGAGTTTGATGGTTGCACAATGCCCATTGGACCCTGCCATTAGGGGATGTAATGTCTGCTATAACATTTATGTAATCCAATGGTGAGACTTAAGTGATCAATGACTGGCCTTCATATGGGAGCTTTTCAAATCAACTGTTTCCCTTCTTCAATATATTTCTCAAAATATTGGTGAAAGTTATGCCATGTGGACAGTCACAGAGTGCAAAATAATATTCATGAATAATCCATTTAAACACTTTCAATTTCCTAAGCCTTTGAACTGCATCTTCTACTTTAAGACAAGAGTTATAATTTCCATGAGATATTTTTTTGTCCATCTATGGAGGCATTTTTTATAGCCAATTATCCCAACAATATTTTAAGGCCTCTTTTATAAAACCCAAGCTGCAGACATAAATGAACAATCACTATCCAGTGGGTCCCAAATTAATAAACTCCCTATCTTCCAAATTTATGTTTATTTGAACAATTACCCCAACCATTATTAATTTCCATATTTCCATATTTCCATAATTCCATATTTTTCTGACTTTGTAAAAAACAGATGTCACATAAGTCTCCAAACAGTACTAAACCTACTTAACTATCACCCTACCTCCCTCACCTTTAGGGTATTGCTGGACTATGAGTCAAGTCAAGGTGGCAAATTCCACAGGAAAGATCACTCCTATTATTAGCCTTCTGGGTTCCCTCTAGTACATTTTTCCAGTAGTTGACAAATCCTGATTTATTCTCGTATATTTCAACATAATTTGCAACTCTGCCATGAATCTTTCCAATTATTCTCACATCTGGCTTGGAAAATTTGAGAAAAAAATATTTCTATATCTTGAAGCCTTCTAAGGTTAATCTGGAGTCTTACATATAAGTTAAAAAAAAAAAAAATCCCTGTCTGCTGTAGTGGACAAATTAGATTTTTTTTTTAAATGTCTACATCATCACCAAATATATGGAATCTAGAAACCATGATACACAGTAGATTAGTACAGGAGTCCACAATCTGTCATCCAGGATTTCCTTAGTCTAATATTCAGATATTGTGTGGAGTAGACTATGGATAAGAACTTGTTTTTTAACCCTTAATGATTGATTTACTTTTCTATTAATAGACATTATTCCTCATTAGATTTCTGACAGTTAACACCCTAAGTCAAACTTGATACTGCCCAATCTCAACAGATGATTCACTTTTTCTTGCTGAAAAAATATAGGTAATCAAAATACATTCATATTATTTCATTATGTCCATTGTATAGCTGTAGGGACCAGGGGCCATTGGGCCACTATTTATATAAATGCTTTGTGTCACCAGGATACTCTCAGGTTTGAACATGTATGTACCACTTTAAAATAATGTTGTAGTCTTTTCTGTGCATGGGCAGGTTTACCACTTTATGGGTGACAACACATTCATGACACAATGGACAACTCAGGTTGCATGTTACTCAGTGACTATGGTTTGACATTTAATTTTTGAAACCCAAAAGACAAATCACACTTCATTTTGGATGATGGCAGCAATTTCCCTTGAATATTTGCCCCTAGTAACTAGGGCAATCTTGGGCTTTAGATGGGAGGCAACCCATTTGTGCCTGCTGATGGACCTTAGCTGAAGTCTGGAAACATTGCCTCACCACATATCTGTGGACAGACAGTATTTCTATGGAGTTTGGCATCTGTAGTCACTGCTTGTTCATCACTCCACAATACAGTGAACCATAGTGATTATGTTTTCCAGCATCTGTTTTCAGTTCCTCTTGTTTCTCAAAGACTCAGGAACATTATGGAGGGGTTTTGCCCCTTATTTTTGTTTCCATGCACTTACTCAGAACACTAGATTGAGAAAAGAGAAGAAATAATTATGTGCTAAGATTCTGGGTGGAGATGATTTTTGAGGTTGAGTAATGGTGCAAATACTTTGCTACATTTTTATGAAATAGTTTTTTCCCCCCTAATTTGTCTTAAAAAAGTACCAAGAGATATCCCTCAAAAGAAAATATATTTGGTTGATTGTATGAAGACCTTGGATGAAAACCCCAAACATCAATACTGGGAAGTAACTCCAGGTCTTCCTAAAGCTCCAAACAAAAATCTCTGCCAAGGAAATATGTAGATCATCACATCTGCAGTAATATATGGCCCATGCCATAGTGCAGCTTGTCCTACAGCCTCAGAAAAATTCAATGTCCTCTCTTTGTTAGGGTCACACTCAAAAAAATCAAAATTTCGGGACACTGCCTCACATTCTGGAGTCACATGCTCCAGTAAGAAATAAGTTGCCTCTACAGTCTTGAGGCTCAATGGCTGCTGTTCCTCCATTTTGATTGTTGGTGAAGTTAGATGCGCCAAATTATTGTTTACCTAGAATCAGTTATAGCTCCTATTCAATACTCCTGGACTAAAGATATTTAAATTTTTGAGAATAATTCTTCATTTTAGTCCTATTTTTTCTGCAACATTTTATTCTAAAAGTGCATCAAGTCCAGAGTAGTTCTGTTTTCACTCACTCGGTCCAGTCAGCATAATGTCATTCTTGTGATGTAACATCAGGTAGGATATCCTGGGGATGGAAAAGGCAGTTATTATCTTTGCAAAAGACATAAAGCAGTAGAGGCATGTCGCAGTAATAGAGAGTGGGAATTCATTCCTATTCTATGACTATTTCAGTGATACACCCCAATGGTAAAAAATTACCTTGCTGGGTGAGAAAAGGCAACTTTGATTGAATTTTGAACACATATAGAGGACAATTGGCAGAAAACCAAGTGCATATATGTACAATGTGATGTGTATATTGAATTGACTCAAACTAATGTCATTGATTCAGCAGCAGCTGGAGTCACTTATAACTAAAGTTTGAATTAACAGCTATTCTCCAAGTTATTTCATCTTCTAAATTTTCTTCTCCTCCTCCTCCATCTGCTCTTGCTCCCTTTTCTCCTCTTCCTGCTCCTAAGCTTTCTCCTTCTTCCCTCTCATTAAAATTTATGTGTATTGTTGAAGGTATTACAGATGTCCCATTGTCTCTCAAATTGACCCTCTCCACCCTGCTCCCAGCCCCTCCCCAGGTCATTACCCATTATTTTCAGAATCCATGGGTTAGGAGTATATGCATATAACTTCTTTGGTTATTCTATTCCCACCCCTCACCCCCTTCCATTTTTCCTCTAGATATGAAAGTCTTGCATGCTTCAATTGTCTGGGTATATTTTGTTTGTCAGTTTTTTTTGTCCATTAGCTTCTTCTAAAAGAAGACCCTTCAACTTTTCATGTAGTACTGTTTTGGTGGTGATGAATTCCTTTAGCTTTTTCTTATCTGTGATGCTCTTTATCTGATCTTCAGTTCTAAATAACAACTTTTTTAGGTGGAGTCATCTTGGTTGTAGGTTCTTGCTTTCTATCACTGAATATTTCTTGTCACTCCCTTCTGGCCTACAAAGTGTTTGTTGAGAAATCAGCTTACAGTCCTATGGGTGCTTCCTTATTTATAGGTAACCACCTGCATTTCTCTTGCTGCTTTTAAGATTCTCTTTGTCTTTAACCACTGGCATTTTTATTGTGATGTGTCTTGGTGTGGGCCTCTTTGCTGTTCTCTTTTTTGGGACTCTCTGTGCTTACTGGACTTGTAAGCCTATTTCTTCCTCTCAGTAGGGGACATTTTCTGCCATTATTTTTTCAAATAGGTTTTCAATGCCTTGCTCTCTTGCTTCTTTTTCTGGCACTCCCATAACACAAATGTTGGGCTGCTTGAAGTTGTCCCAGATACTCCCTACACTATCATTTTGCATTTAGATATTTCTTTCTTTTTGCTCGTTTGATTGTTTTTGCTTCTTCATATTCCAAATTGCTGATTTATTTTTTGGGACCCTCTACTCTATTGTTGATTCCCTAAAAAATATTCTTTCTTTCAGTTCATGTAACCTTCATGCCTGACTGGTTATTATGTCATTAATTACCTCACTCATCCTCTTAATTGTCTTACTAAGAAACTTGAGCATCCTTATAACCATTGTTTTCAACTCTATATCTAGCCGCTTGCTTGGCCACATTTCATTTTATTCTCGTTCTGGATAGTTCTGTTTTTTTCATTTGTGACATGTTTCTTTGCCTCCATATTTTGGCTGCTTCCTGTTGTTTGTTTCTATGTATTAGGCAGAGCTGTCATGTCTACTGGAATTGGTAAAGTGGCCTTATGTAGAATGTGTCCTGTTGGGCCAGGTGACTTAGTCTCCCCAGTCACTTGAGCTGGTCACTATATGTGCTCCCCTATGTGAGATGTGTGCACATTTCTGTATTGGTTTCACTGGGAGGAACTGACCGAGCCAATCAGCTGTGAGGACCAGCTGCAATTAAAGCTGACAGCTGCTGTCCCGGAGACTCCACTTTGAAGCAGCTTTGAGGTGCTCAGAAGAGAAGAGGCCAAACTATGAACCAATGCAGGCTGCCACTAGAGCTGTGCGTGGGGCCACTTATTGAGAGGTATGGGCCACCCTAAGACCAGCTTCTGCTTCTTTGAAAGATTTTAGGAAAGTCCTAAGGATGAGGCAAGGGACACCACTTGCATAGAAAAGCCACTGGAAATGGCTAGGGTGAGTTTGAAAGTACAGAGGGGTGGGATGTTCAGGAATGACCAGGGTGAGGTGAAAATTGTGAGTCTGGTTGATAGAGATTCAGAGAAGGAACCTGCCTAATTTCCCTGTCTAGGAGGACTTGAAAAAGAGGCAATGGTCTCTGCCCACTCTCCCATGTGTGAGAAAGCTGCTCCTACAGCTCTCACCTTGATTCCATGCAGTTAGTTACTCCCTGAAAGGCCCAGGTTGCTTTCAAGATGCTGCTGCCCAGTGCTGGAGTTCAGAGGTCTCTGAATAAGTCCATGAGCTGTCTACTTAAAAGGAACTGCCTGGGACTTCTGCCTCCTCTGAGTCACTCAGCCCCAATCTGAGTTGGTTTTACATTCCAAAGTTGTGGGAATTTCTCTTCCTTTGCACTGGAACCCTAGGCTGGATGGCCTGAAGTGAGGCTGGGACCACTTGCTTCTCTACGAAGCCACCACTGATATATCCCTCCCAGTTTTAAAATATAGCCCCTGGGTGTGAGACCACTGCTACATCTCTTCGATTTATCCCAGTTTCCACCCAATGTCTCTGGACCTTCTACCAGTCTCAGTGTGATTCTCCACTTCCCTAGTGGTAGGACCTGCGTTCTGCTAGATTACAGAAAGTACTGAATGAAGATTGTTCTGAATTTTGGTTGTAATTTTATTGTAGTTGTAGGAGGATGAGGGTACTGTGGTTACTTATGTCAGCACCTTGTTTACTCTTTTTATCTTCTTCTTTCCTAATCAAGGTCCCCTCTCTTTTTCCTCCTATTCCTTCCTTCTCATTAATCTCCATTTCCTTCCCTCCCACTCCTCCTCTTTTTTCCTTTCTCCTTCTATTCTCCCACAACCAACTTTTCATTCTCTTGTACCTGCTCCTTATATTTTTGTCATCCTCCTGTTCAAACTCATTTTTGTCTCTTTCTTTTCATCTTTCTCTTCCTCCTCGTCCTCCTTCTCTTTCTACTACACCCTGTCTTTCTTGTCTTTCACTCTTATCTTCCTTCTCTTTCTTCCCTCCTTAAAAAAGCCAAATCAAAGTTTCATGCAGATGTGGTCCAATAACTCAACACTGCTGCAACATTCAAAACGTTGATGGTGGCACAAATATCTTACCTACATCCAGGCATGGAATGGAGCTATTATTAACAACTTATCTTGGTATTGACAGTTCTAATGGCTTCTATTTAGACTTTAACAGAGCTGCAGAACTCAATACTCAGTAATACAGAGTGGGGATTCATTCTGATGCTATGGCTATTTGAGCCATGCCTTCAAGAACCAATGGAACCACAACAGAAGTGCAATGACATTTTAACCCACTTCAAACACACCTTAGCTAAAAACACCTTTGGTCACCTCATCCTTAACATCTTCTACACTTAGTGGAGGGTCACAGTACTCTCTGGTTTCTTAGACCAATTTCTGGTCACAGTTGATGTCCTGTAGTAACTCAGGGGAGTTGCATTGTTATTTGTTTTTTTCCAAATAGAGAGTTTCCCTGCAGGGGAAAAAATGTCAGTGGGTCCTTTAGGGAATGGCATGAATAAGGTTATTGGTATAAAACGTTTGTTGCCTATATAGGACAACTTCTCAAAAGGCTCTTGTTTTTTTCATTATTTATGCATTCTAGTTGTATAAACTGGCTGTTTTCATGGATTGATCAATGACTCTATTGTTGAAAAACATAAACAATAGGTGCACAGCAGCCTAATATACTGGCTTTCTGCTGAGGGGAATTCCCTATTCCAAAATGCAGAATGTTTCACTTACCTCCAAGCAGACGATTCCCTTTTGGCTTCCCGATGCCTGGAAAATCTGTACTTCTTGTTCCTTTGTGTCCTTGTTCGGGCACCAAATGTTGCTGATCAAACTGTGGACTTAAAGAAGATGCGACATGGAAATGTATTCGAGCTGAGAGCTGAAAGGCTCAAGGCTGTCAGGACCAAGAGCCCTGAGACTCCTCTTCTCAGCACATTTATTGAAGCTCCTAACAAAGCAAAACTTGTGCATTCCCGCCCTGTTGTTGATCATATCAGAATGTTCTCTAAAAACTTCCTATTTACAAAACTTTGATTTAGATTAGCTGTTCCTTTTACACAGATGGCCCCTTATCTGATCCCCAAAAATTGCCCTGGATCACGCTCTTCCCGGAACATTCTCAGCGTTGTATGAAGACAGGAGCATAGTGTCTTTGCATGCAAAGAACGTCTGTGGTTCCTGGAAGCGATCCCAGGCAACCTCATCTGCACTTCTCAGCGGCCACCTCAAGGATTCTCCACAGTTTAATGAATACATTTGCAAAAATAACTAGAGGATTCTTCTTAGAAGAGGCAAATTTATTGTTTCAATGTTCTGTGCAATGTGTGAAAACTGCAGTGAAGTTTTACAAAACTCTTAGAATTCATATCAAGTCTGGTTTTGGCAAATTGTTTTCAGCACAGACTACAATTACTAAAGGAAAAATCTACCAACTATGTAATGAATGTTCATAAATACTTCAGTATTAAATGGCTGCATATTATAATATTTGACAAAGGATATGAATATGCTATCAATAAATTTCAGAGAATGAAACCTACTCCCAAAATTAAATGCTAGCATTAATCTTTGACATAACATATAATCAATACACTTATAAACACTACAAGTAAACTTTATCTAGGACAGTCAAGATTCAGTGTTTCATTGAGCTGTAGTGTTGTGTAAAACCTGCAGTGAAGTGTTTAATCACTCTTAGAATTCATTGATTTCAAGTAGGATTTTAGCAAATTATTTTTCACACAGATAACATATTAATTATTGTTCCAACATACTATCTCAGAAAAAAGGCACTGTTTTCATATTTTCTTTTTATTGATTTCAGAGAAAGAGAAAAAGAGAGGAAGGAGAAGCCCTTGATGATACACTCATTGATCAGCTGCCTCCTGCATGGCCCCTGCTGGGGATCAAGTCCATACCTGGGCATGTGCCTGAACTGGAATCAGACCACAGTCTCTTGGATCATAAGATGATAATAACAACTGAGCCATCCTGCCTGGGGAGTTTTTATATTTTATAGAGATACCAGCATTCCACACACAAGGTAAAGTTTTGTATTTCCAAAAACAGTGAAAAATAACCAAATTGTTTATGTGTGTAATAGTCTATGACAGAATATTTAATCAATTCATTTGAAAACGCTACTAGTAAACTCTGTCTAATACAGTGTAGGTTTAGTGTTTGAATAATCTGCACATTGTGTAATAGCTGTAGTGATGTGTTAGAACACTCTTAGAATTTATTCCTACCAAGCAAGATTTTGGCACATCTTTTTTAGCACAGACTATAATTAATTAATGAAACATATTAAGTAGCAAAAATTACAACATGCTACCCTTGTAAATGGCATCATTTTATATTTCAGAGTAGATATGAACATTTGCACAAAACAGGTTCACCTCTATTAATAAAAACTGTAAAGCATATTCTCCATGCCATACATATACTAGCTGATCATAAGCTAAAATAAATAAATAAATAAATAAATAAATAAATAATAAATAAATAAGTAAGTAAAAATAATAAAAATAAAGCAATCTTTAAGTATTTAGTATTTCTAAAGGCTTTTTAATTATCCACTGACCAGGACCAAACCTTCCCTTATTCCCCAGGTAGCCTGGCCCTGCCTTTAAGCTCAGCAAGAACAACACATACAGTGTGCTGGCACTCCACCCTGGACCAAAAGTATTCTCCATTTCCTTTCACCAGACATTATCTTTTCTGTTTCAGAATGGTAATTGCTGGTAACTGATAAATTTGTATTTCAGTGACACACTGTATTTTCCCTCATCTGTGGAATGTAACACCACATACAAAACAAAATGAACAAAGTCTCTTACAACAAATGAAATCACAGTGCTTACAAGAATAAAAAAGTATGATGGAGGATAAGGAGTGTAAACGGGATAAAATAGAAGAGGACAGAAAAGACTGGACTTGTGTGGTGAGTGAACAATGCAGTAGGGTATGTTGTACTATAAAGTTGCACAAATGATCTTTATGTAATATTAGTAATTATGTTACCCCAAAAATTTAATAATGGAATGATTTTGAAAAGAATATTTGTTAGTATTATTCTAGTTCATGAAAACAAGATATACTTCTTTTATTTTTGATGAACATAAACATATCAGTTTTTTTCTATCCTTTGTTCACTAATTAATTGAATCATCTGTTGGGACTAGGAAAAATAGGTATGTTGTTTGGCAGTGGCAATATCAGAGAGTGAAGAAAGTGTCTATGAAAACAAAATAAAATCAATGTTTAACTGTATTAAAACCAAATTCTGATATCACAGTCAAAGCAATAAACAATTTCCAAACACTTGTGTACAGTGTCTCTTGGAAGATGAATGAGGACTCCTGTGGCAATTTAATATGTTCCTTGTGTTCTATTTCCCATGTCTCTAGTGATCATACAGATAGTTTAAAAAATTTATAGTGTTTCTCAGCAGCACACATGGATATTTATTTATTATAACTTGAGAAGGCCTCCATAATTTATATCTGAGAATCTAGATTCAGATGGAATATCTTCAGCAAATGAGTCATTTTATTCTTTTGGTTCCAAGCTAGATATAAGATAAATTGTAAAAGCTCACAGGAGAGTTGTAACAAATATTGGAGGAAACTAGAATTACTCAGGACTTGTTGTGGAAAAATGTGCAAGAGGAAACACACCAGAGTAATAATGGTAGTGACATTGCTCCTGGCTATTGCCACATTGACTAGACTCAAATCACGGCATAATCCTAAAGGTAAGGGACAGATTGTGACACTTGAAAAAGAAGTACAATATTCCTGTACTTTACACAAAAAGAAACGGAATATGTGTGGATACTGTATCACTCCACAAAAACTAGGAGATTTCGAAGGTCAAGTGACAAATGGAGTTTTAGTTCATGTCCACTTTGAAGTGGTTCCAAATGTCATCACACCCAGCCTGGAGTTAGCCCAGGATCTAGAATGAAGAACTGAAAGCTATATCAGGGAAAATAATCCCCATAGTGGATTAACAAGGGAGAGGAAGATAAAAAAGGAGGAGGAGATAGAAAAGAAGTAGATGATGTATGATGGCTCCCTCTGAAAGCAGACAACCATGGGCCTGGGCCGCCTGTCCCTACTTGAGCCAATTAAGCAGAGAAAGGGTTGAATCTTATATTAGCATTTATTCCAATATTTCTGCAATGTGGAAGAGCAGTAAGGTCATCCTAAGAAACCTGTTCTCTTGGCCCCCTCATAAGACATCAGCTTATATTGGGTAATACAAAGATTACATGGGGAAGTAGACAAGGTATAATGTGAATCAGGTTACAAGAAATGTGGGCTAGGAGTCATAAAGTTTGGGGCCTCCAGGATTCCATTTATTTGGGAACACGCTGTTAATTTTCATATGATAAAAGAAGTTTGGACTACATTCCCAGGTAAACTCCCATGTCACAGGGTTACAGCTCTCAGTAAGGTTAGAAAATGAATTTTTCTAATTAGAAGAGTACAGTCAGAGTTAGCAGAGCATGATTAATATTTCTTATAAGTATAGCTAAAAATCATGGTTAACAGAGTATGATTAATATTACTGCCCCCAACACTTCCAGTTGGCAGAGGATTTGACTGCCTTATCCATGCTCAGTTTATCATTCCTGCTGTCCCATTACAAACTTGTCCTTATGAAGACTGGACCTAGTCAGTGGGAACAGTACTACTCTAGACTTCATACACTATTAGAGTCAATAGTTTAGGAATAAACTAACTAAAATTCAGACTTCTTCTCACTTTGTAAAATATTTTGGGTCTAATGGTATTAAGGAGGAGACATAACTGTTTAAAAACAATAATATGTGGTATCAGGCCATATTTACAACCAATATGATGCAAAGCACCTAGTGGGCCTCTAGATTTTAGAAGAAGGTTAGTCCTCAGTGGAGCATGTGCCTGCAGCAAATTTATAGAGTATCCTAAAAATATGCTCTTCTGACTTGGACCCTGACAAGACTGAACAATATGACAGGTTCAGGTTACTGTACAAGCTGCTCTGTGAACAGAGCTATATATTGCAGAAGGAAGACCTGATGCTCCTACACAATTCATGAGCAGATAGAGATTCTGTTTGGAACCTTTGGATGATCTTTAAGGGAATCACAGTGTAGATGCTCAGGATTTCCAACCAAGGTAATGGTATAATGCACAAAATACTATGTTCTTTTTAGAAAAAACACTTGGACTTTTGAGTCAAATTGGGCATAGGATGTTATTTCATAAATATGGAGCCACCTGGTTGGACCAAAACTGACTACACTAATTTATCATCAACCAAAAAACCACTTAATGAGCCTTCTTCTGTTCCACTTTTGTGCTGAGTGTGAAAGCACAGGGAGACCTGAACACAGGACATCAAGCAGAACCAGGTTAGTCTTTCCTTGTGAGTCCCTGAATAACAGCAGGAAATATATACAGAAGCTGGAAAACATAATCATCAGTGTTCACTGAGTTGCAGAAAGCCGGACAAGAAGTAACACTAGAGGCCATGCTACATAAGGACCCTTATTACCAAGATCTTTGAGGAGGTTAGTGCTGAGTCTCTCACTTCAGTCCATCAGAGCATCACAGGTTGCTTTCATCCCATCTAGAGTCGTCCATCAGAGCATCACAGGTTGCTTTCATCCCATCTAGAGTCGTCCATCAGAGCATCACAGGTTGCTTTCATCCCATCTAGAGTCCAAGGCATTCCTAGTTTGGAAGGGTAAATGGACTGGAGATAGAGCTGTCTTCACTCAATAAAATAATGTGCCATTTGCCCCAAAGAGTTTTCTTCATTTCAAAGTGGAACTGCTTAACCATAGGCTACTAAGTTACCATATGACTGGACTATCCATTATGACCTAGGTGTGATGTCACCCATGGAGTAATATAGAACCATGCACAGTAAGACTACAAAATCAATGTAGCCTGTACATACTGATAAAACCTGAAAGGGCCCTGGAACACAAAGTAGGTATATGAACAGTGGACCAATTGTGCTTCTACCCTACTGCTATACTGTGGATCCCTCTTTCTGCCTAGACCTGTGGACTCATGGGGAGCTCCCTATAACCTATTGACAGAAGAAGGGAAAATGTGGCCTGTCTTAAAATAATTGAGCCTGATATCAGTGAGCATCCACAAAGCTGACAGCTGCAACATAATGTAACATTTTGCACATTCATGCAGGGCAGTGTGTAAGGGAAACCCCCACACGGTGCTGAGTTTGGGGCATTTCACATCCTCATAAAATGCTTCACAGTGAAATTTGGGCAGAGGTTTGTGGACAGATGCACACAGTGGATAAAAACATACAAAGATATTTGTGTCTCTTATGATGCTTATCACAGTGTGGTATTAAACTAGAGGATTTCATTTATCAAGAAAATAAGGTGCCACCTTCTTTATTTTCTCTCACACTGGACGTAAAACCACAAACAAATCAAAGACAAAATATCCTACATAAAGAAAAAATAATGGTGGTTAAATGATAGGCAAAAGCACAAGCTAGAATAAGGAAGGTAAAGGGGGCCAAATACCAGGAGACCCAAATTTGGGTGGTGAGCACCTATGGAATATGCCAAGTTGTATTATACAGTTGAACAAGTAATATTTAGATAAAGTTATTAAATATGTTGTCCCTTAATAATAGCAAAATAATTTTAAAAAGAATATTTGTCAGCCCTCCAACTGTTCTATAACAGAAGAAAAAAGTTTCTTTTTTTAATAATATGATATTTTTTGTTGTTAACTTACCTTTTGTTCACTAAGGTTCAGGTGAATCATCTGTTGACACTGGGCAGAAGCAGGTGTGCTGTAGAACATTAGCCATCAGGCAGGTAATGTTGAATAGTGTCTATAAGAAGAAAAGAACTTGTGTCACTAGCAGTCAAAAAACTTGTTCTGATTCCAGATCTGACTCAAGACAAGTTCTAAGTATTTGGCAACAGCATCACTAGGTAAAGAAGTGAGAGCCAGTGTGCCAATCCAGTGTGTTTCCTAGCCTCTACTTTCCTAGTCTTTGGTGATTGTGTAGACGTTCTAAAATTTTCTGAGTGGTAGATAAAAGAGACCTGAATAGATTTTTTTCTCAATGGTTCCAAGCCAGATATGCTGTAAAGTCAAAATGTTTATGGTAGATTTGTATCTGATGCTGGAGAAAACAAATGATTCCAAATTTGTTTCAGATATGGAAAATGTGCAAGAATAAACACACACCTGAAATCATGGCAGTTATCTTGTCTGTGACAGACACTACCTTGATTATACTCAAATACCAGCAGGACACTAAATATCAGGAACAGATATGACACTTGAGAAACTGTGATACTCTTTGTAAGAATAATGTGAGCTGTATAATATACATATGCAAAAAATATGGAATATGTGTGGAAATAATGTTTGGGGAAATGTTTAAGGGAAATTCCTAAACTCTTTTTTTGAGTTCAGCATTGATCTAATCCCAAAATCAGATAAAAACACCACAAAGATAGGAACTTACAAGCCAATTTCCCTGATGAACATAAATGCTAAAATCCTCAACAAAATCTTACAAATACAATGATCACATGATGTCACTTATATGTGGAATCTAAAGAACATATTAAACTGATGATCAAAATAGATTTAGTAACATAGAAATATGGAATGGACTGATGAATCTCAGTGGAAAGGAGGGATTAGGGTTGAGTGCAGAGAGAATAAACAAAGATGTTATATGTATTTATGAATACTTCATGGGCACAGACAATATTGTGGGGAAGGCCTGGGGTGGGAGTGGGTTCAGGGTGGAAGGGGTTAATGAAGAAAAATGGGGACATCTATACTATGTTCAATGATAATTATAACATTTAAAAAATAATTTAAAAACCCATTTCTGCTGTCAGAGTTCAGCCAAACAAGACAATTTTTAAATATTGTGCCACTTTCTCACTAGTTTGAGGAGTGAGGATCATTGTGGAAGTTCAGTGGGTTTCTTGGTTTCTAGTTTTCATTTCTGAGATGATAACCTAGACATTCTGGTTAGTTTCTGAGTGGATCATATCAGCAGAATGTATTGTTTAGTGATTTACATACAAAATTCTAGATTCAGTTTGAAGGGCTTCAGTACATGAGTAGATATTGTCACAATACTTCCAACCCAGATGTGAGAAAGCTTGGAAAGTTTATGATAAGAAGCTAGTAAATGTTGTCATCATGGTCCACTGTTTTACAGAGATGGGCAACCTCTAACCCTAGAAGCCAATATTCATAAAGAACCAGTGCTGCAGTGACTCAGACAAAGACAAGGATTCCTCTCAGTGAGGTATCTCAGAGCCTCACTTATGACTTTCCCCTCTATTGGCCAAATCAGTCCTATTTAGAAGGGACAAGAATTCAGGACAAGGGGCAGTCTTCACTCTAGAAATTAAGAGAGTATTGCCTCAAATTGTTTCCTTTGTTTCAAAGATGAAATGCATAACAATAAGCCACCCAATTTCCATACAAAATGAGCAGTCCATGATGACTTTGGTGTGAGTCCCCCAGGGAGTCATAAAGTGCGCATGCACAGGATGACCAAAATCAATTTAAAGTGGTACATACATGAATGAACCTGGGGAGATGAAGGCAGTAATATAAGTGGTGGTCATTTCCCCACAGTCTCTACTGCTAGGAAAATAATTCTTCATTCAGGATAGAATTGGGGACCTGTGGAAACTCTATGACCTGTTGACAAAGGTAGAAATGCTGTGACCTGCCTTACAAATGATTTTGCATAATATTGATGACCACCAGAAACTGTACAGCTGCAGCATACAGTCCAACTCTGGGCATCCATGACGGACAGTTCATAATGAAATCCTTGCAAAGGACGAAGATTGGGGCAGTTCTCTTAATCTTTCAATTCCCTTGGATTACAAATGACTAGCTATGTAATTAGATACTGATTCCTAGCTCTGACTATTATTTTGCAACAATATTCAAGGAAATGAGAGAAGCATGATTGGAACATTCCTTAAATGACATTTGGGCAGAAAAAAATATACAATGGCATTTGTGTCTTTGGGTAATTATCGTCATGGAGGAGCCTCACAATTGAATATTTAATTAATCAAAAAATAAATGGGCACATTCTATATCATCCCTCATTTAGAGAATGTAAAGCTACAAACAAAAAAAGTGTCAAAATCTTTTACATACAGAATGAATCATGTTGGTAACAGGAATGGAAAAAGCATGAGGGAAGGCCAGTAGAATAAAAGAGTCCAATATAACAGGATAGGAAACTAGACATTGGGTGCTGATCACAAAATGAGGTATCAGATGTTGTAGGATGAAATAGAAAAAGTGAAATTTACATAATGTTATAAGCTATGTTATCTTCCAAAATCCCATTATAAAATAATGTTTAAAAAAACAGTTTATACTCTCCTTGTTCAATAAAAGATAGGTAATTTTCTGGTTTTGATTAATACATTCATATTTTTGTTTACTTGTAACTTGTTCAATAAGGAGCAGGTGAATGTTTATCATCACTTGTGATGTCCTCCTAAAATCATACCTAAGGCTAAACTTTCAGGTTGAAGAACTTCAGGACATTAATAGATTATTTTTTATCAATGCTTCGAAGCCAGGTGTGATAAAAATTAGAAAAGTTTATGGTAGAGTCTTAACCAATATTTGACAAAACTAGAATAATTGAAAAGTCATCACAAAATGGTAATATGTGAAAATGGAAACACACAAATGTAATAATGCAGTGACCTCTCCTGTGGCATTTTGTACCTTAACTAAACACAAATACCAGTAGGAACCTGAAGGTTGGGTGAAAGTGTGACCTATAAGGAAGTGTTCTACTCTTTATTTTATTTTATTTTTATTTTTTAAATATATCTTTATTGATTTGAGAGAGAGGAAAGGAGAGGGAGAATGAGGGAGGGGAGAGAGAGAGAGAGGGAGAGAGAGAGAGAGAAACATCAATGATGAGAGAGTCATTGATTGAGCCCACAACCCGGGCATGTGCCCTGACCAGGAATCAAACCCTGATTGCCTGTATCCTAGGTTGAACTCAACCGCTGAGCCATGCCTGGTCGGGCCTCTTTAGAAGAACTACATGATTTCTGTAGTCTAGCCAATCATAAAAATAGTGACTGTGTTTGGAAATAATTAATTGTGGTGAACAAAGTTCAAAAAATATAACATTGAATGAAACAGAATTTCTTGATTTGGGCCCATCAGACAGGTATTTTGCATTTATATCTGCAAAATGGGTCATTAGAAATTTTATTTGTTTGGTTGTCTGAAAATGCATCCAGTGATGGCTCAATAAATGTGACATAGAAATACACACTCTGTCTTGTTTTAGTGTAGAATAAATAATACAAAAATTAGGAGAGGAGAAATTTTGAAGTCGATAGGCAATGTGACTTATTTTGCACCTTGGGATTTCCATATGACCTAACTTTCACCAATA
>NW_015504674.1:300534-318214 GCF_001595765.1 Miniopterus natalensis | reverse complement strand
GAGAGAGAGAGAGAGAAACATCAATGATGAGAGAGTCATTGATTGAGCCCACAACCCGGGCATGTGCCCTGACCAGGAATCAAACCCTGATTGCCTGTATCCTAGGTTGAACTCAACCGCTGAGCCATGCCTGGTCGGGCCTCTTTAGAAGAACTACATGATTTCTGTAGTCTAGCCAATCATAAAAATAGTGACTGTGTTTGGAAATAATTAATTGTGGTGAACAAAGTTCAAAAAATATAACATTGAATGAAACAGAATTTCTTGATTTGGGCCCATCAGACAGGTATTTTGCATTTATATCTGCAAAATGGGTCATTAGAAATTTTATTTGTTTGGTTGTCTGAAAATGCATCCAGTGATGGCTCAATAAATGTGACATAGAAATACACACTCTGTCTTGTTTTAGTGTAGAATAAATAATACAAAAATTAGGAGAGGAGAAATTTTGAAGTCGATAGGCAATGTGACTTATTTTGCACCTTGGGATTTCCATATGACCTAACTTTCACCAATACATGTAGAAATATATTTAAAAGAGGAAATGGCATATTTGAAGAGCTGCATGATGACTTGTCTCTGAAGGGCAGGCATTGGGAAATGAGGCCTCTCAATAATAAATGTAATGGGAGACATTTTATTTCCTTATGGCAGGGGTCATCTAGCCTTGCTCAATCATTAAACTCATGGTAGATCTGAGCACCCTGAAAACAAAAAAGGCAAGCATAAAATCATGAGTTTGATTGGTATTGACTTACAGTGTTGGCTAAAAATAATGATTTTGCTAGAAGTGAAGGCATCATGCCAACTACATTCTTCCATGATGTATTGAAGCAGAAATATTCTAGGTGAAGTGAATAATGATGTCACTGGAATAAAAAAGATTCCATTTCCCTCGCTTAGCCAGTTTACACACCCAGAATTCTTAAATGAAGAAAACCAAGAGATCTTTGAGGAAAGAGCACCAAGAGGCAATGAAACATTTACCTGTTAAGCTTACTTCCTGGCTTTCCCCAACAGAACATTAGCTTTTTTACCAAGATAGCACTCTACTAGGGAGAAAACAAGCAGATAACAACAAATCAAAACAACAGATAATTTGGGACTACAAAACACTGGTTCTGATCTGAGATATACCTCAACAATGAAAATGCTAACGTGGAACTTCACTAAGATTAGGAGTTTTGAGGGCGAGATGACCAGTGGAGTTTATAGCATGTCCATTTTGAAGTGGTTTGTATGTCCTCAGACCTTTCCTGTGGTTTTTCTGGTTCTAGAATGCATCACTGAAATAGCCATAACTGTGGAATGAATCCCCAGACTGGATTACTGAGAAATGAGGGCTACTATGTTCAAAAAGGGTAAACATAAGATATTGAAACTGACTATACTAGGAATTATTAAATCAAAGCTGTACCACATACCTTCATTAATACTAGAGATTTGTGCTGTCATACAGGATGATAAAGGTGTGGGAGCGCTGATTCCGTCACATTCACTATAATTTTTGATGTGCCCTGTGCAATAGGATTAGAAAGAGAAGGGGAAGGAGCAGAAAGAGGATGGTGAGAGGAAGAAGAAAGAGCAAAATAGGAAGGGAAAGGAGGAGGAGAAAAAGGGGAGGAAGAGAAGACAATAAACAGAAGCAAAGGATGGGGTGGAAAAGGAGTTAAACAAGAAGTAAGACCCAAAGAAAAATCAAACAGAGGATAGGAAAAAGTAGGAGGAGCAGGAGGAGAAGTAGCTAAAGAAAATGTAGTAAATAAATGCAAACAATACCAGTAAAATTTTCCCAACACCATTTATTGAAAAGACTGTCTTACTACAGTGTATATTCTTGCCTCTTTTGTCAAATATCAATTGACTGTAAGGTCGTGGGTCGATGTCTGGGTTCTTTGTTGTGTTCCACTGATCTATATATCTGTTCTTGTGCCAGTCCCAGGGTGTTTTGATTACAGCAGGTTTGGTATTGTGATATACCCAACTCTCATCTTTCTCAAGATTGTTATGGCTATTCCAGGAAGGAGGCCCTTAAGAGAGATGGAAGAAACAATACAGAAAAGCAATGAACTTAATAAAAAATTATAATACGCCAGCAATAAAGGACAGAATATCAAGAAACTATTGAAAAATATATAAAACCAAACCGCAAAACAAAACAAAAATAACAATAAATAAATAAATAAATAAATAAATAAATAAATAAATAAATAAATAAATAATAAGCAAAGCAAAGCAAAACAACTCCAAGCCAGTCTATTGAAGTTAATCTGAGCAGTTATGTTGTCTGGGACTTACTGTTTCATTTGTTGATTATAGGCCTCCTGATGGGTATATTTGTTTCAGCCAATGTTAGGAGTTGTCTAGGTTTGGCTCCTGGTGTCCTTATTTAGTTAGCTCATTGGGCTGAGGCTGTCTAAGGATGACCTCCACCTGTCAGCTACTTTGTCTCCCCCTTTTGGTTACGTGGTTTACTACAGCACCTTCCTAATAAAATCTTTTTTAAAAAAATTATCTTTGTTTTTGAAATTATTTCAAATATCCCCTTTTCCCCCATTGACCCCTTCCACCCCACAACCCCTTTCAGCCCCACTACATTGTCTGTTCCATGGTTAGGCATATGTGCATATACATTCTTTGGTTAATCTCTCCCCAGTCACCCATCCACCACCACCTTCACTCTGAGGTTCGTTATGTTTCCTACTTCTATGTCACTGAATCTATTTTGTTCATCAGTTTATTATATTCTTTAGATTTCAGATATAAGTGAGGTCATGTGATCATTAACTTTCTCTCCCTGGCTTATTTTGCTTTGCATAATATTCTCCAGATCCATCCATACTTTCCAAAAGGGTAGGAGGTCCTTCATTAAAGCTGCATAGTATTCCATGGTATAAATTTCCCACAGCTTTTTCAGCCACACATCTGATGGGAACTTGGGTTGTGTCCAGATCTTAGCTACTGTAAATTGTGCTGCTATGAACATAAGTGTGCATAGCTTCTTTCTGATTAGTGTTTCCTGATTCTTAAGATAGATTCCTTGAAGTGGGTTCACAGGGTCTAAAGGCATTTCCATTTTTAACCTTCTGAGAAATCTCCATACTTTTTCCCATAATGGCTGCACCAGCCTGTATTTCCACCAGCAGTCTACCAGGGTTCCCCATTCTCCACGTTCCCACCAGCACATTATTTGTTGATTTCTTGGTGGTACCCATTCTGACATGTGTGAAGTGTAACCTCATTGTGATTTTAATTTTCATCTCTCTGATGATTCGTGATGCTGAACATTTTTTCATATGTCTCTTGTTCATCCATGTGTTCTTTGGAGAAATGTCTATTCTTGTCCTTTGCCCATTTTTTAATTGTGATGTTTGTCTTCCTTTTGTTGATTGTATGAGTTCTTTGTGCACTTTGGAAATTAGCCCTTTATCAGATGCATTCTTGGGAAATATGTTCTCCTATACTCTGAGGTTCCTTTGTATTTTGATGCTGATTGCTTTAGCTGTGGACATTTTATTTTGATATAGTCCAATTTGTTTAATATTTCTTTTGTTTATCCAGCCCTAGGGGATGCATCAGTGAAAATCCACTATGTGAAATGTGTGTGACTTTACTACTTATGTTTCCTATCAGAATTTAATTATCCATTTTTTATTTATTCTTGTGTATGAAATAAGTTGGTGAGCTAGTTTCATCTCTTGCATATACCTGTCCAATTTTCACATCAGCATTTATTGAAGAGACTGCCTTTCATCTATTGTATTCTCTTGCCTCCTTTGTCAAACATTAACTGACATTAATTGCAAGGGTTTATTTCTGTGGTCTCTGTTCTGATCCATTGATCTATATGTCTGTTGTTGTGCCAATACCAGACTGTTTTGATTGCAATGGCTTTTTAGTATGGCTTTATATCCAGTAATGTGATGCCTCTAACTCTTTTCTTTTTTCTCAAGATTGCTGTGGCAATGCAGGGTTTTTTGATTCCATATGATTTTATGGAACGTTTGTTCTAGCTCGATGAAATATGCTGTTGGTATTTTAATAGGAATTGAATCAAATCTATAAATTGTTTTGGAAATTTTAATATTAATTCTTCCAGTCCATGAACATGATATATTCTTCCACTTGTTTATATCTTCCTCTATTTCTCTTTTCACTGTCCTGTATATTTCTGAGTAAAAGTCTTTTAAAACCTTGTTTGTTTATTACTAGGTATTTTATTTTTTTAGTTGCAATGGTAAATGGTAATATTTTTAAAATTTCCCTTTCTGAGATTTCATTGTTGGGGTATACAAATGCCATTGATTTTCTGATGTTAAATTTGTTTTCATCAAACTTGAAAATGCATTTATCAAATCTAGTTGTACTTTGGTGGATTCTTTAGGGTTGCCCATGTAAAATAACATGTAATCTTCAAATAATGATAGTTTTACTTCCTCTTTTTCAGTTTGAATCCCTTATATATTTATCTGCTGTTTGATGACTGTGGCAAGAAATTCCAGTACCATGTTGAATAAGAGTGGTGAAAGTGGACATCCCTGTCTTGTTCCTCTTTTAAGTAAAACGGTTTTATTTTTTGCCCTTTGAGTATGACATTTGCAGTAGGTTTGTCAAATATGGCCTTTGTTTTGTTAAGGTATGTTCCCTCTATTCCCATTTTGCTGACAGTTTTTATTATAAATGGTTGATGGATAATTTTGAATGTTTTTTCTGCTTCTATTGATATGATCCTAGGTGATGGGGTTTGATTCCTGGTCAGGGTACATGCCCAGATTGTGGGCTAGGCAGACAATCAATGATTCTCTCATCATTGACTTTTCTATCTCTCTCTCCCCTTCTCCTTTCCTCTCTCAGAAATCAATAAAGATATATTTTAAAAAATAAAACAAAACTATGACATTTATACAATAATTAAGATTTGGAGCACAGGCAGGCTATTTAATGTTATGAAGTATTTTGTTTAATTTTTGGATAATAAAGTATATTATTAAATTTTTAAACACAGAATACTTTTGTTATAGAAATACATACTGAAGTTTGTATTTATAAGATAAATTAATGTCATTAACTTTCTGTGTATTGTGTGGAGGAGGAAAAGTTGGGTAGGGATAAAGAAAAAGTTGGAGGCAAAAGTTGAAGGTTGTTTGCAGTGATTTGTAGGTGCATAGGACTCTTGGTAATGATGCTCTGAATTTTTATATCATAAACATTTCTTTAAAAATAGGCTAAAAAGAGGCTCTTCTGGAAACATTCACATTTACTTAACTATTGCTGTGAGGAATTCTGTCCAACCAAAAAACAGACAGGCAAAACTTTTCTCAAAGTTCATAAAAAGTAGTTTAGCTAAAACACTCCAAAATTTCACAATCTTGAATTTTTTAAATTAATAATTTATTATCTTTAACAAAAAAAGATGTCATTCAATAACAGACTACCTGGGTGCAGACCTTGTCAACATATCTGTCATTCCTATCGGCTTAAGTGATAGATCCCAAGGTAAAGAATAGCAATGTGTACAGATAGAAAAAGACAAGGCTGCACATCAAGTATGAATTAAACAAGTGGATGGCAAGCAGCTGTTAGATGCACATGCAGGATGCCTCTTGAGAGCTCAGGAATTGCATTCAGAGTAAGGCCAATCGGGATTCAGGTCAGAAGATTCATCTCTTTAAAAGCACTGTAAATAACTAATAGAGGGCTACATTTGTAAAGAATAAGACTTGTAGTTCAAAAGAAATGAAATAGTAAATGTGTCCTAAAAATAAACTTCATCTTATTTTTGCCCTAACCAACAAGCCTCTCTTCAAAGGAAAATAGTTTATACTTATTAAGTTATTTATGAAACTAGAGAAATTGAATACATCTCACACATATACACACATATCATTTGGCATTAAATGTTAAGATGACATAGCAAATAGAATTAATGGATAGAATGAAGATTTGGCAGGGGGAATAGAGCCTTTATGAAACACTTAAGAAGGCTCTTAGGTGTAAGTGAAACTCACGGTTTATAATAATGATACACTTAAAACTATTCTGTCCTTAGGCTTTTTAAAAGTCATTAATATCTACCACTTCAAGTCACTTCAAATAAGGCATATAAGCAGTTAATTTTATGTCTCTTGCTTCAAGGAAAGAATAAAAATGTGAGACAAAAAATTAAAATATGGCATTTCAGTGCTGAAACATGAGAACACAGGGCAAGAAACAAGGGAATATAGAAATGTGCTGAAATTAAATTCTATGGCTCTGCAGGCATCATTTTACTTCTATCATTTTCATCTTTTTGGTGATTAGCAATGGATACAGATTTGGAGAATTGTAAACCATGTATACTACAGGCAACAAGCCTCCATATGCTGTTGACATGGACTCAAGAGAACCTAGGCAGTCACTAGGCATCTCTGAGAGAATCACTAGTGGTAGGAAGCACAAAATATAGAGGTAGTTTGATAGAGGAGAAAATAAAATCACAAGTTATGTATTTTGTGGTAATATCACACCTCTGGTTTTTTAGAAGAAAATATAAAATACAATAACTAGAAAATAATTAATTAATGTTAACATATAATTGGAAGTATTTGTAATATGTTTTTGTTGTGAGAATGAATATTTTACATTATTTGTGTTGACAACATGGCTTCAAGTACCTGAGCAAATACTGCTTTTCTTCATCAAAAATGGATCTTCAATTCCAGAACAGTTTTGAAGGGCAGGCCATCCCTGGAAGGTAGGAAATGAGTTTAAAGTTCTCCAAATAACCTCTTCCTTCAATCCCTCCTAGTTTAATGTCTTTTGGTAAGAAAAGTTTATTTATTTTTTCTAACCAAAATCCACTAAGGTTTAAAATAATCCCATTTTCTCTGGGCCACCCCTTACAAGAAATGGAGAAATTTGGTTACAAAAATTTATAAACTTAAAAAGTAACATTGCCCATGTTGCATAAATAATCACTTTTTCCATAGATCAGCTTGTTGTTTAGAGCAAATGAACTTAATGGAGAAAGTTGCTTTCCAATTATAAGCGCTTCAACTTTGATTGGATAGTTCCTAGGTATTGACAGCACAGAGAGCATTTAAAGAGAATTGTAATAGTGAGAGAAATTCAGTAAATATTAAACTCAATAAAAATCACAAAGGTCATCATTATACAATTGACTGCAACAAGCATTTAAGGATTCTCTATAATGTACTTAATACAGAGTAGTGCACTGTTCTTGTAAAACAAACAAACAAAAAAAGGTAGCCCTTTCTACAAAAAGATTGAAATATATATTATGGAGATAAAACAACATTTTTAACATGCAAATAACTGAACAATTAATATGAGATAACTGTAAATTGTATATTTTAGGCAGAGTTAATAGACAAGGAGTAAGAAATATTCTACTAAAAGGTATTGGACATAATGAAACTTGAAGGGGGGCACTATATAAGGAGAGAAGAGAAGGAGAGTAATGTCTCAATGTAAGGAAGCAACAATTTACATAATTATAAAATTGAATGGCCTATTTTTAAGTTAATGATGAAAAATGTCTACATAAAATTGTTGTTCACATGGTGGTGCAAGGAAGATTAAATTGCGTAATTTAAGAAAATGTATCCTTTAATCTCTGTAAAATATGTACTTCTTCCATGTATGAAAATTAATGTCTTGTAAGTTAATTAAAAAATAAAGGCAAAGAGCAACAATGGGGAAGGTCAGTGATCTGAAGAATAATAGGATATACATAGGTCCATGGAGAAACACATGGGGTTATATGAGGGGGATGGTTTAATGAAAGAATATTTAAGACACAAGGAAGGAAAATCAAATTAGATTTTTAAAGTCAATTAAAGGCAAGTCTCTTAATAAGTAAAGAGAAAGAGAGAGAAGGTTTACTTCAGTTAAGGAACTTTTCGAACAAATCTGCGATCTCTAAAACTATTGTAGAACTGTATCCTAACCTCTTTTCTAAAATTGTGTTGCTTTTTTACTCTCAGGCACTCTAATATCTCTTCCCTGATATTGCTTATTTATTCACTGGCTACAGTACTTTTGAACATATGAACTTGTTAAAACATATATGAGTCCCACTTTTAATGTTGTATCCTTGAACAATCTATGGAATGTTGTCAAGATAGGTGCTTCATACACCATTTCCTGTATTCACTATATCAAATACAGTATCATTGTGTTTCTTTCAAACCCAGACCCTCAGCAGTGAAACAGTTTATCTATTCTGAGGCTACAAAATAATTTGCTTCTTAATTTTCTCTCACCAGGTATCTTACAGTAGCCTCTAATTTAACCTCTCTTCCTCCAACGTCCCCTATCTTGAATCTATGTTTAAAACATATGCTTGATTGAGTCACTTTATTACTACAGAAGTGAATAAATATTTTTGTTTTAACTCTAGAACATATTCAAAATTTTATAGCAGGACATCTGAGACTCCATTCTCTCTATTACAGAATTTTTTTTTATACCACTCAACCTAGTATTTTTTTAACTTCAAGAATATTATCTGTACTTTCCAAAGCCATGAGTACAGTTATTAGTCCATATCTCAAAATTTTCAATATTGTCCCACTGAAAATATTCTACTGCTTTAGAAATAAGTTGGAAAGTTATATTGTCCTTTGACTACTCACCCAGATTTAATCAGTAACTTTGTAGATAGCCATTCTACTTACAAATAAGTCTTGCTCCCAATGTATCAAGTGACCACTGTGCTTACATATTGTTCTACTGCAGCTTAAAAAATGTATAAGGTAGCTGGTCAACCAGTTTAAGACACACAGATGCACAAAAAATGCTATGATTTTTAAAATGTATCTTTATTGTTGAAAGTATTACAGAGGTCCCTTTTCTTTACTCATTGATCCTCTCCACCCTTCATCCATCCCATCCCCAGGAATTTCCTATATTATTGTCCTTTTCCATGGGTTATGCATATATATTCTTTGATTAACCTCTTTCAGCCAACTCCCCAACCAGCCAAACTAACATGGTGTTATTAGATGTGAAAATAACAAGCCTAATATAGTCTTACTTGATCTACTTAAGCAGAAATGTCATAGGTGAAGATAGCAGTGGAATAACAAAAACACTGAGTTATCCTATTAGCCTATCTATGACATAAATTATTTTGCACACCCAGAATTCTTAATGAAAGGAAAAACCAGAGTCTCTTGAAAAAAGCACACCAACAGACAAAAAATTATACACTGTTAAGCTTACTTCATGCCTTTTCCAAAGACATTGATAGCTCCCTCCCCCCCAGTGGAAACATATTTATTTGGAAGGTAGCAAAGAAGATGATTCAGGGGTTTCAGGGCACTGGTTCTAAACTAAAATTGGCTTGAAAACCAAAATGTTACTCTGGCCCTTCATTAACACTAGGACATTTTGAAGGCCAGGTGACCAATGGATTTTAACCCAAGTCCATTTTGAAATATGCCCAAATGATTTCACACACATCCTGTAGTTGTCCATGGCTCTAGAATTCATGACTGAAATATCCATGCAGTCAGAATGAATGCCTACCCTTGATTACTGAAAAATGAGATCTATATTGTGTAAATCTAAACAGAAGCCATTAGAACTGCCCATAGATAGGAAGGTAGTAAATAAAATCTATACCACATACATGATAGAGTAGTAGATATCTACACCACCATGAAATATTTGAAGCTTATAGGCATGCTTTTCATCAACATCAACACAAAAACTTGGATGTGGCTTATCATAAAAGGTGGGAGAAAGGAAGAAGATGAGAAATAAGAGGGGAGTGAGGAATAAAGAGGACTAGGAGGAGTAAAAGTAGGGAAGAAATAGGGGAAGGAAGTGGAGGAGAAAATTAGGAAGAGGAAGAAGAAGAGGAAGAAAAAGAGGAAGTGAAGTAGTCAAAGGAGCAGGAACAGAAATAGGAGCTGAGGTAAAAAAGGAAGAAAATTATTAGAATGAGGGGGAGAAAGAAGAGAATGAGAATGAGTAGAAACAACTTAAAATGGCAGTGAATTTATGCAAACTTTTACTGCAGGAGATTCTAGCTGCTGCTGCTTTAGCAATATGTTTACTATGCTGGAGTGACTTCAAGGAACGCATCACCTTGTAACCATATGCACCTGCAGTTCTTGCCAATGTCTGCACCTTATGTGTCCAAGGTTCAGTAAAATTTTCCTTCCCTCAGCCATGAATGCCAGCATTTGTGTTTGTATCTTACCTCTGGGGTGAATCTCCTCTACAGCTCTATGTCTCCTTTTATTTTGTAGAGGTTTGACTCTCATTTCCTTCCCCCAGATATCCTTGCTATAATTTCCATTAGAAGATGGAGTTATGCAGACTGGATGTAGTGAGTTGGAACAGTAATACCATAGACTCGATACACTTTTGGACATAGAAGTGGAGAAATAAATCTGACAAAAATCAGAATTTTTCTTTCAGTGAAATGTTTTTGGGTCCAGTGGTATTGAGCAGGATATGTAACATGCCCAAACAATAATTTGTGACATCCATACATGCCTGCAACAAGATGAAGGCTCAGGACCTAGAGGACCTCTGGATTTTAACAGTTTCTAAATACAGAACCTCAGCATCACTTGTTGGAGGAGTGAGTACTGCTGTGACAATCCAATGTGTTTCCTAGGTTCTGCTTTCCATGTCTCTGGTCATAAAGGTTCGTTATTTAAAAACTGTGAGTGTTCCTCACTCAGAGTTCGTCACAGATTGGAAAAACATGCATGAGAAAATACACATGGGCAATAATAGCAGTAACCTATCTTGTGGCAGTGCCTCCTTCTGTTTGACTTAAATATCAGTAAGATGCTAAAGGAGAGGGACAATTATGATTCTTGAGGAAGAGTGTTATTGTTTGTAAGAACTACGTGAGCTCTGTAATTTACAATAGCAGACAATTATGGAACCTGTGTCATGGTAAATGTTTAAAGAAACAAATTCTGATGAGATGATATTTTTGAATTTGGGCAGCTTGCATCATTAGAAAATATGCTATTTGGATGTAGTCACACATTTTTATTTTCTCCTTTATTTCCCTGGCACTAGGAGATATGTTGGCAAACATATTACTATGAGAGATGTCTGAGATGTTGCTGCCTATAATTTCTAATAGCATTTTTATGGTTTCATGACTTACATTTTAGTCTTTCATCAATTTTGTTTTTATTCTTGTGTACCGTGTGAATTGGTGGTATAGCTTCATTTTTTTTGTTGCATGTACATGTCCAATTTTTTCAACACCTTTTGTCTTTACTCCACTTTATGCTCTTGCCTCCTTTGTAAAATATTAATTGAGCATAAAGTTTTGGTTTCATTTCTGTGTTCTCCCTTCTAGTCCATTGATCTATATGTCTTTTCTTGTGCCAGTGCAAGGCTGTTTTGATTGCAATGGCTTTATTGTATAACTTGATATATGGCATTGTGACCTCCCCCCCACACACACTTTGTTTTTTCTCAAGAAGGCCATGGCTATTCAGGGTTGTTTGTTTGTTTTTTATTATTGTTATTCCAAATAAAGTGTTGGAGTGTTTGTTCTAGATCTGTAAAGAAGTATGCTGTTGACATTTTAATAGGGAATGCATTAAATTTATAGATTGCTTAAAAGTTTATTGAGATGGTTGGTCCACAAATGCATCCAATGATGGCAAAATAATTGTCATATAGAAATGTAACAAATTCTAGTTCAAAATATAGAAGAGGCTGTTAAAAATTTTAGGAAGGTAGAAATATTGAAGAGGATTGATTGAGTTCTGGGAGAGCCCCCATGACATACCTTTCACCTATTCATTGAGGAATATATTTCAGAAGGGAAACAGCTTATTTAAAGAGCTATATGAGGACTCTTCTCTGAAGGCATGACATTGGGAACTGAGGCCTCTGAATCATGAAGTATTCATGGAAGAGAGGCAGTGGATCCCCAAGTGACATGGGTCAATGTGCCTTTTCCAATCACTGAACTCATGGTAGATCTGATAACCATAAAAGACAGAAAATTCAACCCAAACCTAATGAGTCTGACTGCCACTGAACTGTGGTGTAGGCTAACCAACCCTGGTGATTCTAAAAGTAAAGAGAGCAATCCCACTACATTCTCCCTGGAAAAATTGAAGCAGAAACGTTTTAGGTGAATTGACCAATGGTGTCACTAGAATTATAACAACATTCAGTCAACTTATTAATGATGTCCTTGACATTATCTAGATTACACGTGCAGAATTCTTAAATGACCACAATCAGACAATAAAAATTTTATACTGTTATCCTTTAATGCCTTTACCTAGGAACCCACTGAAAAGCTTAGCCATGGGTAATCAAATTATTGTGCAACAAGAGCTTTCTGGTAAGGCCAGTTTGTGATGTCACCCACAGTCAGTAAAGGTCATACATAGAAAGAAATAACATCAATTTAAAGTGGTGCATACAGGATTGAACCCGTAAAAACCAAAGCAGTATTAAAAAATGGTGACCATTTGCCCTTGGTTCCTACCAATATACAATGCATCAATAATTCATCTAAGACCCGTGGACTCATGGAAAGCCTCCTATGGCCTGTTGAGAATGGAGGAAATATCTTTGCCTGGCTAGCCCAAAATTTTGACTGATATTGGTGACAAACCCAAAAGTAGACAGTTACAGAGCAATAGACAGTCTCTGGATATTTATGTAGCAGACTGGGTAAGTAAAACCATCAAAATGTCCAGAGATTGGGACAGCTCATCTCACCCCTTAATTTATTTGGATGACAAATGACCAGATATATAAATAGGTACTGTGGCATGGCTGTGGCCAATATTTTGTAAGAAGTCAGGGACATGAAAAAAGCATGTTTGGAATGATTCACAATAAAAATTAGACATTTGTTGGACAGTTCTCACTCAATTGGGAAAAATATACAGAAATATTTGTGTGACATTTAATGCTCACCACAATGAAGCCTCAAAGCGAAAGATTTCATTAATCAAGAGGATAAAGTGACACATTCTACATTTTCCCTCATCTGTGGAATGTAAGTAAAGAAATAAAACAATAAAAAAATATATCCAAATAGGCATGAAATCATGGCGGTTATAAGAATAAAAAGCCTGAGAGCAGATGAGAAGGGTAAAGGAGATCAAATACATGAGGGCAGAGGAGACTAGATTATGACAGTGAGCACATAATGGAGTATGTAGGGTGTACTGTAAAGGTGTACAAGTGAAATTTATATAATGTTGGTAGCCACCTTACCTATCAAAATTTAATAATAAAATAATTTTAAAAAGAAAGTTTGTAAACACACCCTTGTTCAGGAAAAGTAGAGACATATTTCTGTTTTGGAAAATATAAATATATTTTTGTATATCTACCATTTATTCAATAAGTATCAGGGGAATCATCTGTAAATACTGGAAGTAGAATATGTGCTGTATTACATTACCCATCAGACAGTTAATGGGGAACAGTATCTATAAAAAGAAAAGGAAAGGAAATCAAAAGTTAAGGATTACAAAACCAAGTTCTGATTTCAAACTCCCATGAAGTAAGATAATTCTAGCTATACAGGGCTATAGAATCACTAGATTGAAGAGGGACTATTGTGGGATTCAAATGTTTTTCCTGGGTTCTATTTCCCATGCCTGTGGTGATGACAGAGTCATTCTTAAAAATTCTGAGTGCCCCCTAGTAGCAGATATGGATATGCTATTCACCAACACTTGAGATGACTTCATTAATTCATATTCAAGACTTTAGATTTAGCTTGAGAAGCTTTGGGACATAAATAGATGTTTTTTTATCAATGGTTCCAAGCAACATGTAAGAAATATTGGAAAGTTTCATGGTAGACTTGTAACTGATATTAGAGAAAAAAATAGAATAATTCTGTACTAGTCAAAGATGGGAACTTTGTCGATTAGGAAACATAGAAGTGTAATAAAAGCAGTGACGTTTCCTGTGGCAGTGCCATATTCAAGTATACACAAATCCAAATACTACCCTAATTGTGAGATACAAATTATGACCCTTAAGAACAACATGATTTCTGTAATTTACACAAGTAGAAAAATAAGGAATATGCATGGAAAAATAATAGTGGGGTAAAATGTTCAAAAAAATTAATTTGAGTGAGATGGAATTTATTAATTTGGGTCCCCTAGACAAAGATTCTTCATTTTTTCTACAGCATGGGTCATGAAAAAAGGTTCTGAAAGTATATTGGGATGATTGGCTGAAAAATGCATCCAAATTTGGCTCAATAAGTGAAATATGTGAGTGCACACTATCGTTTTAATGTAGAAGAAGCAATTCAACATTTAGAGAGGCAAGAATGTTGGAATGGGTTGGTCATGTTAGTCCTACTGCACACTCTGGGAGTTTCCACAATGCATACCTGTCTCCTAAACTTTTCAAATAATTAAGCACAAGTTATATCTGCAAATCCAAGCAGAATCTAATGAGTCTGACTGGCACTGAACTACAGTGTAGGCTAATTAATCATGGTGTTCTTAGATGTGAAGACAGCTAGCCAAATACATACTCCCTGGATCTACTGAAGTAAAGTGTTCTAGGTGAAGTGAAACAATGGTGTCAGTGGAATTGTAAAACGTTCTGGTAGCCCGCTAACAACATCCCCTTAATGAGCCAGTTTACACATCCACAATTCTTTTCTTTTCCTTTTTTTGTCTTGTTTTTCTTTTTGTTTAAAATATTACAGATGTCCCTTTTTCTCCCAAATGACCCGTTCCACCCCATCCCTTCCCCTCCCCAGTCCCTCAGCCTATCATTGTATGTGTCCTTGGGTTATGCATATATGCATATAAATTCTTTGGTTACTCTCTCCCCCTCCACCCACCGGCCCTCCTCCATCCCTCTGACATTCCTCAGTCTCATCTATGCTTCCACGTCATTGAATCTATTCTGTTAATAAGTTTATTAAGTTCTTTAGGTTCCACGTATAAGCAAGATCATGTGATATTTGTCTTTCGCTGCCTGGCTTATTTCACTTAGCATAATATTCTCCAGGTCCATCCATACTGTCCCAAAGGGTAGGAGATTCTTCTTCTTTACAGCTGCGTAGTATTACATGGTGTAAAATGTCCCACAGCTTTTCTATCCACTCATCTACTGATGACCACTTGGGCTGTTTCCAGATCTTAGCTATTGTAAACTGTGCTGCTATGAACATCGGGGTACATATAGTATTTCTGATGAATGTTTCAGGATTCTTAGGACACATTCCTAGGAGTATCACTGGGGTATCACTGGGTCAAAAGGCAGGTCCATTTTTAATTTTTTGAGGAACATCCATACTGTTTTCCATAGTTGTTGCACCAGTCTGCATTCCCACCAGCAGTGTACTAGAGGTCCCCATTCTCCACACTCTCACCAGCACATGTCACTTTTTTGATTTGTTGAGGGCAGTCATTCTGACAGGTGTGAAGTGATACCCCACTGTGGTTTTAATTTGCATCTCTCTGATGATTAGAGACATTGAACATTTGATCAAGTGTCTCTTGGCCATCTATATATCCTCTTTGGAGTAGTGTCTATTTAAGTCCTTTGCCCATTTCTTAATTGGGTTGTTTGTCTTCCTCTTGCTGAGAAATATGAGTTCTTTGTACATTTTGGAAATTAGCCCCTTATCAGATACATTCTTGGCAAATATGTTTTCCCAGACCGTGGGGTTCCTTCATATTTTGAGGCTGTTTTCTTTTGCTGTGCAGAAGTGTTTTAGTTTGATGTAGTCCCATACATTTATTTTTTCTTTTGTTTCTCTTGCCCTAAGAGATGTATCAGTGAAAGGTCGACTAGGTAGGATGTCTGTGACTTTACTGTCTGTTTTCTTCCAGGATTTTTATGGCTTCGTGACTTGCATTTAAGTGCTTTATCCATTTTGAGCTTATTGTTGTCTATGGTTAAAATTTCATTCTTTTGCATGCATCTGTCCAATTTTTCCAGCACCACTTATTAAAGAGACTGTCCTTACTCCATTGGATACTCTTGCCTCCTTTGTCAAATATTAATTGACCATAATGTCCTGGGTTTATTTCTGGGGTCTCTATTCTGTTCCATTGATCTACATGCCTGTTATTGTACCAATACCTGGCTGTTTTGATTACAGTGGCTTTGTAATAGAGTTTGAAGTCTGGTAATATGATCCCTCCAGGTTTTTTCTTTTTTCTCAAGATTGCTGCGGCTATTTGGACTCTTTTTTGGTTCCATATAAACTTTTCAAAATGTATCTTCTAGGTCTGTGAAATGTGCTGTTTGTATTTACATAGAAATTCCATTAAATTTATAAATTGATTTGGGTAGTATGGACATTTTAATGATATTAATTCTTCCAATCCTTGAGTATGGTATATTCTTCCACTTGTTTAAATCTTCCACTATTTCTTTATTCAGTGTCATATAGTTTTCCAAATACAAGTCTTTTACATCCTTGGTTAAAAGGTACCTTATTTTTTAGTTGCAATGGTAAATGGTATTGCTTTTTAGTTTCTCTCTCTGAAACTTCATTGTTGGTGTATAAGAATGCCATTGATTTCCAGACATTGATTTTATGTCCAGCTACCTTGCCAAATTCGTTTGTAAAATCTAGTAGTACTTTGATGGAGTCTTTACGGTTTTCTATGTACAATATCATGTCATTATATCTGCATATAATGACAGTATTACTTCCTTCTTTCCAACTTGGATACCTTTTATGTTTTCTTCCTGTCTGATGGCTACAGAGAGGACTTCCACTACTATGTTGAAAAAGAGTGGTGAAAGTGGTCATCCCTGTCTTGTTCTGGGTTTTAATGAAAATGGTTTCAGTTTTGTCCCATTGAGTATAATGATGGCTGTAGGTCTGTCATATATGGCCTTTGTTATGTTGAGGTATGATCACTTTATTCCCACTTTGCTGAGGGTTTTTATCAGAAATGGGTGCTGGATTTTGTCAAATGATTTTTCTGCACCTATTGATATGATCATATGATTTTTGTTCTTCATTTTGTTTATGTGATGTATCACATTTGATTTGCAGATGTTGTACCAGCCTTGCATCCCCAGAATAAATCGCACTTGGTCATGATGGATGATCTTTTTAATGTATTGCTGGATCCGGTTTGCAAGTATTTAGTGAGGATTTTAGCATCTATGTTCATCAGGAATATTGGCCTGTAATTTTCTTTCTTTGTAGTTTCTTTATCTGGTTTTGGGATTAGAATGATGCTGGAATCAAAAAAAGAGTTTGGGAGTGTTCCCTCCTCTTGACTTTTCTGGAATAGTTTGAATAGAATAGGTGTTTATTCTTCTTTGAATGTTTGGTAAAACTCACCTGTAAATTCATCTGGTCCAGGACTTTTGTTTGCTGGGAGTTTTTGGTTACTGCTTCAATTTCATTAGTTGTTATCAGCCTATTGAGGTTTGCTGCCTCTTCTTGATTCAGCTTTGGAAGGTTGTATGCTTCTAGGAATTTGTACATTTCCCCCATGTTGTCCAATTTGTTGGCATATAGTTGCTCATAATATTTTCTTACAATCCTTTGTATTTCTGTTATGTCAGTTGTTATATCACCTCTTTCATTTCTGATTTTATTTATTTGGTCCTCTCTCTTTGTTTCTTAATGAGTCTGGCTAAAGGTGCATCAATCTTATTTACGTTTTCAAAGAACCAGATCTTCATTTCATTGATTTTTTGTGTTTTTTTTTTT
>NW_015504674.1:283677-296580 GCF_001595765.1 Miniopterus natalensis | reverse complement strand
ATTTAAAAAAGAAGAAAAAACAAATTTTCTCCCATTTCTGTTCTTCCTAAGGAAAAAAGAGAAAAAATAAACAAGCCCACAAACAAAAAACAAACAAGAAAACTCAAAAACAAAAACAAACACACACAAAAAACAAACAAAACAAAAAAGCAGTAAAAAAGGTAGTTGATCAGATGAGTTTTTTTCTGGGCAACTTATGTTGTCTGAGGGTTAGTTCTGTATGCTGACTTCAGTTCTCCTGACAGGTAATTGTGTATCAGCCAATCTGAGGAACCATGTAGGTTTGGCTCTGGTGTCCTTAGGTAAATGATTGATCTGAGGCTCTCAGTGGACCACATCCTCTGGTCAGCTATTTTGCAAACTTGTAGTTGCCTGGTCTTACTCCAGTGTCTTCTGTAGAGTCTTTAGGGCACAGGGTGGCTAGTGTAGCCCAGGGTATCTCTCCCCTTAGAGGTGTCACTGTCAGGTTCTCACTGTGTGGGAGTTAGTCTCTGCTCCACCACCAGTTCCTCAGTCCCTACCCTGACCTCTGATTCTAGTTCTGCTCTGACCTGCTGAAGCTTCAGATTTATTTCAGCCTATTGCTTTTTCTGTATGTGCTGTTTTAGCAGCCTGGGCTCAGTGGCTTTGATTAAGAACACTTTCTGTTGAGACCTTTGCATGCCCAGCCCTCAGCAGGAGTTTTCAGCATTTCCTCCAGTTCCCAAACAACAGTCCCTGAGAGTCTTATTCTTGTAAAGTCCTCCTGTGAGCTGCTCTCCCTTCCCCCTCAGTGCTGTGCCATGCAGGTGTGTCTGGGGCTTCAGTGAGCATGACCCACCCCTTTTCTATTGGGGATGGTGCTCCTGGCTGCAGGAGAGGCTGGCAGGCTCTGCTCCTCCCTGCTCAGCTCTGGTTCCCTGGTCACACCAGGCCCGCCCCTCAGACCCTCTACTGTGCAGATCCCAATCCCAACCTCCACTGGTGTATTGGCACCATGCATGCAAGAATGGTAGGAACCAGTTCTGAGATCAAACTTGCAAATGCACCCAGCAACACATGGGCAGAAAGTACGCCCAGCAAGGTCCCAGGGCCTTTGCTCCAAGGCACCCAGTGGGAGGGGACCCAAAGTCAGCTCCAAGCAGCTCCCTGCACCTCTGGTCTCAACAAAACTGGAGTGGCTTCACATGCCACCATGGCTCCCCTCTGGGCTGGTGACAGATCCCAGCCTTTTGGCATCAGGATTTCAGGGCAGGATGATACCCTGAGGCCTTTTGGCATCGGGATTTCAGGGCAGGGTAACACCCTGAGGCTGGCAGCAGATCTCAACCTCCTGGCACCAGGAGCTCGGGGCCGGAGGGCTCCTCCCCTCCCCCATGCCATGCAGATTCAGTGCTTCTGGGGCTCAACACAATACCCCACAGGGAGGCAGAGGGTCCCCATGTGTGGCTGCTCAGCGCAGTTCTCTGGTACCTTACCACTTGGGTGCCACAGACCTTGGGACAGCCTTTCCTATTGTTGGCACCCAGAGCACCTAATGCCAGTGGCAGCCACCACTAGAGGATTTGTTTCCTAGGAAGGTGCTGTCCCCTCTGGGACTCACCACTCCCCTGGGTCCCTCTGCCCTATGTTCTTGGTGCTCCTTACCCTCTCGTCTCTCCTGGTGTGGGATCCCGGATTTTGGATGCTGTCCACACTCCCAAGAGGAGGGAGATTTGCAGCCTCCAAGCCTCCAGGCTCAGAGCCTAGCACAGGCTTCAGGGGGACTCCCCCTTTCTACACCCCTCCTCTCTTACTGGACTGAGTGATGTTTCTTCAGTGCTCCCCACTCGCACTCCATCCACTCAGGTATGTTTCTCTGTTTTTTTCAAGCTAGTTATGTAGGATTTTAGGAGTAAATCAAGTCCCTGGCTGGGAGCTGGGGCTCTCTGCTGCTTCTCACAGTGCCACCATCTTCCCTCCCAGAATTCTTAAGTGAACAAAACAAAGAGTTTCATGAAGACCCAAAATAAACAACAAAACAGGTTTGCTGCTAAGCTTATTGTATGCCTTTCTCCAAGGAGACTTTTTTACATGGTTAACTGTCTATTTGAGAGGAAACAAAGATAAAGATAATTCAGAAACTACAGGACAGCTGTTGAAATTGAAATTGGTATCAGAAACAAAAATGTAACTGTGGTCCTCCAGAAAACCTATGAGCTTCTGTGTGTCAGGTGACTAATTGAGTTTTTGTTTTAATATCTTTTCATTTGTTTCAGCGAACAGGAAGACAGAGGGAGAGATAAACAGAAATGTAAATGATGAGAAAGCCTCATTGATTGGCTGCCTTCAGCATGCCCATTAATGGTGAACGAGCACCAAATCTGATCATGTGCCCTGACCAGGAGAGTCAAACTTAAAGTGTATCAAAAAGAATTATTATTGCTTTCACTCACTAATCAGCATAACATCATCTATGTAAAGGAACAGAATCAAGGGTTTCTTATGGTTGTAAATTTGTCTAGACCTCCATTTGTCCAGATGAAGACATATGGCTCTACAGGTTATATACACCAGAGGTAAGATAATGAAGGTATATGCTGACCTTGCCAGCTGCGAGAAAAAAAGTTTTATTGAACTTTGGATACTTATTAGGAAGGCATTATCCAGGAAAGTGGTTGGTTACAAGGTGATATGTACATTGAAGTTATTCAAGCGATATAAAGACATTGGTAGATCAGTTGCAGCTGGAGTCATCTACACTTAAATTTTGTGGTATTTCACTGCCATTTTCTAAGATGTTTCTATTCCTTCCACTCCTCCTCCTCTTTTTTTTTTTACCCCTACTCCCTACTCTGACTGTCCCTACTATTTTATCTAATCTTTTTGCTCTTCCTTCTATTTTCCTACACCTTCTCCTTTTCCTTCTCTCCCTCCTCTTACTTTTCTCTCTCCCTTATTTTTATTTTTTTCTTCCTCCTCTTTCTCTTCAGTTTGATCAAGCCATATCAGAATTATAATGTGATGTGGTTGAATCAGCACTCCTGCTTCTTTCAAATACTTGATCTCTGTACAAATCTTGACTATTCCTCTGGGTATGTGGTATAGCTTTGAAATTACTACTTACCTAGCTCTAGGGAGTTCTAGTGACTTATGTTTATACTTTTCCATCATAGTAGACCTCATTTATCAGGAGTAGAGTGTGAAGAATCACTGTAGTGGTGTGGCTAGTTCATTTATAAATTCTAGAAGTAGGGAAAGCTGAAGCATGTCTCTGATGAAATGTGCCCACATTAAAGTGGACATGAGGTAAAACTCCATTGGTCTACTTACCTTTGAAATCTCCTTATCCTACTAAAGAATAACAGTAACATCTTGTTTCTGGCACCAATTTTATTTCAGGACCAGAGTCCTGTAGTTCCAAAATTGCCAGTATTTTCTCTTTCATTCACATAAACTGTTGCCCTGTTAGATAAGGGTATAGGTTTCTTGGTGAAAGATAGGATATAAGATTAACAGTATACATTTTTTGTTGTATGTTTGGGCTCTTTTCTAAAAAGCTACCATCTTTCCTTCAATTAAAAATTATTGGTAGGTAAACTGGCTCATGTCCATAATATGATTAATGGCCTGACTGAAGATGTTTTATTCTAGTTACTCCACTGTCCACTTCTAGCACAAGCTATCTATCCAGCAGTGATTGTAAGGGTCAAACTCGAAAGAAGTACATTTTTGGGTGTCTCCAATTTTTTGGAGGCATATCCTCCACTGAGGAATATGCTGCCTCTAATACCAAGACGCAAACTTGGTAGTTTGTATCCATCATGTGTGCACACCTCCCTGTTACCACAAATCATTGTTCTTTATTTTTTCAATCCTCATCTGAGAATGCACTTTCCATTGCTATTTTCAGAAAGAGTGAAATGGGGGGAGAGAAATACATAGGCATGAGAGAGATACATTGAATGTTTGCCTCTACTATGTGCCCCAACAAGGGCCAGGGATTGAGCCTGCAACTGAGGTACATTCTCTTGGCTGAAATTGAACCTGAGACCATTCATACCCTAAACATACACTAACCACTTTGCCAAACTGTTAAGGGCATTACTTATGGTTTCAAAACTGTTACCCTCCTGCTAAATACAACTGGACCCAACACATTTCACTGAATTAGGGGAGTTTTGTATTTTAATCACATTAATTTTACAACATATGACTATAAAAGTGTATCAGTTTGAGAGTAGTACTGTTCCCACATAATAGCTTTAGTCAGCATAATTTCATCATTGTAATGGACCAGCAGAAAGGATATCCGGTAGATAGAAATAGCTGTCAAGGCCTCAGCAAATATGAAAGACTGCAGAGGTGATACACACCTAGGTAAGATAATTAATATATATGCTTGTCAGAAGAATGCAGGCAATTTAAATAAAATATTAAAATGGAAAAAGGAGGCATTTGTCAGAACTGTAGTTAAAATCTGGGGGAATTAACTATCATTTTCTATGTGGTTTCCTCTCCTCCTCCTCCTTGTTCTTCATCTTCTTCTCCCTGTGTTCCTCTCACTTCTCCTACTCCTGTTCCTGCTCTCCCTGCTCGTCCTTCTACATATTTTCCCCCTTCTCCTCTCTTTCTTCATTTTTTCCCACTACTCTTCCTCCTCCTCTTCAACTTTCTGTTCCTTTTATTGCCCAAACCAAATGAAAGATTGATGTGGATGGGGTCAAATTGGAAATCTTGCATCTTTCAAATCCTTTCTGTGGCACAAATCTCTATAGTCAACCCCATATTTGGTAAATCTTTTGATTTACTACTTACCTAGGTAAAATGGCAGTTATAATGGATTGTGTTTTGAATTTTACCACAGGAGCCCTTATTCTCCAATAATAATGTATGGATTTCATTCCACTGCTATGGCTAATCCATTAATGCATTCTAGAATCAGGAACAACAAAAGAATTTGCCTGAACAAATTTGGAACTACTTCAATACAATAAATGAGTTAAAATTGATGGGTCACCTTACTGTAAAAAGATCCTACTCTTAAGAAATGTTCACAATATTTTGGTTCCTTAGAACAATTTCAGTCAGAACTATTGTCCTGTAGCTACTGAATTATCTGTTTCTCTACTTCCTCCCAAATAGCAAATTACCCTGGTAAAAAAGATTATAGATACACTGGGGAAAGACATGAAGTAAAGTTAACAATATACATTTTTTGTTGTCTGTTGAAGGTCTTTTGTCACAAGGCTCTGTTCTTTCCGACGTTTATGAATTCAGGGTGTGCAAACTGGTTATTGTGTGGAATATGGCTAATGGGCTGACTGAATATTTTTATGATTCCAGTGACAATATCATTCACATCAGCTAGAACATTTCTGCATCAGTAAATTTAGAGAGTGTAGTGTGCTTTATGTCTTCAGTTCTAGGAACACCTTGTTTAATTAGTCACACTGGTGGTCAGTGACAGTCTGACTTTTTGATGATTTTTTGACTTGCAGTCTTTTAGTGAAATCAGATTCACCCTGAGTTTGGTGGTTGTACAAAACCCAGTGAACCCTGCCACCAGGAGATTCAGTATCTCTCATCACACTTAGGTTTCTGGATTGGGAGACTTCAGTTCTCAATATCTGGCCTTCAGAGATGTGTCATAATGCAGCTCTTCAAATATGCTGTTTTATCTCTACAAGATATTTCTTAATGCATTGGTGAATGGTATGAACTGTGGACACTCACAGAGTGTGGAATAGAATTCATACAAACAATCCACTCAAACATTCTCACCTCCCTAAGTATTTTAACTCCTTCTTACATGTTAAAAGTAATGACAGTTGGAATTTTCCTGTCACACTTATTGGTCCATCTTTGAATGCACTTTTCACCAAATCTTTCCAATAAACATTTAGAGGCTTTGCTAATGAAAGAAGCTTCAGATATAAATGCTTAATCTCTGTCTGGTTTCCCAAATTAATAGCGTCCATTTTATCCAAGTTTTGGAGTTTTTTTACATTGTTCCCCTACATTAGTTATTTTTACGTATAATCCATATTTTTCTCCTTGTGTAAAATACAAGACTAAAGTAGTTCTTCCATAATGTAGCACACCTTATCAAGGATCACACTTTGACCAGACATTTAGGGTGCCATTGTGTATTCATACTAGTAAGAGCCACAGAGGAAGTCACTAGCGTATTGCCCTTGTGGGTTTCCTATTGATCTCTTTTCCAGTCTGTGACAAATACTGAATTATTTTAGTTTCATTTGATATTGGTCAAAATGCTGCAATGAATCTTTCTATATTTTCTCACATCAGGCTTTGAACCACTGATAGAAAGTGCCCAATTTATGTCTTGAAGTTCTCAAAGGTGAATCTGCAGTCTTGGATATTAAGTGATACATCTCAAGTGATGATAAAAACATGTCTATTGGTTTTGCTGGGATCCATCAGAAATTTTTAAGAATGTCTGTGTCATTGCCACAAACATGGAAACTAGAACCCAGGGAACACACTAAATTGCCAAGGGGACCCACACTCCTCCATATAGTGATGCTGTATCCCAGTATTTAGAAATTGCCTTGCTTGGTGAAAGTCTGGATTCAAAACTTGGTTTTGTAAATGTTAACCATTGATTTTCTTTTCTTTCTTTCTCATAGACACTGTTCCTCACTAACTATATGATGTCTAAGGCCCTACAGCTAAGTTTTTGCTGCTCTGTTTCAACAGATGATTCAAGTGATCCTTAATTAACAAATGGTAGATTAAAAAAATGTTTATTATTAAAAGCATGAAAATGTCCTTTTTCTTGAACAAGGATATGACTAACAATGTTATTATTTAGTTATATATTTTATTATTAAATTTGGTGGGTAACATAGTTAATAACATTATATAAATTTTACTTGTACAGCATATCCATCTTTCTAGTGTTCTCACCACACAATGTCTAGTCTTCTCTCTCTTATTGTGTTTGACCCTCTTTTTTCCCCTTGTCCTCCCTCATGCTTTTTACTTTATTGTAACCACCATGATTTCATATGTAGGTAAATTTTGTTTGTTTCTTTTGTTCATAGTTTTACATTTCTCGTATGATGGAAAATACAGAATGTGGCAATTTATTAATAAAATCTTCCACTCTGAAGCTTCACTGTGATGAGTGTTAAATGAGACAGTGATGCTGGAATATTTTTTCCACTGTGGGACAACTGTCCAATGAACATCTGCCCAAATGTAATTTTGAAGATTTTTCCCATCATGCTTATTTCATGTCCCTGATTAGTGTTAAAAAGTAACAGCCAGAGCCATGAATCTGTATCTACTTTCATATCTGCCATCTGTCATTCAAGCAAAGTGAATGATGAGGTGAACTGCCATTGTTTTGTAGTAGGGGCTGAGAATAATTCAGCCACCACTTAAATTATTGTTTTGGTCCATCCAAGCTTGATGCTATGTCATAAAGTTAACACTTTATGATATTGATCTATCTTTTTCATTTTTGTTATTCCTCACCAGAGTATTTTTTACTCCTTTTGTAGAAAGTGGAAGGGTGAATGGGGGTGGAAGAGAGATGGAGAAACTTCTGTGACAGAGACACATTGGCTGGTGTCCTACTACAGGCATGTGGACAGGGAGTGGTAAGCAAACCCACATCCCTGACCAAAAATTGAACCCATGACCCTGTGTTGTCTGCCAATGCTCCAACCACTGTACTACTCCACCCAGAGATGAACTAATGTAGCATTTTTCCTGTACATGACCTCTTTATGATGTCTGGATTGACATCACACTCAGGTTATAATGGGCAACTCGGGTTGCATGTTAACTTGGCGGCTTATGTTTAAGCATCTTTTTTTAAAATACACAGAAAACTGTTGGGACCAATTTCAGTCCATTTTCAGGCTAATGATTTCCGCTTGTCCTGAATGTTTACACTTTGGTCGAGAACTGCTTTGAGCTACAGATTAAACAGACAAACTTGTGATGCCCAGATGGACCTCAGCCAGAGACTTAAAATCTTGTGACACCTCAAGTCTCATTGGTGGAAAGGTTTTTATGGAATGTGCCCTCTATTTTTACTTCTTGCCCAGCTCTTTGTAACCAAGTGAACAATGATTATGTTTGCCAGATTTCTATCATGTACCTTTGCCATTTTAATCACACCTAGCTTGGAAACAGAGACAAATACGTACAGATGCCCTTAATCTCTTCACTTTGAAGCTGGATTCTTATATATAAATCAAGAAAATCATCCATGTCTTCTGTGTGTTCCACTCAGAATTTCTTTTACAAGGACAGTCTCATTATCACAGACATTGAAACTAGAAATGAGAAAACCCATTGGATTGCCACAATGGTCCTTACTTTTCCATCTAGAGATGATGCATTTAGAACTTGTCTTGTTTGTTTGACATCTGAAATAATAAATTGTTTGTTAAATCTTTATGATTTTATTTTCATAGATGCTATTCCTGATTAACTGTCTGATGGTTAACGCCATATAACATACTTTTTATTGCCCAGTATCAACAGATGATCCACCTGATACGTAGTAAAAAAAATGTTCATAATATTCAATAACAAAAAATGACACTTCTTTTCTTAAATAAGATAGAAAACAACAAATTATATTTATAAATGTAGTGAAATAGTAATTAATTGTGTATAGCTTTGTTAACATTTTATGTCACTTGTAAAACTTTATAGTACAACAGAGCATAAACCATATGTGCTCACCACCCAAAGCCTACTCACCTTGTATGTGTTCCATGTTGTCCTGCTCATCCTCACTCATGCTTTTCCCTCTAGCAACCACCATGGTTTCATCTGTGTATAGGTGATGATGTTTGTCTCTTGTTTTCTTCATATCTTTTACATTCCACAGATTGGAGAAGATACACAATATGCCAAAGTGTCCTCTTGACTCATAAATCTCTCCACTTTAAACTACAACATGATAATAATCAAAAGAGATACAAATATATTATTATATTATTGCCCATTGAGTGAAAACTATCCACAACCCTCCCCAAATTTCAAGAATTTGAGGAATTTCTCAATCCTGTTTATTTTATGTGCCATACAACTTAGGGAAAATATTAGCCAGAAGTGTGAATCAACCTGTACTTGCCTATCTCATCATATGTCTTCCAAAGTGAGTGATAAGTTGGACTGCTCATAATCCTATCAATTGTCATGAATTCCTTACCCACTTTTCTTCAAGGGTATTTACAATGTATGTTCATGTTGCAGCTGCCAGATATCCAAAATTGTGTTGACATTATGGTAAATTATTAGCGAGGGTCACTATGGAGATTGGCCTTTAGGGTTACTTTTTTCCCGCTATCAACAACCCAATGAACCACGATGATTAGGTTTGCCAGGTTTTTTTAATTAACCACTTAAAATTTTCTTATATCTGGATTGGAACCATTTGGACAAATGTCTGCTCATGTTCTGAATATCTTCATGCTGAATCTAGAGATTTGGATACAAATCAAGTTAATTATTTATGTCTTCTGATGTCCATTCTGAAAATTTTCAAAACATGTTCTATCAACACAGACATTAAAACAAGAAACCTGGAAACACTGTATTGTCACAGTGGTCTTCACTCCTCCATCTAGTGATGCTGCAGCCTAATGTTTAGAAATTGTCTTATTTGATGGGCTCTAATATTATACATTGTTTTCTGAACTTACAATGTCTGATTTTTCTCATTTTAATGGACACTATTCCACGTTAAATATCTGATGGCTGATGCAACACAACACAACCTCTACTACCCAGTCTCAACACATGATTCAACTAGCATTTAGTGAACAATAGGTAAGCAAAGAAAAATATGTTCATATTCTTTTAAAAAAGAAAAATGCCTTTACTTTTCTAAAAAAAGTGTAGGAATGACAAGCTTTATTTGTAAAATTATTTTGGGGGATAATGTGGTTAATAACATCATATAAATATCACTTGTACAACTATATATAACAAGAGAGCATACTCAAATACGTGCTCAAAACTCAAAGTCTGCTCTTACTATGTTTCACTTATGTTCTCATCTTCACATGTCCCACAACCCCTCTGGTTTCATCTGCATATCAGAGATTTTCCTTGTTCCAGTGTTTTGTTTGTGGCTTTTACATTCCAAGGTTGAAAGCAAATGCCAAAGGTACCAACTTATCCTATTGACTCATGAAATCTTCCACTTTGAGGCTGCACTGTGATAAGCATGATGAAAGACACAAATATATTTGTTTATTTTGGCCCATTGAGTAAAAACTATCCACAAAACTCTGCCAAAACTTCAATATAAAATTTTTACATCATGTTTATTTTGAGATCCAGCTATTCCTGTAAACTACTGACCAGAGTGATGAATCAGCATAGACTTATACATCTGGCCATTTGACATCAAAGCATTGTAAATAAGGAAAAGGCCCGGCAAGTGTGGCTCAGTGGTTGAGCATCGAGGGATCCAGGGATCCAGGTGATCAGGGTTTGATTCCTTGTCAGGGCACATGCCCAGGTTTCGGGCTTGATGAATGACCTTCTCATCATTGATGTTTCTATCTCTCTCTCTCTCCCTCTCCTGGCCTCTCTCTGAAATCAATAACGATATATTTTTTTAAAAAAAGAAAATGTACCAATCCCAAACTCAGCCCATTCTGAAAATTTTTCTTACCCAGTGCCCTGCATTAATATTCAGGGATGGTCTCTCTTGTGCTGCAGCTCTCTATTTTCTGCGTGGTAATTGATATGTAAAATTACATGTAAGCTAAGCCATGTTGTTTTCTTTATGTCAACAGATCATAATGATCTACCCATAATGATCTACCCACAGGTCTAGGCTGAAAGAGGGATCCACTGTATAGCACTAGGGACTGATAGAAATTGGTTCATTACTAATATAACTGCTCTGCCCTCCAAAGGCATCCCCATTTGATGATGTATGTAACACTTTAAATTGATGTTGTAGTCCTCATGTGCATGGCCTATTTATGATTTTGTGGCTGATATCACACACAGGTTGTATTGTACTCTTTAGGCTTCATGGTAATTTGGGGACCATTGGTATAAAGAACATTTTCATTGAAACCAAGAAAACCTTTGTAAATAACCTCTGTTCATTTTGAGGGGTAATGACAGCCTTCCCTTATTAATGCTGGCCTCTTCCATCTAAGACTACCATGGGCTTTAGTGGGGATGAAAACCTCCTGTGATGCCCAGATGGACCTCAACCAGAGACTGGATCCCTCTACTCCCAACAGCTCTCTGGGGAACATGGAAACCTATGGAGCTTGGCCTTCAGTGTTACTGTTTCCCCAACTCTTTACAGTGCAATGGTTCATGATAATATTCCTGAACTCTTGGCTTGGGTTTCTCCTCAGTGACTAAAGAGGAAGAAACTTCATGGGGGAGCTTATTGTCCTATGTTTTTGTCTGCATGCCTTATTCAGTTAGGGCGCTATAATGACTAAAGAGGGCGATGCCTGTTTATTTGGTGGAGTTGAATTTGCATGTTGAATGATGGCCTAATCATGTGACACCATTTTTAAGAAAGAAATTTATTTGCCAAATTTGACTCAAGAAAAGGCCAAGAAAAGGCCAAGAATTTTTTCTCTCTCAAAAGACCATTAATTATGTACAGATAAAATCAAAACATCTAATGAGTATCCCGAGCATCTGCAGGTCTTCCTAGGGCTTTAAACATAGTCTCTATCTGCCAGAGAAACTTGTAAAACCATCATGTCTGTGTCAACCTATGGTCCAGATCTCAGAGCATTTTTTAAATTCCTGGATGTGTCACAGTGCATCTTTTTCATTGGGATCTAACTCACAAAGAGCAGGTTTTCAGGTCATGCCATAAATTTGTGGAGCCACATGCTCCACAAAAAATTATGCTGCATCAAAATTCCAAAGTCCCACTAAGCGTGATGCCTCCATCTTTGTTGTAGAGCCAAATGCCACAATTTATTGTTTAGAAACTTACATTTTTCTGCTCAATAATACTGGATCCAATATTATTTCACTGAGAATTATGAATTTTAGTCAGATTTATTTCACAACTTCTGGCCTTAATGTGTATCACATTCAGGGTAGTACTGTTTTCACTCAGTAGCTCCAGTCAGCATAACTTCATCCTTATGAAGAAACAGCGGGAAGCCCGGCTGGGCATGGCTCAGTGGTGGAGCATCAACCTAGGATCCAGGCGATTGGGGTTTGATTCTTAGTCAGGGCACATGCCTGGATTGCGGGCTAGCTGATCAATGACTCTCTCATCATTGATGTTTCTCGCTCTCTCTCTCCCTCTCCTTTCCTCTCTCTGAAATCAATAAAGATATTATTTTAAAAAAGAAACAGAGGGAAGTATTTTATGTGGTTGGAGATCAGTCCAGACCTCTGCTAGATGAAAACATAGAGCTCTAGAGGTGATATACCACACAGGTAAGATAATGAAGGCATGTGGATTTGGTAGAATCAGCACTCCTGCATCTTTCAAATCTTGATGGTGATACAGATATCTACTATGAAATCTAGCTTTCAATGTAATACTTTCTTGGGTATATGCAATTCTAATCGCTTATTATTAGATTTTCCCATCATAGTATCCCTCATTTATGAGTAATTTAGAGCAGGGGCCCATCTGCTTCTATAGATAGTTGTTATACATTCTAGAACAAGATGCAATTGGATCATGGGTCTGATGACACTTGGCTCCACTTCAAAATGGTCATCGGACCATTAAAATCTCCTAGCTCAGCGGATGGCCAGAGGAACTTGTTTTCTGACATGAATTTTAATTCAAAACCAGGATCCTGTACATCCAGATTTATATGTATTTTGTGTTCACATAGTTAACCTGATAAAAGAAAATTTATATATATACACACACACACACACACATATATATATATATATATATATATATATATATATATATATATATATATT
>NW_015504674.1:259962-279652 GCF_001595765.1 Miniopterus natalensis | reverse complement strand
CCCCCTTTTTTTTTTTTTTTTTTTGGTTTGTTTTTTCCATTTTCCTTTGCTTGGTAAATTTATTCCCATCCCTTCACTTTTATACTGTGTGAGTTTTTTGTCCTGAGGTCAGTCTCTTGTAAATGATATAAGTATGGATCATGTTTTTCTTCTCCATTCAGCTACCCTGTGTCTTTTGATTGGATCACTTAAGCCATTTACATTTAAGTTTATTATTGATAGTTACTTATTTTTGCCATTATTTTTTTATCCCTGTGTTCCTTTCTTTCTCTACTTTTCTTCTTTTCCTGATTTCACCAACACCTTAAGCATTTCTTGTATTATTTGTTTGGTGGTAATAAACTCCTTTAGCCATTTTAACTTTTATTTATTATTATTATTATTATTATTATTATTATTATTATTATTATTATTATTATTTATTTTCATCTGTGAAGCTATTTCACCTTAAATTTTTGATGATAGCTTTGTTGGATAGAGAAGTTTTGGAGTCAGCCCATTTTTGTTACTTTGAATGCTTCATGTGACTCACTTCTGGTCTGAAGTGTTTCTGCTGAAAAATCAGCTGTCAGTGTATGTCAGGAACCAGCCTGAAAAACAAACCTGAGTTCCAGCAGTGGGAATGAAAGAGACAAACGAAGTTATGGGATCAGGAGGACTGCCTTCAAATGAGGAGCAGCTCCAAATGGCTTCAATGCCTTTATTATATAGTAATAAACAAAGTAATAATGAGGTGAGGGTGATACAAAGTATTTCTTTCAAGGCTGCATAAACCACTCTTTCAGAGTAAACACCCTGCCTCCTGCATGAGCCCAGACCTTGGTAATTTCTTTGTCTTGGATAGCAAACCTCCTCAAGGGTAATTGTGGGGAGGGTCGAGTCCTTGACTTCACACCCTCAGGTGCTGTGGACCATGTCCCAACATGTCGCCAGCTCCCAACAAGTGTAATGAGTGCTGCCTAGTATATAACTATCTACCTATCTCTTGCTCCTTTTAAGGTTATTTCTTTACCTTTAATGTTTGCCCTTTTAATTATGCCGTGTGTTGGTGTGGGTTTTTTGGCATTCATTTTCACTGGGACTTTCTGTGTTTCTTTTAACTTGACTGACTTTTCACTCCACCATGTTAAGAAAGCTTTCTGTCATTATTTCTTCAAACACATTCTCTAATCCTTGCTTGGATTCTTTTCCTTCTGGCATCCCGATGATGTGGATATTGTTATGTTTCATGTTGTCCCATTTTCGTTACTTTGAATACTTCAAGCCACTCACTTCTGGTCTGAAGAGTTTCTTTTGAGAAATCAGCTGTCAGTGTAATGGATGCTGCCTAGTACATAACTATCCACCTATCTCTTGCTCCTTTTAAGATTATTTATTTACCTTAAATTATCTCCCTGATTTTTTTTCTTTTTCTAATTGCTGCTCTGATTGGGTGTTTTTCTTGTAACCTGTGTTCTAATCCTCTGATTCAGTCCTTAGCTTCTTTAAATCTACTGTTGATTCCTTCCTGTGTATTCTTTATTTCAGTTACGTCATTCTTCATTTACAATTGATTCTTGTGCAGGCTTTTGAAGTTTCTATTTAGTTGATTGGGTATCCTTATAACCATTATTTCAAACTCTATATCAGATAAATTGCTTACCTCCATTTTATCTAGTTCTTTTTCTGATGCTTTCTCCTTTTGTTTCATTTGGGTGCTATTTCTTTGTCTCCCTATTTAATTGTGCCATTTGTTCATGGGTACCAGGTCACGGCTTCAGGGTATGAACAGGGCACCAGGTTTGGCAGCCAGGCCCTGATGGCAGGCTTATGTGTTTGGGAGGTTTTGGGTCATGATGTCACAAGCTCCCAAACCCTCAGGGAACTTCTGCATTGACTGACAGATGCCCCTAGTCTCTCTCTCTCTCTCTCTCTCTCTCTCTCTCTCCCTCTCTCTCTCTCTCACACACACACACACACACACACACACACACAGGCTTCATCAGGTCCTTTCAGCTGCCATCTGGAAACATTTCCTCTCAAATTTTTGAACTGCTTTTTCTATATTAAAACAGACATAGTGGGCATTTTATGTCTTACTTATTTGGCCAACGTTGAATGCATTTCTCAATCAATCATCCCAATAATATTTTAGAGCCTTTTCCAATGACCTACACAAGATATAACTGTAGTATGTCTGCATGGAAGTCTCAGATTAATCAAGTACCTCTCATTCTAATTTATGGTGATTTTTTAATCTTATTGCTCATCATTAATTATGTTCACAATATTCCATATATTTTCCCTGTGTAAATCAGAGAACTCATGCAGTTCTTCAAAAGAGTAGCACAGTTCTTCAAGGGTCACACTTTAGGTTCCTACTGTGATTTGAATCTAGGTAAGGTGGCAACTCTCAGAGGAAAAGTCACTATCATTATTACCCTTGTGTGTTTCCTCTTGAACATTTTAAAAATTTCTGACAAATCTTGAATTACTCGTTTCCTCAATTACTGGTTAAAAATCTAACATGAACCCTTACAAAGTGTTCTCACATGTGGCTTAGAGCCATTACAAAAATAAGTCATGTCACGAAGCTTTTTATTCTCAATCTGGAGTATTGGACAAAATAGGAAACCATCATGGCTGCTGTTGAAGACTCAGAAAATTTTCAGAACTTCTATATTATTACCATAGACATTAAAATTGAAACCAGGAAACCTATGGGTTGTCACAATGGTAATCACTCCTCTATCTAGGTATGTTATAGGGCAATATTTAGAAAATGTCTTGATTGTCTGGCCTCTGGAATATGAAATAGTGTTTGTTTTTTTTAAATACTTAATAATTTATTTTCTTTTGGTAGACTCTATTGCTCATTAAGTGTCTGAAAGCTAATGCCACCAGCATGTCATCTACTGCCAAGGCTCAACAGATGATTCACCTGAACATTAGGGGAAAAAAGGGAAGTAAACACAAATATGTTTATATTATTAAAAATCAAAGAAGTTAATCTTCATTTATTAAACAAGAGGGCCATAGAAAAATGATATATTTAAATTATTTCATTATTAAATATTGGGAACTGTTATAGTGTATATTTTTAAATTATTTCATTATTAAATATTGGGAACTGTGAAATGTTATAGTGTATAACATTATATACACTTTATAGCAAAGTTTTATAATACAACATGGAAAACTTTATTATTTGCCCAGCAAACAAAGTCTAGTCTCCTAACATTTGAGTAGCTGAACCTTCTTTATCCACAAACATGCTTTTTCTCCTATGGTAACCACCATGATTTTGCATGTATATAGGAGTTTTTTTGCCTCTTTGTTTTGTTTCTGTTTAATTTTAATTTTACTATTATTAATTTTTTTGCCTTTGCGTTCCACAGATAATAGTAAATACAGAATGTTCCAACTTATCATTTTGATTAATGGCATGCTCTACCTAGAGGCTACACTATGATATGCATCAGAATTGACAAATATATTTGTATTTATTTGCCAATTGAGTGAAAATTGTTAACACATTTTTGCCCAATATCAATATGAATAATTTTCCAATCATGTTTCTTTTGCATTCATCACTATTGATGTAAAATATTGACCAGAGCAATGAATCATAATATACTTTAATATTTTGGCACTTGTCATCCAAGCAAAGTGAGTGATGATGTGTTCTGCCCCAAATCTGTCCATAGTGATGCTTTTTTTATCCATTGTCCTTCACAAATTTTGCAGATATTCTGTGGTGCTACAGCTGTCCACTTTCTGGCTGTTCATTGATTTCATGCTAAATTATATATAAGGGAGGCTATGTATTTTTTTATTCTGTCATCAAGTCATCAGGTGTTTTTCAGGAGTCCAAAGTGCTAGGCTGCAAGAGGGGACCATTGTACAGCAGTAGGAATAGAGTGCAATTGGGCCATTATCTATATAAATGCTTTGTGCCACCAAGGCTGTCTCAGGTTTAATCGTGTATATATAAATTTATTATTATTTTTGTTAGTTCTCACCAAAGAATATTTTTTGTCAATTTTTTTAAGAGAGTAGAAGTGAGGATATAGGAGGAAAAGATAGACAGAGAGAGAGGTGTTAGAAAGACATCAGTTGGATTGTTGCATGCACCCTGGTATTCCCAGGGATCAAACCTGTACCCAAATGTGTGTGGGCTTGATTGGGAGTGGAACCTACAACACTTTGGTGCAGGGGCTTGTTCTCCAATGACTGAGAAATGCTACCCATGGTTTTGTATGTACCACTTTAAATTGCAGTTGTAGTTTTCTTGTGCATGGCTAACTCATAACACCATTGGTGACATCACACCTTTTTCAAAAAGACAACTCTGGTTTCATTTTTACTTGGTGACCCATGGAAAAACATTTTTTTCTTTGAATTCATGGAGACAAATCTCAGTTTATATTGAGGGGTAATGACTTCCTTTTCCCCTGAACTTTTGCCCCTCCTAAGTAGGAACACTCGGGTTTAATGGGATGGAAGCCACCTGTATGCACAGATGGACTTCAGCCTGTAACCTTTGATTCACCACAAGTCTCTAGGGAACCAAGATGGCTCTGGAGCTAGGAAACTTGAGTAACTACTTGTCTAACACTGTACAACTCAGTAAAACTTGATGATTAAGTTTATGAACATCTAGGTCCAATTCCTGCTGTTTATCAGTGAATTAAGATATAGGAACATCATTAAAGGGTTACTGCACTGTGGTCAGGCCTACATTGCAGTTTCTCATTCCAAAATCTACAGTTAGAGAAGATAGGGAACTCCTAAACGTTGGGCTTGGGGTGGAGATGAATTTTCATATTGATTGGTGGTTCAAGCATGCAGGTCCATTTTTATGAATGAAAGTTCTTTGCCAAATTTAACTAAAAAGGCCAATGATGGTTATTCAAAACAAATTTTTCCTATGCTATCATGACCTTGGTTGAAAATCATGAGCTTGTACACTGTGATGCACCTCCAGGTCCATTTTTATGAATGAAAGTTCTTTGCCAAATTTAACTAAAAATAAGGCCAATACACCTCCAGGTATTTCCAGGGCTCCAAATGAAATATATATAAGTTGCTGGTCAATCTGTGGACTTAAAGAAGACATGGACATGGGAAATGTATTTGATCTGAGACCTCGAAGGCTCAAGACCAAGGGCCCCAAGACTCCTCTTCTCAGCATATTTATTGAAGCTCCTAACAAAGCAAAACTTGTACATTCCCTCCCTGCTGTTAATCATACCAAAATGTTCTCTATAAACTTTTTATCTACCAAACTTTGAATTAGACTAACTCTTCCTTCTACTCAGATGACCCCTTATCAGAACCCTGATAATCGCCCCCGATCATGCTTCTCCCAGAACATTCACAGTATTGTTTGCAGAGGAGAGCACAGAGTCTTTGTATGCAAAGAATGTCTGTGGTTCCTGGAAGCAATCCTGGGTGACCTCATGTGCCCTCCTCAGTGAACATCTTAAGGACTCTCCACATACATCTCTCAGTGAAACAAGTAGGTCTACAGCCAAATATTGTCAATGTCACAGAGCATCCTGTGCATCGACGTGGATCTGTCATGGTGCCCACTCTCTTTCAGGATAAAATTCATATTGAGCAGATTTTCAAGTCACTCAATAAAAATGTCCCACTCAGGAATATTCTGCTGCTAAAATCAAGAGGTCCATGGGCTGTCGGGCCTCCACCTTGGTTGCTGGCAAAGCCTAATGCCACAAATTATTGTTTAATTCAAACAGTTAAAGCTCTTGCTCAATGCCCCCAGGACCCACAATATTTAAGTGTTTGAGAGGAATTCTTCAAATTAGTCAGATTTATTTCTCCATTTATGACTCTAAAACTGTATCCACCTAGTATAGTGTTGTTTTACTAAGTTAAATCAGCATAGCATCATCAATAGAATGACTACCTCATGGATAAAAAGGGTTGCAAGCCTGTAGTGATATTTATTTGTAAGGTAATGAATGAATATTCTGGCCTTGCCTGCTGACAGAAGGCAACTTTGTTTGAATATTGGATACAAAAAGAGGAGGCATTTTGCAAAAAATTATGTGCATATGTGTACAAAGTGATCCATACATGGAAGTTACTCTGCCTAAATAAACACCTTAGTTCAGGAGCAGCAGCTGGAGTCACCTATAGATAACGTTTGCATTAATTCCCTACCATTATTTCATGTTTTATCTCCTTTTACTTCTTCTCCTTCTCCTTTCTCTCCTCTTACTTGTACTCTTCCTCCATCTCCTGTTTTTCCTCTTCACAATCTGTTCCTTCTTCTCTATTTTCTTCTGCTTCTTATCTTTCTGATTCTCCATCACGTTCTGCTGCTGAAACCCCTCCCCCTCTTTCTTGTCTTTCTCCAATTTCTTCTCCTCATCCTTCTCCTTCTCTCCCTGTTCCTCCTATTTATCCTCCCTCTCCATGTCCTCATTGACTGCCTCCTCCTGCTCCTCCTCCCCCTTTTCTTCCACTTTTACAGGCCAAATAAAAAGTTTAATGTGAATGTGGTAAATTTGCCAGCACACCTACATCATTCTTATCCTTGATGGTGGTACAAACATCTAATACACATCCAGGTGTGAGTCTTAGCTCTTGATTTACAACTTACCTAGTTATATGCAGTTCTAATGGCTTCTGTTTAGACTTTAATGCCATAATAGGACTCACTCCAACATAATCCAGAGTGAGTGTACATTCCACTGTGATGGCTGTTTCAGTTTTGCATTCTAGAAATAGGGGCAATTACAGGATGCGTCGAAGAACATTTTGACCCACTTAAATATGGGCCTGAGCTAAAATTTCATTGGTCATTTGACCCACAAAATCTCTGAATCTTAGTGGAATTCCACAGTAACATTTTGGTTTGTGAGACCAATTTCAGCTCAGAACCAATGTGCCAAAGTCTGGGAATAAACTGGTTCTTTGTCTTCTCCTAAATACAGTTACCCTACTGAAAGGATTATATGTCCTTTGAGCAAAGTAATAAAGTAAGGTTAACAGTATATATATTTTTTGTCTGTTGGTGGTTTTCTCTGATGAGGCTCTGATCTTTTCTTCATTTAAGAATACTGGGGGTGTAAACTGATTAATGGAAAGGGTTAGACAATGGTCTGCCTGAATGTTTTTATGATTGCAGTGACACGATTGCGCACTTCATCTACAATATTTCAGTTTCAATAAATAAATAATGTACTTGGCTTGCTGTCTTAAATTTGAGGAAGCACCATGATTGATTAGCCAACACTAGGTGAGTGTCAGTCAGACTCATTTAATTCTGATTGGATTTTCTGTATTTTAAAGTAATCCAATTTACCATGGTTTTAGTGATTAGACAAGTACAATTTGACTTAGCTTCACAGGGATTCAATGTCTTCCATCACATTTAAATTTTTCAGTGGAGAGGTTGCAGTTCCCAGTGTGTGACCCTTACAGAAGAGTCATCATGCAGTTCTTTAAATATGCTGTTTCCACTCTTCAATGTATCTCTCAATGTATTAGTAAAACTATACCATTTAGACACTCTTAGAGTGTGGAGTAGGACTTACATGACCAATGCACACCAATATACTTGCTTCTTTATTTTGATTTGCTCCTTCAACATTAAAACAAGAGATAATGGGCACTGACATGTCACAATTATTGGACTATCCTTGGATAGATTTTTCATCCTACCAACTCAACAAAATTTTAGAGCCTTTTCTAATTATATAAGCAACAAAAAGAAATGCAGAAAATTTACACAGTTGCCCTAAGTTAATAAATTTTGCCTCATCTATATTTACATTTATTTAAACATTGTTTCTCATCATTAATTATTTTCACACATATTCCATATTTTTTCTCCTTGTTAAATTACTGGACTCATGTAGATCTTCTAAAGAGGAACAGAATTCATTAAGGATGATACTTTGTCCTTCACCTTTACAGTCCTGCTATGATGAATCTAGTGAACTTGGCAACTGCCTCAGGAAGGGTAAGAAGAGTAAGTAAATGTGTGTGTTTCCAGTTGCTTGGTTTTTATAGTTTGAAATTTTTCAAATTATTCTTGTTTCCTCCAATATCACTCAGTTACAGCTCTTCCATAAACCTTTCCAATGTTACATTTGGTTTGGAGCCATTGAGAAAATGATCATTCATGCCCTGAAATTCCTAAAGCTTTGTCTGGGTGTTTGATAATGAACCAAAGCAAACATCCATGTTGCTCCTGTGGACCACTCAGAAATTTTTTAGAACATAGTAACCAGAAAACAAAAAACTCATGATTTGTAAAGCAATCCTCACTCTTTCTACTACAAATTCTGTAGGCCAGCATTTAGATAAAATCTTAATTCAGAAATTTTTTTAGCATTTAATGATTGATTTACTTTGTTTTCATGTTATTGTTTTTGAAAAATATCACGTTTCTTTTATGCCTCAGGCTATCGACGTAAAATATAGTACAGAATCAGGAGTTAGCATATATTTGCCTATTTCATCTTTTTGAGGGTACTTCACCTTTTAATTCACTTTGCTTTTATGTCAAATGACCAGATATGCAAGTAAATACTGATTCATCACTCTGCGCATTATTTTGTAACAATAGTCAGGGACATAAAGAAGCATGATTGAAACTTTCTTCACAATCGCTATTGGGCAGAATTTTGTTGAGCACCTCTCATGGGCAAAACTATACAGAGGCTTTTGTGTCTTACATTAGGCTCATCACAGTGAAGCCTCAAAGTGGAATTTTACATAAATCAAGAAGATAAAGTGGGGCATTGTATATTTTCCCTAATCTATGGAATGTAAAACCTCCAACAAACAAATGAAAACAAACAAAAATCCCTTCATACACACAAAATCATGGTTGTTACAAGATAAGAAAAAACAGGGGTGATGTTAAGGGCAGCAAAGTGGATCAAATACAAGAAGATGGACAAGACTAGTCTTTTGGAGGAGGGTACATAATGGAATATCCTAGGTTGTACTATAAACTGAAAAGGAGAAATTAATATGTTATTAACCATGACACCCTCCAAGTTTTATAATGAAATAATTTCTAAAAGCCTGTGTTTGTCCCGCTCTTGTTTCATAAAACAAAAGAACTTTTTTGTTTTTGAATAATATAAACATATTTTGTTTAGCTAGAGTTTGTTCACTAAGGATCATGAGAATCCTCTGTTGAGACTGGTCAGTAGAAGGTGTACTGAATAGTGTTAGCCATCAGAATTAGTGATGAATTATGTCCATGAAGAATAAAGTAAATCAATATTTAAGTGATACAAAGCAGATAAAGTTTCCATTTGGAGCCTCAGGAAGACCTGGAATTTAATCACAGTTCAGATGCTCACAGCTTACAAGCATTGTCTTGATCTCATCCAGAAACCAATATTTTTATTTTGAGGAAAAACTACTGAACTTCAGAGTAAAATTTTACAAAGAAAGTTATTTCATAGACATGAAGCCATGTGATTTGACCATCACTCAATAAGGAATATTATCTCTACTTATACAATAAGATTTTAACTGACGCCTTTTCTGTGACTTTAGTGTCCTGTATGAAAAAGTGCATGGAGACAAGAAGACAGAGCATCAAATCCCTGCAAAATGGGCCAACATTGGAACAATTTACTTCATTATTCACTGTATTTGGATTACAAATGGTGATATTTGCAAGTAGTTGGAGATTCATGGCTCTAGCCATTATCATGCAACAAAGACAGGAGCATGAAATAAACATGATGGGAAAATCCTTCACAAATGTATTGGGGCAGAGTATTGTTGGGCAGTTCCCACTAAGTGAGTAATAATACATAAAAATATTTGAGGCTCATATAAGGCTCATTACAGTGAAGCCTCAAAGTGGAAATTTTCATTAATCAAGAGGATAAAGTGGCACATTCTGTATATATAACCTCATCTATGGAATGTGAAACCACAAATAAAACAAAATAAAATAAAATACCCTTCATACAGATGAAATCATAGCGGGTCCAACAAGGAAATAACATGAGGGATGACATGGGGGATATAGGGGGTGAAATCAAACAGGACATAGGAGACTACTTAGGGGGAGACCGCATAATTGAGTATTCTATGTTATACTACAAGTGAAATTTATGTAATCTTATAACCACACTACACCCCAAATTTAATAATAAAATCATTTTAAAAATAAAGTTTTTTAGTCCCATTCATTTTCAAGAGAATAAGGGACAATTTTCTGTTTTCCTACCATGTTACCAAAAAGAATCAGGTGACTCATCTGTTGAAGCTGGGAAATAGAAGGCATGCTGTATTGTGTAAGGCACAATAATAGTGGCAGTCTATTTCCCAAACAACTCTATAGCTCTTTTTCTACCCTGCAATATTAATTGGGCCACTGACGTGGCATAAGGTGTGATAACCTTTTTTCTGGAGGAAGATAAATGTATCCCTTCTATTGGAGCTTCTTGCCAAAACAACCCAGTAGGCAAATAATTTGTAGGTAAGATGATTAGTTGCCAGGCTTTGGTGTAATCAATTCTAATTACCTGTTGTTGCAAGATAGCTTTCTCTACCATCTCTAGAGCCTGTTGTCCCTCAATGGTTAATTTTTGAGGACTATGGGGGTCAGGGTCGCCATGGAGTATGTCAAATAGTGGTTTTAATTCACCCATGGTTAAGCCTAAAGAAGGCCTTATCCAATTAATGTCCCCCAAAAGTTTTAGGAAATTATTCAAGGTGGATAGATTTTCTGTTCTGAACAAAAATTTGTGTGGCCTTACTTTCCACCCTTCTATCAATTTCACTAAGTAATTATAAGGCATAGTCTGTAGAACCTTTTTTGGGACTATGACAAGGCCAAATCTATCTAGTTGAAGTTGTAACTCTGAGTAAATCACTTTTAAATTTTCTAGATCATGATGAGCCACTAAAACATCATCCATATAATGGATTACATAAGCTTCTGGATGTATCTTTCAAATCTCTATAATAGCTGTAGCCACAAATTTTTGATACAATGTGGGACTATTCGCCATGCCCTGGGGCAAAACTGTCCACTGATATCGTTGCATTGGTTCCTTAAAATTGGTTGAAGGAACACTGAAGGCAAGTATTTTACAATCTGCAGGGTATAATAGGATGATGAAAAATCAATCTTTCAAGTCCAATACTATTAAATGGTATCCTGCAGGAATGGCCACTGCAGAGGGCAAACCTAGTTGTAAAGACCCCATAATTTCCATAGTCTTATTTATTGCTCTTAAATCCTGTAATAGCCTCCACTTTCCAGATTATTTCTTAATATAGGTGTATTCCAAGGACTGTTAGATTCCTCAATGTGCCCCTGAGCTAATTGTTCCTGCAACAATTGCTGGACTGCTTGAATTTTTCTCTGATAAAGGTCACTGCTCCACCCATACAGGATTGTCATGTCCAGGTAACAGGGTCAGGTGTAAGGGAGGCAGGAATAGCAGTGACCTTCAGGACAAATTTGAATCATAGCTAAGACCTTGTTTTGTCAGTTGGCCTTTGCAGGGAATGGGTTGTTCTATCCCCTAGCCATATTTGCCCAGTCCCTGCCGTGGGATATAACCTTGGTCTAACATGATTAGTTATCTTAGTATTTGGGCTATACAATAACACTCCCATATCTTTGAGAACATCACAGCCCCACAAATTACATGGCATAAAAGGCAATACATAAGGTTCAAATTTACCAGACTTTCCCTCTGCATCTTGCCATGTAAGAATATGTGTACTTTGCAATGGAGATTGAGTCTGTCCAATTCCTTGCAAAGAAGTCACAGGAAGTTGCACAGGTCACTGGGATGGCCAGTATAGCTGACTAATTACTGAAATATCAGCTCCTGTATCTAGCAATCCATTAAATTTCTTACCATTAATCAGCAGTTCCCTTTCAGGTCTCTCAAACCCCACTGTTTGAATCCAATAGGCTCTATCTGAAGAGCCAAAGCCATGATTTCCCCTATCCTGCTGAGATAAAACTCTTCCTATCTTTCTAAAGGGTAATAATATCAATTGTGTGATTTTCATTTCAGGGTTTAATGTAATGATATTAAGAGGGGCTATACACATGAGCTTTAACTCCCCCCTTTCGTCAGAATCTATGATGCCTGGAAAAACTTGAAGTCCCTTCATTGTCAACCCGCTATGTCCTAATAACAGGCCTACAGTGTCTCTTAGCAGAGGCCTGTATACCCCTGTGGGTATGACTGGAGGTCCCATCTGAGGTGTTAATTTGTAGCAAGTGGTGGCCCTGATGTCCAGTCCTGTGCTTCCTGGCGTGGCTCTATATAGGTCCTGTATTCCCTGTTTGGTCCCTGGTAATCCTGGGGTGGGTAGACTGACATGGCCCCAATAGTTTGAGGGGGTCAAGACTGTCCTCTCTTGTAGTTTCCCAACTGCTGTAAGGGTTTGCTATTTATGTCAATTTTTGACCTGCACGTATTAGCCCAATGCTTTCCTCTTTTACATTTTGGGCACAATCCTGGTTGTTTTACTTGTTCATTGCTATTATTCCTATTTCTACATTCCTTACTGAAATGCCCTGACTTGCCGCAGTTGTAGTAATCACCTCTTCCTTTTCCTTTATTTATATATTAACTGTACCTTCTTCAGGAAACCAAGGGCATACTGTCTCTATGAATTTTAAAAACTTTAAAATCTGTTCTTCAGAAACCTTTGCTTCTCCTGTTCTTAACATAGAACATAACATTTGAGCAAAAAGCCTGTGTTGAACTAGATTTCCCCATCTTATTTTACTCCTGACTATAAAACAATAATGCTCCTCTTACCTCAATTCTTCTGGTGTACACAGCTTACATACAGAAAAGTTTTTCACCTTACCTTAAGTTGCATCTTGAGTACTCAGGTCCCTGTCAGGCTCCACTTGTCAGGAACCAGCCTGAAAGAACAAAACTGAGTTTGAGTGGTGGTAATTAAAGAGACAAACACAGTTATGGGATCAGGAGGGCAGCCCTCCAATGAGGTGCAGCCTCAAATGGCTTCAATGCTTTTATTATATAGTGAGTAACAAACAACTGGTAAGGAAGTGAGAGTGATGCAAAGTAGTTCTTTCTAGGCTGCACAAACACACTTTCAGCATAAACATCCTGCCTCCTGCAAGAGCCCAGACCTTTGTAACTATCTTCATTTCGGCTCCCCACAAGAAACTGCAGGAGGGTTGAGTCCTTGGCTCCAGGCCCTCAGGCTACTTGGACCATGTCCAGACATGTCGCAGGCTCTCAATATCAAGGGTAATTATGGGGAGGGTTGAATCCCTGACTCCATACCCTCATGGACCATTGTGTCATGGACCATGGCCAGACACGTCACCGGCTTCCAAAAAATTTGGATGAGATGGACTATATTAATTTGGACACACCAGAAAAGATGGTGCATTTATATCTACAGATTGGGTTTATAGCAAACCCTCTAGATGTTTATTGGGGTGACTGGCTAAAAACACATCCAATGATGGATCAATAAGTGTGACATGGAAATGCCTCTCCTTTAAATGTACAAGGAACAGTTTGAAAGCTTAGGGACGCAGGAATGTTTGAATGGTATGATCATATGAGTCTTATTTAACAATCTGTGAGTGTCCACAGGGCATGCCCTTGACCATTACACTGAGAAATATATTGAAATGGGAAACCATATTTAAACAGCTGCCTGATGACACATCTCTTAAGGCCAGATATTGAGAACTGAAGCTCCCCAATCTGAAAAACTAAATGTGATAAAAGACACTGGATCCCCAATGGCAAGCATCAATGGGCCTCGTGGAAGTATACTAAATTCAAGGTAAATTTGATCTCTCTAAAAGACTGCATTTCAAAATAGCATCAAAGTGTCTGATTGGCGCTGACCTGCTGTGTTTACTATTTATTCATGGTTTCCCTAAAACAGAAAGCAACAAGCATACTAAATTCATCTTCAATCTACTGTTGCAAAAATGTTCTAGTTGAAGTGAGCAATATTATCACTGGAATTATTAAAATAGTCAACCATACTCCAGACAAAACCATTTGCAAAGCCTGAATGCTCACATGTAGGAAACAACACAGGCTCTTGAAAAGAAACCTTCAACAGACAACAAAAAAGTACTCTTTTATCGTTAGGTCAAGCCTTTCCCAAAGTTACCTATAACCTTTTTTACCTGAGTAACTATCTTATAGGGAGAAAGCAAAAAAACAAAAGACAAAAAGAAACAAAACAAAACACAAACAAAAATAACAACACACGAACAAACAAACAAAATCTGATAATTCAGGGACTACATGAAAATGATTCTGTATTTAAATTGGTCTCAGAAACCAAAATATGACTGTGGCCATATGCTAAAACTAGGAGGTTCTGAGGGCCAGGTGCTCAATGGTGTTTATTTCATGTCTATCTTGAAGTACGTCCAAATTTGGCCAAACCTACCCTTCAGTTGACCCTATTCCAAAATGCATAACTGATTTACCATAGCAGTGGAATTAAACCCACACCTGATTACTTAGGTGTGCTTGTTACTATGGTGTAAAAGTCTACACAGAATCCATTCAAACTGCCAATTCCTAGATAACTAGTAAATCATAAGCTGTACCTCATACATCGATGAATAGTAGACATCTGTGTGACCAGGAATTATTTGAAAGATGTAGGAGTGCCAGTTCAAAATGATCAACATTAACCTTTTAATTCTATTTGGACAAAAGATAGATAAATGTGGGGAGCTGTTGTGGCCCGAGGCATGGAGGAGCTGCATAGGTGAGCTGCTGATGTGCTCCCCTGCTCCCTGGGAGATGTGGGTGAGCTGCTGTGGCCCTAGGCATAGTGCCTGGGTGAGCTGAGGATGTGCTCCCCTGCTCCCTGGGAGATGTGGGTGAGCTGCTATGGCCCCAGGCACAGAGGAGCTGCCTGGGTGAGCTACAGAAGTGCTCCCCTGCTCCCTGACCCAGACCTTGAGGCACCAAGGTGATACTAATTTAGTTTGCGGCCTTAAATTCTAGAAAGGCTAATTAGAAAGCTGGCTCTGGCCTGCAGGGTTAAGAGACAGTCAAGCTACATACCAAGCCAAGGACTCAATCCTTCCCAACAAGTTCCCATTAGAAGCTGAGACAAAGATAGTTACCAAGGTCTGAGCTCCTGCAGGAAGCAGGATGTTTATGTTGAAGGTGTGTTTGTGCAGCCTGGAGAGAACTACTTTGTATTGGGCAAGGGGAAGGAGTGCAGGGCAGGGTGATATTCAGCAAAAACAACAGCACCAGTATAAATTGAGCTTGGAAAATAAACTCAGGGCTGCAGCCATCATGAGCTGCAGTCCTCCCGGTCCCATCTATTTTGTGTCTGTCTTTTCTCCATCCTCACCCCTACTCTGTGGGCTCCAGCAGATAAATAAAAAGAGGAGAAGGGGAAAGAGGATGGGGAGTAAAGCAAAAAGAGGTGAAGCAGGAAAATAAGAAGAATGAGGTGGAAGAGAAGGAATAGAGGAGGAGGAGGAATAGACAAAGGGAGAGAAGGAGAATGTGGCAGTTAATCCCCCCAGACTTTAACTACAGGAGACCACAGCTGCTGCTGTGGGTACTTTGCTTGAGTAACTTCAATGTACACATCAATGTACACAGTGTATCCATGTAGTTCTGGCAAATGTCTCTTCCTTTTCTTTCCATAGGTCAATCAAAGTTGACTTCCTTCAGTGGGCAAGGCCAGCACATAAATACATTAACTTACCTAGTGGCATACCACTTCTACAGCATTGTCTTTTGCAGACACCTTGACTGCCTTTTGTATTCACTAGCATCCTTCCTGCTGGTCCATTACAAGGAAGGACTTATGTCACTGGGATATAGTGAGAGGAAACAGTACTACTCTAACTTGATACACTTTTAGAATTATAAGTTGAGGAATAAATCTGACTGAAATTCAGGACTCTTCTCACTCAGTGAAGTGTTTTTCAGTTCATTTGTATTGAGGAAGAGAGATAATTGTTTCAAAACAATAATTTGTGGTGCCAAGCCAGGCCTTCAACCAAGATGAGAGCACACTATCCAGTGCACATATGGGTTTTAGAAGCAGCATTTTCCTCAGTAGAGAATTTCCCTCCAGCAAATTTATTGAGGGACCTGAAATCCATTCATTTTGAGTTTTACCCTGACAAAAGAATGGATCCATGAAAAATTGAGGCTGATGCCTGAGCTGCTCTGAGACATGGGGCATATATTACAGTAGACTTGATGGTCCAACCTGTTTCACTGCAATAGAGAGATTATCTTTAAAGCCTTACAAAGCCCTGGAGGTGAATCACAGTGTAGATGCTTAGGATTTTCAAACAAGGTCTTTATATGACTTACAAATAATTATTGTTCTTTTGAGAAAAATCACTTGAACTTCCTTTGAGTAAAATTTGTCAAGTAGAATTATTTCATAAAAATGTAGCCACACTGTTAGACCATCACTCAAAATTTAAAATTATATCCACACAGTAAGCAATGATTTAAGTGACCCCCTTTTCTGTCACTTTAGTGAGCAGAGAAAGTGCATAAAGAATAGGACACAGGCCAGAGAAGCCAATCAGTGATATTCCTAAATCAGAAATCAAAGACAAATAGCATATACTTGATGCACAACCTGACAAACCTGGATATCATGGTTTATTGGGTTGTAGAGCATTGGACACAAAGTAACAGTAGAGGCCACTTTTAGGGACATGGGATTCATTCTATGGCTGAGATTTATCTGCACATCACATGTGGCTTTCCTTTCAGGGGATCTGTCATAATTCCTCAAAATGGACTGAGATTTGTCCTAAAGGATTTCCTTGGCTTTAAAGAGAAAATGCTTAAACATGGGAAACCAAGTTACCATGCAACCTGAGCTGTCAAATATGACCTGTGTGTGATGAAACCCAGGGAGTCATAAAGTTAACCATGCTCAGGAAGAGTACAGTTTCAATTGGTAAATACACATAAAATCCTCAAATGATTTGTGCTCTGGAGGCACAAAGCAGTTCTATAAGTAGTGGTCCAATTACTCTCAGTTCCCAACGGTAAGAAGTGGATCCCTTTTTTTTTTTTTAAGTATATCTTTATTGCTTTCAGAGAGGGGAAAGGAGGGGGAGAGAGAGAGAGAAACATCAGTGATAGGAGAGTCATTGATAGGCTCCCTAGCCCACAACTCGGGAATGTGCCCTGACAGGGAATAGAACCCCAATCTCCTGGATCCTAGGTTGATGCTCAACTGCTGAGCCATGCCCAACCAGGCATGGATCACTTTTTCATCCTAGGCCTGTGAAGCTCACTATGACCTGCTGATAGAGGAATGAAAGAAGTGGCCTGGATTACAGATTTTTTTGCATATCGATGACAATCCAGAAAATGAGTAGCTGCAGCACACTGGATGATCTCTGGGCACTCCTGCAGAACAATGGCTAAAGAAATCATCACAATAAGCTGGGTTTGGGACAGTTCACATCCTCATTCATTTTGCTTGTATGAGAATGAGTATATATGTAAGTATTAGCTGATTCATGGCCCTGGCCAATAGTTTACATCAATAGCCAGGGACATAAAAGAAACATGATTGGAAAATTCTTCACATTGAAATTTTGGCAGACGTTTGTTGACAGTTTTCACTTAATGGGCAAAAATATACAAAGATATTTGTTTTGTGTCTCTTATAATGTTTATCTCAGTGTAATGTCAAAAATGGAGGATTCCATTAATTGAGATGTTAATTCAACACATCCTGTATTTCCTCACACATGTAAAATGTAAAAGCCAAAGAAAACCCAGAGACAAAAAATTCCTACATACAGAAAAGTCAATGTGGTTAAATGAGGGGGGAAATCATGAGGGAGGAGAAGGGGGATAAACTGTTACAAATACAAGAAGTCTAAGTTTGGGTGGTGAGGACATAATGCAGCTTGCTATGCTATACTATAAAGCTGTCAGAGTGAAGTTTATATACCATTATTAACACAATTATAATTCAAAATTTACACAGAAATGTTGTCATTCACCCTCTTGGTTAAAAAATTAGATATGTTTTCTGTTTTTGAACAGTATAAAAATTTTGTTTACTTATCTTTTGTTCACTAAGAATTAGGTTAATCATCTGTTGAGACTGGGTTGTAGAATGTGTACTGTTTGGCAAGGGCCATCATTAGTTAATGAGGAATAATGTCTATGAAAGAAAGAAAAATCAATCGTTGAGAGTTAAAAAGGAACACAACAATTTCTGATTCAAGAGAACAGCCAATAAAACAATTTCTCAACATTGGGTACAGCATCACTAGTCATATGAGGATCACAGTGGTAATGCATGGGGTTTCCTGGTTTCTAGTATTAAATCATTTGTGATGACATAAATGTTCAGAAAATTTTTCAACTGAACCACAATGACATGAAAGGTTCAATTAATTTACACCAAAGACTCTAGAATCAACTCAAAGAGGATCAGGATTTGAATAGATATTTGTCCAATGGCTCTAAGCCATACTTGAAAAAAATTGGAATGCTTCCTTAGAGAAAGCTGAAAACTGATCAGGATGTATCACTTCATTGGATAAAGCTGGTGAATAAGTTCTGCTAGAGGCTACTGTAAATATAGATCCTGGCTCCCCAGAGACCTTTGAGGACACAAGGGCTCCAGTAGGGTTCATTTTCCAATCATTGGAGGCTTCTGTCTCCTATTAAGCTCAAAGAATTCCTAGCTATGTGGGTAAAACAATAAGAGCAAAATGGTTTGAGATTTGTCCCAAAGGATTTCCTTTGTTTCAAATTTAAAAATACTTAACCATGGACCAAAAAGTTTCCATGCAACCTGAGCTGTCAGTTATGACCTGGGTATGCAATTATGAATGGAGGCACAAAAGGACATGCACAGGAAGACTATAATAAATTTAAATTGGTACATACCTGATTGAACCTGGGAGTGCCAAAGCAATGATATAAGCAGTAGTCCAATTACTCCAAGTCCCTACTGGTATATAATGGATCCATCTTTCAGCCTGGATGACTTGTTGACACAGGAAGAAGTGTCATGAACTGCATACTGAGCTTCTATGACTTGTTGACACAGGAAGAAGTGTCATGAACTGCATACTGATTTCTTTTTGCATGATACCAATGACCAACCTGGAAATGCAGAGCTGCACCAGGACGGACCATCTCTGGATATTCGTAAAGAACAGTGGGTAAAGAAATCATCACAATGTACAGTGAGTGGGTTAGTTAAACTCATCATTCACTTTTTTTGGATGACAAATGACTAGATACTTATTTATGGCTATGGCTATCATTTTGAAACAGTGAGCAGGGAAATGAAAGAAGCATGACTGGAAGAACCTTCACAATGACGTGAGCAAAAGTTGTTGGATAGTTGGATTTTTGACACTCAATTGGCAAAAACAAACAAAGATATTTGTTTCTCATATAAAGCTATCACATGATCTCGCTTATGTGTGAAATCTAAAGAACTTAATAAACTGATGAACAAAATAGATTCAATGACATGGAAGCATAGATGAGACTGATGAATGTCAGGCGGATGGAGGATGGCAGGTGGGTGGAGGGGGAGAGAGTAACCAAAAACTTTAGATGCAAATATGCACAACCCAAGGGCATGGACAATGGTGGGGAGGGGGACTGGAGAGGGGGAAGGAACGGGGTGGAACGGGACAACTGTAACATTTAAAACAATAATAAAATTAAAG
>NW_015504674.1:231051-245571 GCF_001595765.1 Miniopterus natalensis | reverse complement strand
CAAACAAAAAGAGTTATCTCTCCTGCTCAATACCACTGGGCCCTGAAATGTTTTACTGAGTGAGAAGTACTCTGAGTTTTAGTCAAGCGTATTCTTCAAATTCTGTAGTTCAGATGTCAAGGCTATCAGAATTTCATTGTCTTAGTTCTGGGGTGTATCTCCTCTATGATTCTTTGTTTTCATCTTGTTTGTAGAGGTGACTATATTGTCTCTCCACTTGATGGGAATCTGCTGTTCCATGACAAGTATGGCATTAGGATTTCTGCACTTACTGACTGGGAAGAGTACTAGTGTTGACTTTACACACACTTAAAGCCAGACCTTGAGGAATGAACCTGACTAAAATTCATAATTCTTCTTACTGAGAGAAATACAACTAGGTCCAGTGGTTTTGGGCAGGGGAGGTAAGTTTTACAAAATAAGTATTTGTGACATTTGGTCCTACCTTCAATTATGATCCCAGTGACAGTTTGGATTATAGAGGCAGCACATTCCTCAGTGGACTCAGGAAATTTTATGGAGCAATCTGAAATCTGCTTCTTCTGCAGTTGACAATGATAAAAATGGGCACTATGACATGTTCATGTTCGTGTACCAGCTTCCTTGTGTCTTTGGCCATACGTTGCAGCAGACTTGATAGGCCTATAAGTTTCCCTGGCCAATAAAGTTTCTCTTTGGACCTGTAGGCAAATGACAGTGAAGATGCTCATCATTGTTAACCAATGCCTTAATATCATCCAACAAAAAATTAAAAGTAAAAAATATATATATATATCACTATTGTTCTTGGTCAAAATGTTGGGCTTCTTTTGAGCATAAGATAGGGAAGAATATTCTTTCCAAAACCAAAGCTATGTGGATTGCCCACCATTCTACATACAAATTCATCTGAACACAGAAAGTAAGCATATAGTATTTCCCCTCACCTGTCACTTTAGTGTTGTGAATGACTGAAAAGTGTGTGACCAATAGAACACAAGGCGGTAAGCTCTGCACTATGTTCATTCCTCTTTACTCACTGAAAAACAGCTGGAACTGAAGCCAGAAGCTGGCAAACTTTGTTGTCATGGTTGACAGGATTGTAAACAGTGGAAAAGAAATAACTGTAAAAGCCAATGTCCATATGGGTACTGGGTCTTACAGACCTGTGGATAAGCAAGGGTTCTAGGCTCTAGTGGAGGTCCACTTGTGAACCACAGGTGGTTTCAATTTACTCTAGAGCCCTAAGCATTGAAACAATAGTGGGCCAATATTTAGTTGAGTGTGTTTCATCAACCATGAAAATGGACTGAGATTTGTCCAAAAGAGTTTACTAGGTTTTTAAGAAGTAATACTAAACAATGGGCAACCAAATTTGTAGGAAGCCTGAACTTTACATTATAACCTGTGTGTAATGTCACCCATTGAGTCATAAAGATGGCTGCTATATAAGGTGCTTTGAGATATGAGCCTCATATTGTAGCATATTTGATGGTCCTACAAATTCCACTGAAATATATTCTTCTATTTGGTGTGTTAGGAAGACCTAGGACACAATCACAGTGTAGGTACTCAGGATATTCAACCAAGGTCTTGAAGTTATCCACAAATAATTATTGTTCATTGGAAGTACTGTTTGCTTCCTTTGGGTCAAATTTTTCAAAAAATTACATTTTATATAAATACATGGTTGACCATCACTCATCATGCAAAATTACTACCCAGAAAGCAAGCATTGAATAATTCCCATCATTTGTTAATTTAGTGTCCTATTTGAGAAAGTTTAGGGAGACTAGATCACAGGGCAGCAAACTCCATGATATTACTTCCACCTGTGTCACTGAAAAAGTGTAGGAATTATGCCCAGCAGCTCTGAAACTTGACAATTATGGTTCACTAGGTTGTAAAGAGCTGTGAAATAATTAGCACTAGAGGCCAAACTCTTTTGGGTATCCTGGTCCCAAGAGACCAGTGGGGAAGCAAGTTATCCAGTCACTGACTGAGGTCCACCAGAGCATCACAACTGAATTTATTCTCTTCTAAAGCCCAAGGCAGTCCCAGCTAAGAAAGGAAAATTTCAGGACAATGAGTTCTCAGTAGCTCTCAATATGGACTGAAATTTGTACTAAACAGTTTCCTTGGTTTCAAAGAAGAAATGCTTAATCATGGGCCACCAAGTTATAATGCAAATTGAGATGTAGCTTATGACTGAATGTGATGTCACACACAGAGTCATAAAGAGCAATGCACAGGAGTACTAAACATCAATTTAAAATCATTTATACATGCTCAATCCTGGGTAAACCCTGAAGGGTAGACATATTATTTAATTTTTGGAACAAAAGTTCTAAATCCTTACTTCAGTACACTATGTTCCTGGTTCAGCATAGATCTATGGAGTCATGGGGAGCTCCCTAAGCCATATTTACAAAGTAATGATGTGACCAGATTTACAGATAATTTTGCATCATACTGATGACAAACCAGAAAGTGGACAGATGCAGCATGACAGACCATCTATGGAAATTTTTACCATGCTGTGGGTAGAGAAAACATCCCACTTTTAGATGAGATGGCTACTTAGGGGTGGTTCACCTCTTCTTTCACTTTGCTTAAAGTACAGAAGACCAGATATGAAAGAATATTTTAATTCTTGGCTCTATTCAATATATAACATCAATAGCTGGGAATAGGAATGAAGCATGATAGAAAAATTCTTATTGAAATTTGAGCACAGTGTGCAAATAATGAAGTTTTCACTCAGTGTGCTAAAATATGCAAAGACATCCGTGTCTCCTTTGGTGTTTCAACTGTGCAGCCTCAAAGCTGAGGATTTTATTAATCAGAAGGATTAGATGGTACATTCAGTATTTTCTCTCACATGTAGAATATAAATGCCACAAACAAAACAAAGAGACAAACATAATCTCCTAAGTAGATATGAAATCGTTGTGGTTAAAAAACGATGAGTGAGGATAGGAAAGCTAAAGGAGTTCAAATACAAGGATCCTAGACTTTGTGTGATGAAAATATATGGAGTATCCTATGTTCTATAAAGTTGTTGAAGTAAAATATATATAAGATTATTATGTGCATTATCCCATAATATGAAACAATGAATTAATTTTTAAAATTACCTTTGTTATTCCCCCTACTGTTTAGAAAATGACATTTTCCTGTTTTTAAAATATAAACATACTTGTGTTTACTTACAGTTTGTTCACTGAAAATCAGGCAAGTCATCTGTGAAGACTGGTATCAGATGTTCTATAGGGCATTAAACATCAGAGAGTTAATGAGGAATAACATCAATAAAAGAAAAGAAAGTTAATCATTATGGTTTAAGTAACCAGTTCTGATTACAGAGTCAATTAAGAACAATTTCTAAGTATTGAACCAGAGCATCACTAATTAGAGGAATGATAGCAAGTGTATTCAAATGGGTTTCCTGGTGCCTATTATCCATATCTGTAGTGATGGTATTGAAATCTTTCTGAGTGGCTCAAAAGAGCAGATGTAGATGGTATCTTGTTTATTTCCAAGACTCCAGATTACCGTGTTGAGGTTCACATAACTAATAGTTTTTGTTTTAGTTAGTTTGTCTGTTTTTCCCAATGTTTCTAGCCAAATGTGAGAAAATTTGGAAAGCTCATAGTAAAGTTGTAAGTTATATTGGAGTTAAGTAGAGTAATTCAGGATTTGTCACAGACTTGGAAAACGTGTAAGAAGAAACACACTAATATAATTATGGAAGTTACCTTTTCTACAGCAGTTGACTGTTTGACTAGACTCAGATGCCAGCAGGAAAGTAAAGTGAGGGACAAAGAATGACACTTTTGGAAGTCTGCTACTCTGTAAGAAATATGTGAGTTCTGTAATTTATCAAGGGCTAAGAAATATGCATAGAAATAATTAATAGTGGAGGGCAATGTTCAGAGGAACATAATTTCGATGAGTGAAAATATATTAAATTGAGGACACCAGACTGATTTTGCATTTATATCTGTAGTGTAGGTCATTAGAATAGTTCTAAAAATTTATTGGTATATATGGCAGAAAAATTCATCCAATGCTTTCTCAATAAATGTGACATAGAAATGCCCTATATCTCTTGTTTTGAAATAGAAGCAGCAGTTCAAAAGGTTATGGAGGCAGAAATGTTTGAGTGGATTGGTTTTGTGAGACCTCTTACATTCTCTGTGAGTGTCCACATAATATAGCTTAAACCAGTACATGGAGAAATGTATTAAAAAGGAGGAACAGCATATTAGAGGAGCTGTGTGATGACTCATTTCTGAAATCCAGACCTTGGGAACTGAAGCCCCTCTATTACAAAAACTAAATTTGATTGAAGACATTGAATCCCCATGTGGCTATCACCAATGGGATTTGACTAATGACTAAAGTCATGGTACATCAGATGACCCTAAAAGACAGCAAATTCAGTCAGAATCTAATGAGCCTGACTGGCACTAAAATGCAGCATTGGCTAATCCACACTGGTTTTCTTTGAAATGAGAAAAGCAAGACCAATAACGTTTTTATTGATCTATTGAAGCAGAAATGTTCCATTGAGGCCCAAAAACTTGGCAGCCTGGGCCTGTCCACACTCTCTTAAAGACTGTGGAGGCCCAAAGCCCTGGCAGCCTGGGCACTATGCCTTTCTCTCTTGGAATACATGATCGCAAACAATTGCCCCAGCAGCCCTGTTACATCAGAGAGTCCGAGGGATGCCCTGCAGCTGGATACATGTCCATTTTATGAAATTCACACTCTAGTGTCCACAATTACTTTTTCAAATATAACCCCATCTATTTGTTCATATATTATCTATGACTGCTCTCAAACTAAGAGGATAAAGTTGGAGCTTCCGAAAAGACCATAAACCATTACCTCCCTGGCTATTACACAAAAATTTTCCTGATCTCTGTTCTAGGATCAGAATTCACTTTTCAATCTTTGCAGAGCTGTTTAAGAACTTTGGAGAGTTCTCATTTACTGAAGATAATGTTTTCATGATAACAAGCCATTCTTTAGCCATTCCTGATCATAGGAACACTATTAAATGTCTGTAAATACATGTTTTATCATTTCATGTAAGTTGGTGTAGACTCATTGAAACAAATCCTCAGAAGCTTCTACTCTCTGTACAGGGCAATGATGGAACTTAGAAGAAATGGCATAAGAGGTAGAATATATGTCTCTATCATGGGGCCCAGTCTGAAGCTCAGCCCCTGTAGACTGATTATAAGTTGCCACTGACAACAAAAGTACAAAGTCTGTTACTTGTCAATATGCAGTATGACATCATTACTGACTGATGTAGCCTTGGAATCTAGCTAAGCCTCAGAGAATGCCAGCCAGGCCTCATAGCCTAGGAGAACTAAGCCAAGTCACCAAAAATCAAGATTAGCCCAAAGATCCAAGTCTAGCTAGTCCCAAAGATCAAAGCTTCTTTCTTGGAGACTCCCACCAAGGCCCAGGGCCCTGGAAGCCTGTGTCCTGAGCCTCTTTATTAGAGAGTGAGTGAGGCAAAAATTAACACTAGAGGCCAAGCTTCATAGGGATACAGACTCCACAGAGAACTGTGATGATTCAAGTGTTACAGTCCCAAGATTATCCATCTGAGCATCAGTGGTAGCTTCAGGCCCCTCCTTGCTGAAGAATATCCTTGTTATGAGGGAAAAACTTTCAGGTCACCAACTGTAATAAACCAGAAGATGGATTGTGATTTCTCACAGAGTCATCTTGGTTTTAAGGGAAAAGTGTTTAATCATAAGCCCTCAAGTTACCATGCAACCTGAGATATTCATTAGGATTTGGGTGTGATGAAGCCCACTGAGTCATAAACATGCCATGTACAGGAAGACAAATCAATTTAAAGTGGTATATACATGAAGAAACCTGGGAGGATGAAAGTAGTAATATAAGAGTTGGTCCTATTGTCCTCAGACCTACTGTGATCCAATGGATCTTCACTTCTTTCTAGACCACGGGATTCTTGGAAAGCTTCCTATGACCTATTGATCAAGGAAGAAAAGCCATGGACTGGCTTAACAATGATTTTGCATGATATTGGAGACAGACCCAGCCTGACAGATGACCTCTGGACTGTTATGAAGAACATTAGCTGACCAAACCATTAAAGTAGGCAGATTTGGTGCAGTTCACCTCATCCTTCATGTGTCTTGGAAGGCATATGACTAGATATGCAAGGAGACACTGATTCATGCCTCTGCCCATTATCATACAACAAATTTAGGCACATGAAAGAAATATAATTGAGAGAACCATTACAATAAAAAATGGGTGGAATATTACTAGACTGTTCTTACTCAATGGGTAACATTATATATAAAGATTTGTGTGTATTAAAAAAGGCTCATCACACTGAAGTTTAAAAGTGAAAGTTTTCATTAATCAGAAGCATAAAGTGGAACATTCTATATATTTCCTCATATGTGGAATGCAAAACAACATATAAAACAAATAAAAAACAATCAAAATTTACTGAGAAAATCATATTGGTACCGTTTTCCCCTCCTCACCCCATAGGAAAACATCTGATCTCATGTTCTGGTCTGTCATGGTTCTTTTTTTGTTTGTTTGTTCAAAATAATACAGATGTCCCTTTTTCTCCCCCAATGACCTATAACACTCCATCATGTTGGTTTCTTGAAGGTAAAAACATTCAAGGACAATAAATAGGTCACAGGGGATCAATTAAAGGAAACAGGGAGGCTAGTTAGGGTGAAGAGTACGTAATGGAGTATGCTATTTTGCACTATACAGTTTTACAAGTGAAATAAATATAACCTTACCACACCACACACAAATATTTAATAATAATATGGTTTTAAGTGAAACATTTTTAGTCACACTCTTGTACAAGAAAATTGGAGAATGTTTTCTGTTTTGGAATAATATAAATCTATTTTTCTTTACCTATCAATTGTTCAATAAGAATCAGGTGAATCAGCTCTTGAGACTTGGAATTGGAAAGTGTGCTATATAGAGTTAGTCATCAGACACAAAGGAGTAAAGTCTTAGAAAAGATAATATCTCTAATACTTTCCACAATAAGAAAGGATAAAATATTTAAAAATGAAAATAAAATCACTGGTTAAGAGTTATAAAACAAAGAAATTCCAACTTCTTGAAAACGAGACAGTTCCTAAAAAATAGGCTATAACACAACTGCATGGAGAAGTGTGGAGAATTGCTGCAATCAATTGGTTTCCTCCTGTCTAATTTTCATGTCTGTGGTGATGACAGAGTCATTTGAAATAATTTCTGACTGATCCCCACCCACAGACATGAATATGCTATTTGTCATCACTTGAAATGAACTAATTATTCTTATCCAAATCTCCATATTGAGCTTGAAGTGCCTCAAGATATGAATCATTTTTATCTCAATGGTTCCCAACCACCTGTAAGACAAACTATAAAGGCTCATGTTAGAATTATAACCATTATGAGGAAAATAGATTAAATCAGAATTTGCCATGGACTGAAAATATGTTCAAGAGGAAATATTAAAATAGAATCATGGCAGTGACCTCTTCTGTGGCAGTTACCAGTTTCAACTAGACTCAAATAACAGCAGGACCAGAAAAGTGACAGACAGTTTTACTCTTGAGGAAGTATACTACTCACTGTAAGAACTATGTGAGTTCTGTTATTTACACATGCATAAAAATTTGGAATATGTGCGGGAATAATTAATGGTTGGGAACAATGTTCTAATAAACATAATTTTGAATGATATGGAATTTATTAATTTTTGCCTGCCAGACAGATATTCTACATTTATATCTGCAGCCTGGGTCATTAGAAAGGCTCTACAAACTTATTGGGATTGTTAGCTGATAAGTTCATCCAATGATCCCCAATCAGTGTGACATGGAAAAGCCCACTCTCTCTTATTTCAATATAGAAGAAGCAGTTAAAGGTTTAGGGAGTTGGGAATGTTGAAATGGATTGTTCATTTGAGACCTCTTACACAGTCTGGGAGTCTCTCCATGGCACACCTTTCAACACTACAAGGATTTATTATAATAAACACTGGAGACATCATAGTTGAAGAATTACATAATGACAATTCTCTGAAGGCCAAACATTGAGAACTGAAGCCAAAGAGAAACAGCACAAACTGGACCAAGAAGATAGCAAAACTGACCATGTCTCATTCCATTTTAGAGAACAGGAAAATAAGTAACCTTAGATGCCTAGCACCATATGAATCTTAGTTCTCTAGGGAACTTTGAGGGGCATACGCCTTTCTAGAATCTAAGGCCACAAATTAAATTAGTATGGCCTTGGTGCCGGAAGGTCTGGGTCAGGGAACAGGAGAGCACTTCTGCAGCTCACCCAGGTAGCTCCTCCATGCCTGGGGCCACAGCTGCTCCCCACAATCCAGAGACATAGAAGCTTGGAACAAACTGAAGGATCTCAGAGGGAAGGCAGAGAGGGGGTTGGAGGTGGAGAGAGATTAATCAGAGAACCTGTATTTTTATGGGTATGGCCCATGGACCTGGACACAGGTGTGGGGAGGGCCTGGGGGTTGGACATATGTGTCATGGAGAGGATCAGTGGGATTAAAAGGGGGGCATCTGTAATGGTCTCAACAATAAAGATAACGGAAAATTTTTTAAAAGAGTAGGAGGATTTGAAGGTCAGGTGACCAATTGAATCTGAGCTCAGATACAGCTTGAAGAGGTCCCAACACATCCTATGGTGCTCCCTAGTTGTAGAATGCATCACTAAAATAGTTATAGCAGCACACTGTATCCTTACTGTGGATGTAAGCTACCATCCATAGGAAGTCTAAACAGAGGACATTAGATCTGCGTGTACATTAGTAAGTAGCAAATAAAAGTTACATAGCCATGTGGATGAATTCTAGGGTTTTGTGACATCATCAAGCATTTGAAGTATGTAGATGTGCTGATTTTACACACATTAAGTGTTTGATGTGGGTTATACAAAAGGAAGGAAAAGAAAAGAAGGAGTAGAAAAAGAGGATGGGAACAGGAATGAGAATGAGAAAAAGAAGTTGTATAATAAAAGAAGAAGCCCAGCTGGGCATGGCTCAGCATTTGAGTGTTGACCTAGGATCCAGAGGATTCGGGGTTCGATTCCCAGTCAGGGCACATTCCCGGGTTGTGGGCTCAATCAATGACTTTCTCATCATTGTTGTTTTTGTCTCTGTCTCTCACTCTCCTTTCTTCTCTCTGAAATCCGTAGAGATATATTTCTAAAAAAAAGAATAGAAAAAGAAGATGGGAGAGAAGAATAAAAAGGAAAAGAGAGATCAGGAATAGGAGGAGTAGGAGATGCAGAAGCAGGCAGGTAAGGAAGAGGCTGAGGAGAAGAAAGAGGGAACAAAAAAACAAGGGGATAAGTGAAAAGCAGCAGGATGGGAATCAGGAGACACAAAAAAATGAGGAGAAGGAGGGGAAGTTGAAACAACAGAAAGGAATGCAGTGAAACACTGCAAAATACAGTGCATTTGATCACACCTACTTTTGATGCACCAATGTGGTTACCTTGCTTGAAACTTCAAAGTAAACATCATTTTGTATCCAACAATACATTTGGTAAGTGACTCGCCAAATTTATCCAAAATTCCATCAATGTTGACTTCTTTTATCAAGAAAACCAGCATATACATTAGTTATATTACCTCTGGGTTGTGTAACCTCCACTGGCCTATGACTTCATCTATTTTGCCGAGGTCTTGACCACCTTTTTCATCCACAGTATATCCTTCACACTGGTGAATTATAAGGATTATGTTATACTAACTGGACCTTGTGACTGGGAACAGTATTGCCTTAGACTTGATACAATTTTAGTCAGAAGTTGAGGAATAAATCTGAATAAAATTAAGAATTCTCACTCAGTACATTGTTTTTGCATCTTTAGGTACTGAACAGGAAATGTAACTGTTTTGAAAAAATAGTTTGTGATGTCCCGCCCAGACTGCAGCCAGCCAACACGGAGTCAAAGCACCCAGCGGGCTTCTGCATTTTAGAAGCATCATCTTCCTAGGTGGGGTATGAGACTCCATCGAATTTAAAGTGTGACCTAAATATCTGCACGTTTTGAGTTAGATCCAGGCAAAGACATTGTGCTGTGACAGATCCTGGGTGAGGTAGAAGCTGCTCTGTGACCTGAGCCATAGATTGCCAAAGACATGATGGTCCTTCCAGCTTCACTGGCATACTGAGATTCTCTTTGCAGCCTTAGGAAAATCTGGATGCTAACCACAGTGTTGATACTAAGAAGTTACAAAAAAGGTCTTGATATCATCCTCAAATAACTACTTTCCTTTTGAGGAAAAATACTGTCCTTCCTTTGACTCAACTTCAGCAAAGAAAGTTATTTCATATAAATGGAGCCAGTGGTTGGACAATTACTCAACATGCAAAATGAAATCCACACAGAAAACAAGAATTTAAGCAATTCCTTCTTCTGTAACATTAATGTCCTGACTGAGAATGCACATGGTGAAAGGAACACAGGGCTTCAAAACTCTATATGACTTTTCTATCTTCTTGGTCAGAAAACAAGAATGTAAACATTTCACACTTTTGTTATATTAATGTCCTGACTGAAAAATCACATGACAGCATGAACCCAGGGCAACAAGCATCCCTAGCAGTCTCTTTCTTCTTAGTTATTTGGAAATGGAAGAACAGGACCCAGAAGATTGAAACCTGATCATCATTTGTGACTGTGTTGTAGAGAGCTAGAAAAAAACACTACAGTCCAAGCTTCATAGGGAACTCGATTACCTAGAGACCTGTGTTTAGGCAACAGTTTTCCTGTCTGTCTGATTTCCATCAAGAGCATCACAGATTAGTACCATCCTATCTAAAACCTAAAACAGTCTCAGGTAGGAAGGGCAAAATGATAAAATAAGGAGCTCTCATCACCCTTAAAATAGACTAAGATTTGCCCTAAAGGGTTTCCTTCCTTTCAGGAAGGTATTCTTAACCAGTGGAAAAACAAGCTACCATGCTACCTGAGGTATGTATTATGACCTAGGGGCGATGTCAACTATGGAGTCACAAAGAGGCCAGGAACAGGAGGTCTACAACATCAATTTAAGGTGGTACATACATGATCAAACCTGTGGGAAACTGGGAGATCATACCAGTCATATAAGTAGTGGCCCAATTGTTTCCATTGCCTTCTGCTGTACTATGCGCCTTTCTTTCTGTTTTGATATGTGTACTCATAGAGACCTGTTGATAGAGGGTGCGAAGATGTCATCTGGCTTACAATAATACTGCATGATACTGAGGACCTACAAGAAATTGGACAGTTGCATCATGACAGAACATCTGTCAATATTTGTGCAGTTCAGTGGGTAATGGAAGCCTTCACAATATGCTGAGTTTGAGACAGTTCACAGCCTCCTTCATTTTACTTGAATGATAAATGAAGAGATATAGAAATATATACTGATTCATGAGTCAGGACAATATTTCACATAAATAGCTAGGCATATGAAGAAACATGATTGAAAAATTACTCACGTTTAAATTTAGACAGTTTGTGTAAAACTTTCAATGAATGGGCAAAAATGTAAAAATATGCTTGGGTCTCTGATGCTTGTTATCACAGATTAGCTACTAACAGAAAGATTTCATTAGTCAAGAAGTTAAGTTGGTACATACTGCATTTCCTCTCACATGGGCAATGTGAGGTTCACAGTCAAAACAAAGAGATAAACAACATCTACATACCGATGAAATCATGGTAGTTACCAAAGAGGACAAAGTGAGAGCGAGAATGAGAAGTGTAAAGAGGGTCACATACAAAATCTAATATTTGAGGAATGAGCACATAATGGAGTGTGGTATGTGGAATTATAAATTTGGAGAAGTAAACCTTACATGATGTGACTAACCCTGTTATGGCCCAATATTAAACAATAAATGACTTTTAAATTAACCTTTTTCAGTGCCTTTTATGTTTTATGAAAGAATCATTTTTTTAGTTTTTGGTAACTTGCATGTATTTGCTTATGTACCTTTTGTTCACTGTGTTTCAGGTTAATTATCTGTTAAAAGTGGGCACTAGCAGGTGTGCTGTATGATAATATTCATCTGACCATTAATGAAGAATAGTGTCTATGAAAAAAATATCAATCATGAAATGTTAAAAAAAACTTCTGATTCCAGAATCCGGTCAAAGCAAGCTTAAACATTGGGCTACAGCATCACTAGATGCAGAAGTGAGGACCACCGTGGTAATACAATGGGTGTACTGCTTCTAGTGTCCATGTTTACAGTGATGATATAGAAGTTCTAAAAATTTACAGAGTGGTCAACAAAGGCCATCCTGGGTGTCTTAGTTGACTATCCAAGAGTCTAAATTCACCCTGAGGAATTTTAGGACACGAATAGAAATTTGTTCTCACAGGTTCCAGGCTGATATCAGAAAAATTGAAAGGTTCATGGTGACACTGTAATCAATGTTGGGGAAACTAGAATCATTCTGTATTTGTCACAGACTGGAAATGTGTGCAAGAAAAAACTTGCATTGATAAACCATGGAGTGACCACTGCTGTGGAAGTTGCTACCAGAAAGAGACTCAAATCCCTGCAGGACACTAAAGACAAAAGACAAAGTTTGCCATTTGTGGAAGTTTGTAACTGCAATAAGTACATTAGTCCTGTACTTTATTAAGCAGAAAAATATGGAATATGTGTGGAAATCACGAAAGGAGGGGGACATTGTTTGAGCTGCTTTTAGATTATTTAATCAGACAGTGGCAGCTCCTCCTGCACAAATTCTAGGGCTAAAAGAAGTTCTGCCTTCATTTTCAGTTACCTTGTTACTCATGTGTTGGTCTGTTACTATCAAGCAGAATTGCAAAATCATGGGACATGGGTTGTTTCTTTCTAACTTTTGATTTCTCCCAGTACATTTCACCACCTGCCATCTTGTCTTAACTAGCCTTGGACTCTGTGGGAACTTTTCTGATATCCTGCTCACTATGCCAACAGTTTTGCAAGAAGCCAAGTTTCCAGAAGTCCTTATCATATTGGTTTCTGATTCCAAAGAAATAATTGGGGATAGTTCCTGAAAATATCATGAGTAAATGAGACCTTACTTGCATATCAGGGATGGGCTGCCAGTGAATACAATACAACAAAGGCATTTTTTAGAAATGAGTAATGTAGAGTACAGAAAAAAAGGCAAACAGGATAAAGAATAGACCAGGTTTAATCAGCTTGTGTACAAGCTGTGTATGAACAAAACATGAACTGGTTAAAATCCAGGCTCACAGCATAGAACTTTTTTTTTTTTGGTTCCTTTAGTGAAGGAGCAAGCCAGGCATCCAGGTCCCAGTGAACACTTATAGGTGGACTTTATTATATTCTCAGAGAAGGGACTGGGACTTTGTGGATTGGGGAGGAGCCCATGTTATTGCATACCGCATAAAGCGTTATTTCCAAACAACCCCACTAATAAAAAAGTTTATATTTCATATAGGGTAGCACACTTATCTGAAGCATGAGTTCTTTGTAATAGACAATTTGCAGTGGAAAAGATCCCATTATGACTTTCAGAATCCTGCTCATAGGTGGAAAATCTTACCCCTTTAACAGTAACTGATATTATATCTTCCATGCTACTCTGGATAATCTATGCCCAGGAGAAGCACCCACTGACTTTGATAAAATTTTGATTCAGAATGGATGTTTTCATCACCCAAGCAGGGATTATAACTAGGCACTGCAAGAAAAATCTCTTTATTTGTGTGGGTTACCTCTGTTCCACTGCTTGCAATTCAGCTTTCTGCTCAACTTTGAAGTTAAGCTGCTCTGTAGGGGTGCTCTAGAGGCACTGTAGAAAGTGTTAAATCACTTTCTGTAATACCTATGCTTTTAAAAGTAGTTTACTCACTCTGACATTAATAAAATTGGTCCTGGAGCTGCATTAAGAAAAACAAAGAAGGAAAAAGAAAAGAAAGAAAGAGAGAAAGAGAGAAAGAAAGAGAGAAAGAGAGAGAGAAAGAGAGAGAGAAAGAAAGAGAGAAAGAAAGAGAGAAAGAAAGAGAGAAAGAAAGAAAGAAAGAAAGAAAGAAAGAAAGAAGAAAGAAAGAAAGAAAGAAAGAAAGAAAGAAAGAAAGAAAGAAAGAAAGAAAGAGAAAGAGAGAAAGAAAGAAAGAAGAAAGAAGAAGAAGAAGAAGAAGAAGAAGAAGAAGAAGAAGAAGAAGAAGAAGAAGAAGAAGAAAGAGGGGGAAGGCGATTAGGACACCAGCAGGGTAGATCAGTTGGTTAGAGTGTTTCCGCCATAGGCCAAGGTTCTATGTCTGGCAGAGGGATTTTTTAAAACTTATAGGCACCTGGCTGGGCATGGCTCAGTGGTTGAGCGTCGACCTAGGATCCAGGAGATTGCGATTAGATTCCCGGTCAGGGAACATGCCTGGGTTGGGGGCTCGATTCCCAGTGGGGGGCATGCAGGAGGCAGCCGATCAATGACTCTCTCATCATTGTTTCTCTCTCTCTCTCTCTC
>NW_015504674.1:41700-221446 GCF_001595765.1 Miniopterus natalensis | reverse complement strand
AGGGAAAGAAAAAAAAAAAAAAAAAAAAGATTTATGTTGTTTATAAAGAGAAAATGTTCTCTCTTTTATTGAACAAAAGTGGAACTTATAAAGTTTTTTGAAAATGTATTTATTAAAATTTTGGTGGGTAACATGGTTAATAACATTGTATAAACTTCACTTGTAAAACTTTATAGTATAACAGAGTGTACTTTGTTATTCACTCTCCTCCCACATAGTCTCATCTGTCCTCTTGATTTTTACTTCCTTTCCTCTTCTTATCATGCTTCATGATTTTCCCATCTTATTGCCACCATATCATCTTTATATAAGAGATTTTGTTTGTTCAAATGATTAATTTTTTAATTTGTGTTTTTACATTCCATAGATGAAGGAAAATATAGATTGTGACTCTCTATCCTCCTGATTTACAACTTCCACTTTGAGGCTTTATTGTGATGACACTACTATGAGACTCAAATGTTTTTACATATATTTGCACATTGAGTAAGACCTGTCCAACAATACTCTTTCTGAATGTCATTGTGAAGAAACTTCCAATCATGTTTCTTTCATATCCCTGTTTTGGATGCATGATATTTGCCAGAGTTATGAATCAATATCTACTTATATATGAATCATTTGTCATCCAAGCAAAGTGAATGATGGGATGAACTGCCCCAATTACTTCCCACTCTCTTTCATGACTGTCCAGAGGACATGTGTCCTGGTACAGCTGTCCACTTTCCAGCTAGTCTTAATAATCATGGAAAATTATTGATAAACTAGGCCATGACTGTCCTTCCTCTCAGAGCTTTCATTGAGTCCCCAGTTCTAGGCTGGAAGACAGATCCAGTGTATAGCAGTAGGTTCCTTGGACAATAGGGACAACTCTTATAAAGTTGCTTTTGTCCTCCCAGGTTTGATCATGTATATATCTTTTAAAATATATATATATCTTTATTGATTTCAGAAAGAGGAAGGAAGAGGGAGAGAGAGAGACATAGAAACAGCATTGATGAGAGATTTGTCATCGATGGGCTGCTGCCAGCACACTCCTGCATGGGAATTGAACCACAATCTCTTTGATCCTAGTTAGATGCTGAACCACAGAGCCACACCCAACCAGGCTGATCATGTATATCTCTTTAAATTAATTTCACATCCTGTGCATGGCCTCTTTATGACCCCATTGGTAACATCACACTCAGTTCATAATGAAGAGCTCAGCTTGCAAGGTAGCTTGATACGCTTATGGTTAATAGTATAATTTGCAACAAATCAGTGCCCATCTTCTGAGTGGTGACAACAGCCCATGTCATGAAAGTTTTCCCTCCTAGCTAAGACTGCATTGAGCTAAAAATCTGAATGAAGTTATCAGTGATGCCAAGATGGCCCTTGTGTAAAAACTGAGACCCTTACCTCATCATATTTCTATGAGGAGACTGGTTTTCTATGGAGCTTGGCCTATAGCATTACTTCTTGTCTAAAACTCTCCAAAAGAAGGGCCCAGACCATAGGCTTGCTGTGACTCTCCAAGGGAGAAACTCTGCTTTTTGGGGCTAGTATTGGTTCTATGGGCTAAGCTAGGCTCTTGGTGAGTTGGCTTGCTCTTTTAGTATTCAAGACTAGACACTGCAACTAGCATCAGTCATTAATGATGTCAGATTTCACATTGACAAGTCAGAGACTTTGTACTTTTGCAGGTAGTGGTAACTTACAACGAGTGTAAAGGTCTGAGCACAAGACTGGCATGCAGGGAAGAGACACTCATTCTAACATTCTCATTCTTTCTGTGTTCCATCACTGGCCTGCACAAAGATCAGTAGCTGTCATAGATTGGGTTCAGTTGATCATATACCAACTTTATAAAGAATTATACAAATATATTTACAGATATTCCACAGTGTTCCTATGATCAGGAATATCTACAGAATAAGTAGAATGGAGAAGATTGTCTTTGGTAAAACAGACCTTTCCAAATTTGTTAAACAACTATGCAAGGATTATAAAGTGAATTCCATATACTAGATCAGAGAGAAGCAAGATTTTTCTGTAACAGTCAGGGAGGAAATTGGCTTATGGTCCCTGTTGAAACTCTAAGCCTTTCCTCAAACTTTGACAGAAGTCAAAAACGATATGTAAATAACTTCTTGTGGCTGTATTTGAATAAAAATTTACTTGTGAATATTAGAGTGTGAATTTTATATAATTGACATGCCAGGCCCAAGGCTGCTGGAGCCCTGGTCCACTCTTGGGTTCTCCAAGAGAAAGGAATAGTGTCCTGGTTGCCAGATTCCTGTGCACTACTAGAAAATTTGTGGCTTAATAGATCAAGAAAGAATTTAGTGGGCCTCCTTTTGTCATTTCAAAGAAAAGCAGGATGGATTAGCTAACGCTGGTTTTTAGTTCCACTCAGACTCATTTGATTCTGTTTGGATTTGTTGTCTTTAAGGTGATAAAAGGTACTGTGACTTTATTTCTTGGATGAGGCCCTTCAGGCCCTGCCACACAGGGTTACAATGTCTCCCATAATATTTAGATTTTACAATTGAGGCACTTCAGTTCTGAAGATCAGAAAAGAGTCATCATGCAGCTTCAAATATGCTGTTTCCCATCTTTAATATTGTTTTGATTTAATGTATTGATTTAATTGATGCATGTGGACACTCACAGACTGTGCCATTGGACTGATATGTCCAATCCACTAGAACATTTTCACCTCCCTAAACTTTTGAACTGTTTCATGAATATTAAAATAAGTGATAGTGGGAATTTTTGTGTCACACTTATTGAGCTATCATTGGATGAATCTGTCTATTCATTAAAGTTTTAGAGAATTTTTTAATGACCTAACCTGCATGTACATGCAAAAACACCTCCTGATGGGTCCAAATTAATACTTTCCCTCTCACCCAAATATACGTTTCTTTAAACATTGTGCTCAAACATTATTTCCACATATATTCCATATTTTTCTGCGTTCTTCTATTTTACAGCTCACATTATTCTTACAAAGCATAGCACACTTCCTCAAGCGTCATCTCTGTTCCTCAAATTTAGTATCCTGCTGGTATTTGAGTATAATCAAGGTAGTGTCTGTCACAGACAAGATAACTGCCATGATTTCAGCTGTGTGTTTCTTCTTGTGCATTTTCCATATCTGAAACAAATTTGGAATCATTCTAGTTTTCTCCAGTATCAGATACAAATCTATCATAAACCTTTCGAATTTACATCATATCTGGCTTGGAACCATTGAGAAAGAAATCTATTCAATTCTCTTTTATAGACCACTCAGAAATTTATAGAAAGTCTACACAAGCCAAAAACAAGGAAATTAGACACCAGAAAACCCACTGGATTGGCACACTGGCTCTTACTTCTTTATCTAGTGATGCTGCAGCCCAATACTTAGACCTTGCTCTTGAGTTGGCACTGGAATCAGAACAAGTTTTGTTGACTCTTAGTGACTCATCTTCTTTTCTTCTTATAGACACTATTCACCATTTACTGCCTGATGTCTAATTTTCTACATCACACCTGCTTCTGCCCAGTGTCAACGGATGATTCACCTGAACCTTAGTGAACAAAAGGTAAATTAACAAAAAATGTTCATATTATTAAAAAAGAAATATGTTTCTCCTGTTATAGAAGAGTAGGAGGACTGGCAAATATTATTTTTATAAGGATTTTATTACTAAATATTATAGGACAACATATTTAATAACTTTATCTAAATTTTACTTGTTCAACTTTATAATACAAATTGGCATATTCCATAGGTGCTCACCACCCAAATTCTAGTCTCCTGGTTGGTATTTGACCCCTTTTACCTTCCTTAATCTAACTGGTGCTTTTCCCTCTCATTTAACCACCATTATTTTTTCTTTATGTAGAACATTTTGTCTCTTTCTTTGTTTGTGGTTTTACATTCTAGTGTGAGAGAAAGTAGAGAAGGTGCCACCGTGTTTTCTTGATAAAGGAAATCCTTCAGTTTAATATCACACTGTAATAAGCATCATAAGAGACAGAAATATATTTGTATATTGTTGTCCATTGTGAGCATCTGTCCACAAACCTCTCCCCAAATTTTAATGTGAAGCATTTTACAATCGTGTTCTTTCCTGTGCCTGGCTCTTGTTGTGAAATATTGGTCAGAGCCATGAATCAGCATATATTGCATTTTTTATTTGTCACCCAAGGAAAGTCAATGAGGATGTGAAGTGTCCCAAAGACAGCACCTACTTGAGGTTTCCCTTACCCACTGTCCTCCATGACTGTGCAAAAGCTGTACAATATGATGCAGCTGTCTGCTTTGTGGATTCTCATTGATATTAGGCTAAATTATTTGTAAGACAGGCCACATTGTTTCTTCCTCTGTCAATAGGTCAGAGAGAGCTCTCCATGAGACCATAGGTCTAGGCAGAAAGAGAGATCCACAGTATAGCAGTAGGGTAGGAGCATAATTGTTCCACTGCTCATATACCAACTTTGTGTTCCAGGGTCCTTTCAAGTATTATCAGTATGTACAGGATACATTGATCTCATAGTCTTCCTGTGCATTGGTCTCTATAACTCCATGGGTGACATCACACCCAGGTGTCATAAAGGATAGTCAGATCACATGGTAACTTAGTGGCCTATGGTTAAGCTGTTTTATTTTAAAACCAAGGAAAATCTTCAGGAAAAATTACACATAATTTTATTGAGTGAAGACAACCCTATCTCTGGTCCATTTACCCTTCCAAGCTACAAATGCCTTGGACTCTAGATGGGATAAAAGGTACCTGTGACACTCTAATGGACTGAAGTGAGAGACTCAAAACAAACCTCCTCAAATATCTTGGTAATCAGGTTCCTTATGTAGCTTGGCCTCTAGTTTTATTTCTTGTCCTGCTTTCTGCAACTCCGTGAACATTGATGATTAGGTTTTTCAGCTTCTGTGTATATTTTCCTGTTTCTCCGTGACTCAGGAGGAAAGGCTATCCTGGTGGTGCTTGCTGCCCTGTGTTCACATCTCCATGTGCTTTCTCACTCAGTACAAAAGTGGAAAAGAAGTGTTCATTAAGTGGTTTTCTGGATGGTGATGATTTAGTGGCTTTAGCTTTGGCCCAATCAGCTGGCTCCATCTTTATGAAGGAACATTCTATGCCCAACTTGACTCAAAAGTCCAGCAGGAAGGATAACCTGTGGATGGATAAGGCAGTCAAATCCTCTGCCACCTGGAAGTGTTTGGGACAAAAATATTAATCATGCTCTGTTAATCATGATTTTTAGTTATACTTTTAAGAAATATTAATCATGCTCTGCTAATTCTGACTGTACTCTTCTAATTACAAAAATTCACTTTCTAACCTGACAGAGTTGCAAGCCCTGTGACATGAGAGTTAACCTTGGAATGTAATCCATACTTCTTTTATCATCATAGGAAAATTAACAGCCTATTATCAAATAAATTGAATCCTGGGGGCCTCCACACTTTGTGACCACCTATCCCACATTTCTGGTAAACGGATTCACATTATACCTTGTATACTTCCCCATGTAATATATACTTCCCCATGTAATATAAGCAAATGTCCTATGAGGGGGCCAATGGAGCAGGTTTCTCAGGATGACATTACTGCTCTCCCACATTGCCAGAAATATTGAAATAAATGCTCATATAAGATTCAACCTTTCTCTACTTAATTGGCTAAAGTAGGGGGGATACGGAGCCCAGGCCCAAGGCTGTCTGGTTTCAGAGGTAGACATAGGCCTGTAGAGGTGATAAACCCCTGAGGTAAGATAATGAAGGTATATGCTGAACTTTCTGCTGAGAGAAGGCAACTTTGATTCAACTTTGGATACACGTGGCAGTCATCTACCAAAACAGTAGGTGGGTAAAAGGTTATGTGTATAGTAAAGTTACTCAAGCAAGGTAACTACATTTGTACAGCAGTGTCTGTAACAACTGGAAGTTAAGTTTTGGGTTAATTCACTGCTGTTTTCTAATTTGTTTATCCTCCTTCCTTTTTTCACCTTATCCTCCATGTTATTCTAGTCATGCCTCTTCTCCTCCTTTCCTGTATCTTCCATCTCCTCCTCAAGATCCTCTTCCTCCAGGTCCTCCTTCTGCTAGTGATTCTTCTCTTCCTTCTCCTACTCTTCCCCCTATTCTCCTCCTCCTTCTATTCCTTGCCTTACTTCTCTCTTCTCCTCCTTCTCCTCCTTTTTCATCTCCTCCTTGTCTTTTCTCTCCTTTTCCCACCATACTATTCCTTGTTGATAAAGTTTGGGGATTCATCCCCCTGCTGGGGCTTTCAGTTCTGCATTCTAGGTCCAGGGATAACCACAGGGTATGTGTGGTGACATTTGCAACCACTTCAAAGTTGACCTGAACGAAAAATCCATTGGTCACTTGACCTTCAAAATCTCCTAGTTTTTGTGGAGGACTACAGTAAACATACATATTCCATATGTTTTTGTGTAAAGAAAAGGAATATTGTCATTCTTCCTGAAGTGTCACAATTTGTCCCTTACCTTTAGGATTATGCTGTGATTTGAGTCTAGTCAATGTGTCAATAGCAGAAGCAATGTCACTACCATTATTACTCTTGTGTATTTCCTCTTGCACCTTTTTCTACAGAAAGTCCTGAGTAATTCTAGTTTCCTCCAATATTTGGTACAACTCTTCCATGAAATTTTACAAATTATCTTATATTTGCCTTGGAACCAAAAGGGGGAAAAAATGACTCATGTACTGAAGAGCTTTCATCTGAATCTGGATTCCCAGATGTTAAGTATGGAGGCCATCTCAAGTTATGATAAGTAGAATATACATGTCTGGTGCTGGGAACTACTATATTTTTTTCAGACTATCTGTGTGATCTCTAGAGACATGAAAAATAGAACACAAGGAACCTACTGGATTGCCACAGGAGTCCTCACTTATCCTCCTAGTGATGCTGTACAGAAGTGTTTAGAAATTGTTTTGATTGTTTTGACTCTCATATCAGTGTTTTAAAACACTTAAACATTAATTTTATTTGTTTTCATAGACACTTTCCTCACTATCTGATATTCTTACCGCCATACAACATACCTATTTTTTCCTAGTCTCAACAGATGATTCAATTAATTTTTGTGAACATGGTGTAGAAAAAATTTATGTTTATGTTCATCAAAAATAAAAGAAGTATTTCTTGTTTTTGTGAACTAGAGTAATACTGACAAAGATTCTTTTCAAAATTAATCCACTATTCAATTTTGGGGTAATGTAATTAATATTATATTAATACCATTTGTATAACTTTATAGTACAACATAGCATACTGCATTATGTGCTCACCACACAAATCTAGTCTTCTCTGTCCTCTTGTATTTTATCCCCTTTACACTTCTTATCTTTCATCGTGCTTTTTTTCCCTTCTTCTTGTAAATTGTGATTTCATCTGTATATAGGAGACTTTGTTCATTTTGTATGTTGTTTTACATTCCACGGATGAGGTAAAATACAGTGTGTGTCATTTTATCCTCTTGATTAAGGAAACTCCACTTTAAGACTTCACTGTGATGAGCCTTTTAAGACACACACATGTTTTTGTATATGTTTCCCCACTGAGTGAGTACTATCTAAGAAACTTCTGCCCAAATGTCATTGTGAAGAATCTCCTAATCATAATCCTTTCATCCCTGACTAAAGTTAAAAGTAATGGCCAGAACCATGAATTAGGGTATACTTGCATATCTAGTCATCTGTTTTGCACCCAAAGTGACTGATGAGTTGAACTTCCCCAATTTCTGGTAATTTGGATGTTTTCATTACCCATTGCCCTTCAGGAATATCCAGAGATGGTCTATAGGGTTTCAGCTGTCCACTTTGACTAGGTCATAAATATCATGCAAAATTATCAGTAAGCAAGCACATGCCATTTTCTCCTCTGTAAGCAGGTCATAGGAGGCTTTCCAGAAGTCCACTACTCTTCACAGAACGAATTATCTATTGCACAGCAATAGGAACGTAGGCCAAACGGACCACTTCTTATAATACCTCTTATGTTCTACAAGAAACAATAATGTATGTCCATTTTAATTTGATAGTATATCTTCCTGTGCATGGCCGCTTCATGACTCTGTGGGGGACATCACACCGAGCTCTGGTTGCATGGGGGTCCTTGTACCTTGGGACCTCTGTTGAGGAAATCAACTTACACCCTGGGTGTGGATCATCAGATCATCACAGGGAGATCATCAGTACTGCCTATAAAACCCAAAATAGTCCCAGGTAAAAGGGACAAAAAGTCAGAAGAGGGGGGTGTCATTACCCTCAGAATGGAATAATATTTGGCCCTATGAGTTCCTTTGGTTTTCTAAAGAAATACTAAATCATTGGTAACAAGTTACCATGAACCTTGAACTGTCCATTATGACATGGGTGTAGTGAAGCCAGTGGAATCATAACTAAGTCAAACACAGTAGGACTACAGCATCAAGTTAAAGTGGAACATACATGCTCAAACATGGGAGTACTTGGGAGATAAAAACTGTTATATAAGTAGTGTTCCAATGGCTTTCATTCCTTACTGTTATACTGTGCATCTGTCTTTTAGCCTAGACATGTGGACTTAGGAGTGTTCCCTATTATCTTAACTGAAGAAGGTATAATGTGGACTGGCTTAGAGATAAATTTGTAAGATATCAATGACTAACCAGAAAGTGGACAGTTGCAGCATGACAGATCATCTGTAAATATTCATGCAAGGAAGTGGGTAAGGGAAACCATTACAATAGGATGAGTTTGGGGCAGTTCACCTACTCATTTACTTTCTTAAATAAAAAACAGGTTTTGAAGTATATACTGATTCATGGCTCTGGCCAATATTTTACATCAGTAATTATGGACATGCAAATGCATGATTGGGAAATGATTCACATTGAAATTTTCAAAAAGTTTGGAATGTATTCACACAATGTGCTAAAATATACAAAGATAGTTGTGCCTCTTATGATGCTTATCACAGTGTAGCTACAACAGGGAGATTTCATTAAACAAGAAGTTAAATTAGCCCTGCAGGCAAGGCTCAGCAGTAGCGTGTTGACCTATGACCCAGGAGATTGTGATTTAATTCCTAGTGAAGGCATTTGCCAGGGTTGCAGGGTCATTTCCTGTATGGGGCATGCAGGAGGCAGCAGATCTGACTTTTTCTCTTCATTGATGATTATCTCTCTCTCTCCCTCCCCTTCCTCTCTCTGAAATTAATAAAAAAAACCTGGTTTTCAAAAAGAAGGTAAGTTAGCATATTTTGTACTTTCTCTCACATGTGAAGAGTAAAAGCCACAAACAAAAATAAAGACAAAATCACCTATACAGAGATAAAACCATGATAGTTAACAGAGGAAAGATGCATGAGTGTGGATATGGTAGTAAAGGGTCATATACAATAAGAATAGACTCTGGATGGTGATCACCTAATGGGGTGTGCTGTGTTGTATTATAAATTTACACAATTTATATAATTTTTATTAATGTGTTATACCTCCACAGTTAGTAATGAAATAATTTTACAAAGAAACATTCACAGCCCTCCTCTAATTTAAACAAGGAAGGATTTTTTTTCTGTTTTTGAGTAATATGAACATGTTTTTATTTACTTACCTATGTATCAGGTGAGACATGTCAGTAGCAGGTGTGCTGTATGGCATTAGCTATCTGACAGTTAATGATGAATAGTGTTTATTAAAAAACAAAAAACAAAAAACTTTTAAGAGTTAAGAAAACAGGTTCTGAATCCACAATCTACCAAGACAAGTTTTAAATATTTGGCTACAGTATTATTTGATCCCCATTGTGGTAATCATATTGGTGTTCATGTTTTTAGTTTCAGTGTCTGTGGTGATGACATAAACAGTCTTAAATATTTCTGAATGGCACACAATACCAGGCATGGATGGTTTACTCAATCTATATCCTAGGCCAAAGATTCAACTTGAAAGCTTCAGGACATGAATAGATATTTTATCTCAATGGTTCCTATCCAGATTTGAGAAAAATTGAAACGCTCATGGTATATTTGTAATGGCTATTGAGGGAAATTAGAATAATTAAGGAATTGTCACAAACTAGAGAAATGTGCAAGTGGAAACAGATAACATGAATCATGGCAGTGACCACTCCTTTGGAAGTTACCACCTGACAAGACTCAAATTAATGGAAGATGCTAAAGGTGATGGCAAAGTTTGACAGTTGTGTGAATTTGTAATTCTTCAGAATATCTACATAGTCCTGAAATTTATTAAGCAGAAAAATATGGAATATGTCTTAAAATAACTCAAGTTGAGGGACAATGTTGAAAGATACATAAAATTGAAAGAAATACAATTTATTAAAATGTTCTCACTGGATGAGTACAAATTATTACCTTTATATCTGTATTTATATATGCTAAGGGGGGGCATTAGTAAGGTCTCAAATGTTTTTTGAAATGGTTGACTTACAAATGCATGCAATGATGGAACAATAAGTGTGAAAGAAAATGTCCAGTGTGTAATTTTGATTTGAAAAGAAAAATCAAACATTAGGTAGATGGGGATGTGGAGTGGATTGGTCATTTGTGTCCAACTGCAAACTTGAGGGGTGTCCACATGACATACATATCACCAATACATTCAGAAATATATTGAAGAAGGGGAAGCACATATTTGCAAAATGCAGTGTTGACAACACCTTGGGGACTGAAGCCATTCTACCCTTAAAATACAAATGTGATGGGAGACATTGGATTTCTGCAGGCAGGGGACATGGAGGATTGTCCAGTTATTAAACTGACCATAGATCTGACCATCCTAAATACCACCAAATCCATCAGAATTTAATGAGTCTCACAGGCACTGACCTACACTTTTTGCTAAAGAATCATGGTGTTCCTAAAAGTGAAGACAACCATCCCACTACATTCATCCTCTATCCACTGAGGCAGAAATGTTATAGGATGGCCCAGGGTTCTGGAAGCCTAAGTTCTGGAACTTTCTAGGGTCTTGACAACTGGCAGTAGAGCAGTTCCAAGTTTCTTTACTTTGGCCATCGGGAAGTCTCTATCTCACACATTCTAGGAATGAAAGTTCTGTTGTCATTTTTAAGTTATTCTTTTGATCAAGCATTTGTCTCCTACTATCAGTCAAAATTGCAAAACTATATGACATGGTGCTTCTTTTCCAACCTGGAAATTACTTCATTACATTTGCACCATCTGCCATTCTGTATTCACCAGCATGGACTCAATTGGAATTTCTTTGAAATCCTGCTTACTACACCAATAGTTTTGCAATAAACCTATTTTCAGAAGTCCTCAGCATATAGCTTGCCAATTCCAATGAAATTAAAAGGAGGATGTGGTGGAAAAACAAGCATCTGAGGAAGTACTTGGGCACTGGGTAAGGGCTGCCACTGGTTACTGGAACAAAGGCATTGTTAAAATTTAGCTATGTAGAGTACAGAAAAAAATTACAAATAGTCTAATAAATCATGCAGGCAATGTTGATGAGCTTGTTTGCAAGTCGTGTGTGAAAAAAAATTAGCTTATGAAATTACAGATTCATATTACAGAACACTTGTTTTGTCCATTTCTTAATGAAGATGCTGGCAGGGCACCATATTCTGGCAGAACACTAATAAGGGACCTTCATTTTTTCACAGAGGAGAGGAGTAATTTTGGATTTTAGGAGCACATGTTCTCACATACCATTGAAAGTTTGATTCCAATAAACATCCACTAATAAAAAGTTTCTTTTTCATATTGAGCAATGCATTTATCTGAAGGGTCAGCCCTCTCTTAAGTTAATTTGCAGTGAGTAATAAGCTGTGGCCACTAATGAGAAAAGCCAGGCATTACAGTGGGAGCAACTGCCACACAGCCTTGTGGAGCAAACAACCTGACACAATGCTTTTTGACATAAGTATTCTACAAATGGTGTAGTCTTGAAACCATGGACTTCAATATAAGGACCCTTACCACATTTAGATACCTTTGCTTATGTAGAATATCACACCCCATTAACAGGAACTAATGTGATATTTTCCATGCTACTCTGGATAATCTATGCACAGAACAGTCACCTTCTTACATTGGTAAATTTGCAATTCAGAGTGACTATTCCCATCACCCAAGCTAGGAAAATCGCTGGACTTTACAAAATAATTATCTTAATATGAGTTAATTATCTCAGTTCTTCTACCTGGAACAGAGCTCTCTTCTCAACTTTGAAAATAACTTGCTCTGTAGGGGGACCCAGAGGCACTGCAGAAATTGCTGCATTCACCACTGTGGAATAGCCATGCTTTATAGATTCTGTTTTCTCACTCTAACAGTAACAAAATAGACACTGGAGATGAAAAATGCAACCCTCAAGAGGATTCTAACCTCCCCAGAATGTATAAAGATTTACAAAGATTTACAAAGATTTACTTAAATTTATGCCTGTGATAGGAAAATGTTAAAAACCTCTTTAGGAATTTCTTTTCCTGTGCTACTGCGGACATTTTATTGGTCTTGAAAGGAAGTCCTCATGCTACTTTTGTGACCATTCATATTTTGAATCCTAAGCCCCAACCGAAGAGATATAATGTCGGAAGTTTAAAAAATGAAGACATCCTGAAAGTATATCTGCCCCCGCATATTGGTAAGGTTTTCTCCTCTGCATTTTCAACAGACAAAAGTAAATGGAACAGAGGCTCCCCTCACTTATATAAAGCTAAGAGTTCAGATCAGGTGAAAGAAATTGGCCAGTATTATGTGTCCTGATGGTAGTGGCAGCCCAATACCAATAGAGTAGGTGCTGCTGAGTCTATAGTCCAGTTCTGTCTTCTTGGGACACCTTGGCAGCTGAAGGAGTCTAGAAAGTTTATTTATGGTCAGTAGCTGAAAATGAGATCTCTTTGAAATACTGTGTTCTAAAAGATTGTCTCATTTTTTTTCACTTCAGAACCAGCTAGGTTCTCTCACACCACCCCTTCCTTAAATGTGACCTTACCAGAATAAAATTTGCAACAATCACACAATCTGTGAAATGTAATGACACCTTATATGAAAACTGTCCATCTCAGCCCAAAGAATCCCAAGCAGTAGTGCACAAGAACATAAAAGTCTGAACTGAATTGTATTCCTGAGACAATTGTTTGTTCTCAAAGTGGACTGATAGGGCTAGGTTCTTCCTTTCTGGTCTAATCCTATCCAGAGTAAAACCAACCAATTCTGTGAAGCTGCTACAGAAGAACAGCATATTCTCACAAATTTAGGCCCAAAATACTGTGTCTTTGAAGTGCCACAAGCAGTAGAAGCCTCCAATCCCCTTAATAAACCAACCTGTAGTTTGGATATGCAGCCCACTTAACAAGGGAGTAAAATCAGTGATATCTTGTGTTATCTATGCATATGTGAAGCATGGTATTACTTTGTGAAATTTCAAAGTACAGTGGGTGTCCACTCTTGTCAAGTTAGAAATGTTGCTGCATATTTTGAAAGAAATTATTTTTTGTTCTTTTTTTAAAAATTTTATTTTTGTTTATAGATGTCCCTTTTTCTCCCCAGTGATCCATTCCACCCTGTCCCATCCCCCTTCCCAAGCCCTCTCCCCACCATTGTCCATGTCTTTGGGTTGTTCATATATGCATATAAATTCTTTGGTTATTCTCTCCCCCTTCACCCACCCAACCTCCTCCATCCCTGTGACATTTGTCAGTCTCATCTATGTTTCCATGTCATTAAATCTATTCTGTTCATCACTTTATTAAGTTCTCTACATACTATGTATAAGAGAGATCAGGTGATGTTAGTTTTTCTCTGCCTGGCTTATTTCACTTAGCATAATTTTCTCCAGGTTCATCCATACTGTCCTGCAGGGTACGAGATTCTTCTCCTTTACAGCTGCATAGTATTCCATGATGTAAATGTCCCACATCATCTACTGATGGGCACTTGAGGTTAATGATCATGGTTCCTCTTGTTAAAACACAGCCCAGCTTAGAAAAACAAAGCCTTGTAAGGGCCCTCCAGTTATACTGCAGAAGGTGCCACTTGCACTGCTGTGAAACACAGGAGGCATACACAACTAGTTAACTTCTTCTCAAAATAATGAAATAGACCATTGCAAGTGATATGATATATTACTCCCACAAATAGGAGCCTAAGCCCCCTAGAGTGTAGAGAGATTTACAGGGAATCTTACTTAAATTTATGCCTGGGATAAGGAAATGTTGGAAACCATCTTGGACATTCTCTCTCTGTGCTGTTGTGGACATTTTATTGGTCTTGAAAGAGAGTCTCCATGCTAATTTTGTGACCATTCATATTTTGAATTCTAAGCTTTATACTAAAGAGACAGAAAGTCTGAATTTTAAGGAATTAAGACATCCTGAAAGTACACCTGTCCCCATATTAGGAAGGTTTTTTCCTCTGCATTTTCAAGAGAGAAAACCAAAAAAAACAGACCCACATCCTCACTAATATAAAACTAAGACCTTAGATCAGGTGAAATAAATTGGCCAGTACTATGTGTGATGAAGGCAGTGGCAGCCCAATGTCAAAACAGTAGGTATGGCTGAGTTTATATAAAGTCCAGTTCTGGCTTCTTGGGACACCTGGGCAGCTGAAGGAATCTAGAAAGTTCAGTTCTGGTCAGTAGCTGAAAGTAAGATCTCTGAAATATTGTGTTCTAAAAGATTGTCTCATTTTTTATTCCACCTCAGAGCCAGCTAGATTGTTGCAAGCCCTCATACCACTCCACCCTTCAATGTGAACATACCAGAATAAAAATTGCCAACAGTCATGCAATCTGTGAAAAGTAATAACATAGTAGATGAACATTGTACATGTCAGCCCACAGAATCCCAGGCAGTATTGCAGAAAAATGTAAATGTCTGAGCAGAATTGTATTCCTGAGACAATTGTGTTTGTCTCAAGGGTGACTGACAGGGCTAGGTCCTTCCTTTCTGGTCTGTTCCTATACAGAGAAAAGCTACCAATTCTGTGAAGATGCTACAGGAGAACAGAGAACTTTGGCAACTTTAGCCCCAAATACTCTGGTTGTGAAGCACTGCAAGCAGTAGAACCCTCCCATGCTACTTTAATAAACCAACTCAGAGGCTGAATATCCAGCCCACTGGACAAGGGATGAGTTGAATATCTTCCATGTTATTTTGTGTTTCCTATGCGTATGTGAATCACCCTATTACTTTGGTAAATTTTGACAGAGAATGGGTGTCCATTCCTGTCAAATTTGAAATGTTGCTGTAAATTAGAAAAGAAATTCTTGATTAGAGTTTAATGATTCTAGTTCTTCTTAGAACAGAGCCCAGCTTTGAAAAACCAAGCTTTGAAGGGCCCCTTCAGTTACACTGCAGAAGGTGTCATTTGCACTGCTATAAAACATAGGATGCATACAAAACGAGTCAACTTTCTCTCAAAAGAGTGAGATAGACTATTGCAAGAGATATGATATATTACTGACTCAAATAGTAGCCTATCCAGGCACCCACAATGTGTGAAGGAATTACAGATCTTTTAAGAGAATTTTATGACTGTGATCTTTTTTAGACCCTTTCCAGGTATATTAACACCCTGGGGTCTTATGGAAAACCCACACCTTCCATAGCCTTTTCCTAGCAGTTGACAGTGAGTGTCCCATTTGCGTTTTGAAAGCCTGCACACCGATTCTGAGGCTTGAGTCCCTCAATGAAATTTGAAAAAGAAATCCTGCATTCTGGAGATCCAGAGATGCTCAGGAAATTCTTGTCTTCAAAATTTTGGTTTGGTCTACTTTTCTGAATTCTCAACAGGGAATCACAAGTTTTACAGTTACAAGCAATTACCATTGTGAAACAGAAAAGATAAAGTCTGATGAAAGGAAATGGAGAACACTTTTTGTCTATGGTGGAGTGCCAGCACATTGTATCTGTTTTTCTTGCTGAGCTTAAAGGTAGGGTCAGGCTACTTGAGGCACAAGGGAAGGTTTGGTCCTTTTCAGTAGATAATTAAAAAACACTTAGCAATACTAGGTACTGTAAGGTTGCTTTATGTATGTGTGTATGTATGTATGTATGTATGTATGTATGCATTTTACCTTATGACCAGCTAGTATACTTATGGCATGGAGAATATGCCTCACTGTTTTTATTAATACAGAGGTGAACCGGTTTTGTGTTAATGTTGGTATCTACTCTGAAATACAAAATGATGAGATTTACAAGGATAGACTGTTGTACTCTGCACTATTTAATACATGTTTCCCTAATTAATTATAGTCTCTGCTAAAAAAGATATGCTAAAATCTTGCTTTGTTGGAATGAATTCTAAGAGTGTTCCAACTACATGTATTGCACAATGTGCAGATTCTTCAAACACTAAAACTACACTGTACTAGATAGAGTTTACTAGGAGCATTTGCAAATGAATTGATTATTCTGTTATAGACTATTACAGACATAAACAATTTGGATATTTTCCACTGTTTTTGGAAATACAAAAGTTTACCTAGTGTGTGGAATGCTGGTATCTTCTATAAAATATAAAAACAGCCCAGGCAGCACAGCTCAGTTGTTGAGTATTGTCCTATGATCAAAGACACAATGCCCTGATTCCAGTTCAAGCACAGGCCCAGGTTTTGGGCTTGATCCCCAGCAGGGGCCATGCAGGAGCGATCTGATTAAAGAATCTCATCAATGATGTTTCTCCCTCTCCCTGTCTATTGCTCTTTCCCTGAAATCAATAAAAAGGGGAAAAAAAGAAAATATGGAAATACATTGCCTTTTGGAGGAGTAGGAAATATGTTGGAACAATAATTATGTGTTATGTGTGTGAAAAAAAAATAATTTGTTAAAATCCTGCTTGAAACCAATGAATTGTAAGAGTGATTATATACTTCAATGCACTGTTTACACAACACACTAGCTCAACAAAAGACTGAATCTTGACTGTTCTAAATACAGTTGTAGTGTTTATAAGTGTATTGATTATATGTTATGTCAAAGATTAATACTAGCATTAAATTTTGGGAGTAGGTCTCACTCTCTGAAATTTATTGATAGCATGCCCATATCCTTTTACAAATATTAAAATATTATGCCATTTATGAGGGAATCATTTATGAACATTCATTACATCTGTAAGTTAGGTCACATTACTCCTTACTTGGTAAACAGGCCTCACTGAGCTCCCCATGAATCCACAGGTCTATGCTGAACCAGAAATCTAGTGTATTGAAGTAGGGCCTAGGAGCTATTGGTCCACACTTAAATTAGTATCTCCACCATTCACGGTTTTCCGTGTGCGTGTGACATAACATCCAGTCATAAGGTCCATCTCAATTTGAATTGTAACTTGATGGCCAATGATTAATCATTTCTTCTTTGAAACAAAAGAAATTTGTTTGAAACAAATTTCAGTCCATATTGAGAGCTAATGAGGACCCATTGTTCTGAAATTTGCCCCTCATATTTGGCACTGCCTTGAGCTTTAGAAAAGAAGAAATTCACCTATGATGCTCTGATGTAGCTCTGTCAATGATTGGATAATTTGCTTCCCTACTGGTCTCTTGGGGTCAGGATCCCTATTCAGTTTGGCCTTTGGTATTAATTCTTTCTCAGCTCTTTCCAAACTAGTGAACCATAATTATGAAGTTTAAGAGCTGCTGGGTATAATTCCTAGAGCTTTTCAGTGACACAGGTGGAAGTAATATCATGGAGGAGTTGGTGTCTCCATGTCCGGGTCCCCCCTAAACTTTCTCAGACAGGACACTAAATTAACAAATGATGAGGATTCTTAAATTCTTACTTTCTGTGTGGTGATTTTACATAATGAATGATGGTCAACCATATCACTATATTTATATAAAATATATTTTTTTGCAAAGTTTGACTCAAAAGGAAGCAAAGAGTAGTTCCAATGAACATTAATTATTTTTGGATGACCTTAGGACCTTGGTGGAATATTCTGAGTATATACACTGTGATTCACTTCTAGATCTTCCTAAGACACCTAACAGAATCTGCCAGTGGAATTTGTAGGACCATTAAATCTGCTATAATATGAGGCCCATATTTCAAAGCACCTTATAGAACACCCAAATTTATGACTCAATGGGTAACATAACACTCAGGGTATAATGGAAAGCTCAGGTTTCACAAGAATTTGCTTCCCCATTGTTAAGCATTACTTCTTTAAAAACCTAGATTTGTCTTTGGGACAAATCTGGCCATTTTCATGGTTGATGACAACCCACTCAACTGAATCTTGTCCCACTATTGTTTGAGTGATTTGGGCTCTAGAGTAAATGGACACCACATGTGGTTCACAAATGGACTGCCACCAGAGCCTAGAACCCTTGCTTATCCACAGGACTCTCAGACCCAAGATTTGTATGGACCTTGGCTTTTTTGGTTACCTCTTGTCCACTCTTTACAATCTTGTCAACCTCTCTAATGAGGTCTGCCAGCTTCTAGCTTTAATTCCAGCTGTTTATCAGAGTAATGAAAATAGTGCAGGGATTTCTGGCTGGTGTTCTTTTATTCATGCACTTTTCAATCAATAACATTAAGGATGAGGGGGAATGCTAAATACTTGCTTTTTGTGTCCAGATGATTCTGTGTGTAGAATGATGGGCAATCCACATAGCTTTACTTTTTGAAAAGAATATTCTTTGCTATATTTCACTTAAAAGAAGGCCAAGATTTCAACAAAAAATAGTAGTGATTTTTATTTTGCTTTTAATTTTTTTGTTGTTAATTTTAAACATTGGTTAAAAATCATGAGGGTTGGGAGCCGATGACCTTTTTGGAATGGTCCACACCACCTGAGGGCCTGGAGTCACAGACTCAACCCTCCCCACAATTACGCTTTACATTGGGAACTGGCTACATGTCTGGACATGGTCCACATAGCCTGAGGGTCTGGAGTCAAGGACTGGACCCTCCCCACAAGTTCCCATGAGGAGCCAAAATAAAGATAATTACCAGGGTTTGGGCTCATGCAGGAGGCAGAATGTTTATTCTCAAAGTGTTTATTCAGACTTGAAAGAACTACTTTATATCATCCTCACCTCATTACCAGTTGTTTGTTACTAACTATATAATAAAGGCATTGAAACCATTAGGGGATGCTCCTCATTGGAGGGCAGTACTCCTGATCCCATAACTTTGTTTGTCTCTTTCATTCCCCCCACTTTAGGCTGGTTCCTGACAAGTTGCACCTGAACAGGGACCTGAGTACTTGAGATGCAACTTAAGGTAAGGTGAGGTACTCCTCTATATGTAAGCAGTTCGTGCCAGAAAAGGAATTGAGGTAAGAGAAGCATTTTTGTTTTATAGTCAGGAGTAAAATAAGATGGGGCAATCTAGTTCAACACAGAGGCTTTTTGCTCAAATGTTACTTTCTATGTTAAGAACAAGAGGAGCAAAGGTTTCAGAAGAACATATTTTAAAGTTTTTAAATTCCATAGAGACAGTCTGTTCTTGGTTTCTTGAAGAAGGTACAGTTAATATAAAAACTTGGGAAAAAGTAGGGGGAAATTTATGAAAATGGTATCATGCACACAGGCCAGAAAATGTGCCCGTGGATACATTCTCTCTCTCTCTCTCTCAGAGCCTAGTCCATGCTTCCCTTGATCTGAGTCATGAGTTTGAACATAAAACGGGGAGTATAGAACAAAAAGAGGAGGCTCCTATATTATAGGAAAAAATTGAAGGAAGAGAGAAAGTACAAAGACGGGGGATAAGGAATCACAATAGGATACAAGGAGCTCTCACCAGAAGGGCAGGGTGAACTAGATGATGCAGCTGCTCATTACAGTTATGATGATAATCTCTATCCAGCTATAACTAATACAACTAAGGAAGTAACTCCAGAGGTTATCAGGCAATTGATGCAGTTGGTGCAATCATTACAAACTTTTGAACAAAAGCCAACTCTCCCTTCTGCTTCACTTGTCTCTCCATGGAAAAGTGATTATCAGGAAAATTCTAAACTGAATAATTATAACAGGGAAAATAATCTAAATTATCCATGTATGAAAAAACAGATCAAGGATACCCTATCTCCCCTGCAAAGAATGCTCTTGAAAGTGCAAGAGTGGCAAGGAGCAGTGGAATTCTGGGTTTCCCATCTTTGCAGTCTCTGAGCAGCCAAACCCTAATAACCCTAATCAGGTGCAAAAATATTACAACCCTTTGTCATTCAAAATATTAAAGGAGCTACAAAAGTCTACAGTTCTATATGGGCCCACTGCTCCGTCTAGTATGACCATCCTAGAAAACATTGCTACTGATGCTTTAACTCCTAATAACTGGAGATCTATAGCTAAAACATGTTTAACAGGAGGTGAATATTTATTATGGAAATCAGAATTTTATGATTGTTGTCATGAACTGCAAACAGAAATAGATCAAACAATATTACTATAACTTATGAGATGTTAATAGGAGAAGGGCCTCACTTAACCAATGATGCACAAGTAATCTACCCTCTGGAGGCTTATCATACAATTAATGCACTAACCTCTAAGGCCTGGTGTACATTGCCTACAGCTGGCAGAAAATCGGAAGAACTAGCCAAAATAAGGCATGGACCTGATGAGCCTTACCAAGATTTTGTTTCCAGATTGCTTCATGAAGTTAATCTCTTAGTGCCTGACTGAAAAACAGTAATGTTACTAGTAACACAGTTGGCTTATGAGAATGCAAATTCAATCCACTATTTGACCTTGGAAAAAGAAGGGTTCACTATCAGATATGTACCCCTCTGTGCTGATATTGAACCATCATCTATACAAGGGTTGACATTATCTGCAGCACTGCAATGAATAGCTATTCAAGGAGTAATGGGACAGCAACAGAGAAATAAAGGAGAAGGAAAAAGTAATTGCTGCAGCTGTGGCAAGTCAGGGTATTTCAGTAAGGAATGTAGAAATAGGAATAATAGCAATGAACAAGTAAAACAACCAGAATTGTGCCCAAAATGTAAAAGAGAAAAGCGTTGGGCTAATATGTGCATGTCAAAAATAGACACAAATGTAAACCCTTAAAGCAGTTGGGAAACTACAAGAGGGGGCAGCCTCTACCCACCAAACAATCGTGACCATGTCAGTCTACCAACCCCAGGATTAACAGGGACCAAACAGGGAATACAGGACCTGTAAAGAGCCATGCCAGGAAGTACAGGACTGGACCTCAGTCCCATCACCTGCTACATATCAATACCTGAGATAGAACCCCAAGCCATACCCACAGGGGCATACAAGCCTCTGCAAGAGACACTGTAGGCCTGTTATTAGGACATAGCGGGTTAACAATGAAAGGACTTCAAGTTTATCCAGGTGTCATAGATTCGGACTATACTGGGGAGTTAAAGATCATGTGTATAGCTCCTCTTAATATCATTATATTAACCCTTAAAATGAATATCACACAATTGATATTATTACCCTTTAAGAAGAGGGAGAATTTTATCTCAACAGGATAGGGGAAATCATGGCTTTTGCACATCTGATAGAGCTTATTGGATTCAAACAGTGGGGTCTGAGATACCTGAAAGGGAACTGATGATTAATGGTAAAAAATTTAATGGATTGCTTGATACCAGAGCTGATGTTTCAGTAATTAGTCAGTTATATGGATCATCCCAGTGGCCTGTGCAACTTGCTACAACTTCTTTGCAAGGAACTGGCCAGATTCAATCTCCACTGCAAAGTACACAGATTCTTATGTGGCGATATGCAGAGGGAAAGTCTGGTAAATTTCAACCTTATGTATTGCCTCTTCTGCCATGTAATTTGTGGGGCTGTGATGTTCTGAAAGATATGGGAATGTTATTGTATAGCCCAAATACTAAGGTAAATAATCATGTTAGACCAAGGATACATACCAGGGCAGCATTTGGGCAAACATGGCCAGGGGATAGAACAACACATTCCCTGCAAAGGCCAGCTGACAAAACCAGGTTTTAGCTATGATCCAAATTTGTCCTGAATGTCACTGCTATTCCTGCCTCCCTTACAGCTGACCCTGTTACCTGGACGTCTGGCAATCCTGTATGGGTGGATCGGTAGCCTTTATCAGAGGAAAAAATTCAAGTAGCCCAGCAATTGGTGCAGAAACAATGAGCTCGGAGGCACATTGAGGAATCTAATAGTCCTTGGAATACACCTATATTTGTTATTAAGAAAAAATCTGGGAAGTGGAGGCTATTGTAAGCTTTAAGAGCAGTAAATAAGACTATGAAAATTATGGGGCCTTTGCAACCAGATTTGCCCTCTCTGATGGTCATTCCTCCAGGATACTATTTAATAGTAGTAGACTTTAAAGACTGCCTTTTCACCATCCAGTTATACCCTACAGATTTTAAAAAATTTGCCTTCAATGTTCCTTCAACCAATTTTAAGAAACCAGTGCAGAGATATCACTGGTGGGAAAATGTGGGCTTGTTGTAAACAGGCTTCACAATGCGTTGCCAGCAGCCCCAATAATATCAGTTGTTGGAAAAAGGCCGCCACATGTTTGACAAGTGTGAGAATGCATTGCCAGCATCCTCATGAAAATCCCTTCTGAGATGATGCTGGCTGCCAAATGGCGGACACATTTGAAAATACATTGCCAAGATTCACAATGAAAATCTCTTGTGGCAAAATGCCCGTATCTTGTCGACTTGTGTGAGTGTTCATTGCCAGCATCCCCAGTGAAATCACTTGTGGGAAAATGCTTCCACCTATTGGACAAAAGTGAAAATGCATCGCCAGAAGCCCCAGTGAAGTTACATGGTGGAAAATTGCTGCCACTTGTTCTCCAAGGAGGAGCATGCAGTGCCAGGATCCTCAATAATATCATTTGGTGGGAAAATACTGCACCTGGTGTTTGAGTGTGAGAAGGAATTGCCAGCAGCCTTAAAACAATCATTTGTAAATAAGAAACCAGTCACCTTTCTACAAATGTGAAAATGCAGTTACAGCATCTCCAATAAGATCGCTTGTGGAGAAAATGCTGTCACCTGGCATTCGAGCAAGAGAATGCATTGCCAGCGTTCTCAGGAAAATCCCTTGGCAAAAAAAAGTGGCCACCTTGTGGACAGATGTGGGAATGCATTGCCAGCACAACCAAAGTAATCGTTTGGTGGAAAACGTGGCCTCTTGTTTGAGAGACTGAAGAATGCATTGCCAGCATCCGCAATAAAATCATTTTGTGGAAAAGTACTTCCACAAAGTACTTTGGACGAATGTGCTTCCAGCATTCCCCAAACGATACTTTGTGGTGAAAGTATTGCCAGCTATTGAGCAAAAGTGAAAGTGCCATGCCACTATTCCCAATATAATCATTTTTGGGAAAGTAGGTTCAATGGCTGTTAAAACGTGAGAATGCCTTGTCAACACCCACAAAATAATCACATTTGTGGAAAATGTAGCCAAGTCTTTTACAAACTTGAGAGTGAATTTTCAACACCCCCAATAACATAATTTGGTAGTAAAAATGCTTCCGCAAACGTGTTAGACAAACGTGGGAAAGCATTGCCAGCATCTCAAACAGAATCGTTGGTGGAAAAATGCTGCTGCCATCTCATGTTTCAGCGCCTAAATGCATCGCCAGTTTCCCCAAAATGGGACAGTGGAGGGAAAATGCAGACAGCTGTAGAAAAAACGTGGGAATGCCTTGCCAGCATCCTCAGTAAAAGCACTTTGTGGGAAAATTCTGCCACCTGGTGGAAAAGCGTGAGAATGCACTTCCAGAACATTCCTGATATTCACTAGTGGAATATTGATGCCAACTGATAAATATAGAACCATTGAAAGCATCTCGAGCGAAATCGGGCGGTAAAATAATTCTGCTGCCTGCTTGACACACATTAGCTTCCATTGTCAGCATAGCCAATAAAATCTCGTGGTGTCAAAATGCCACCACCTGGTGGACAAACGAGAAAATGCATCTTCTGCATCTCCACAAGCATCCCAAGTATGATCCTCAGTTCGAACAATACTGCCACCTGGTGGGTAAACGTGAGAAGGCATCCACAAGTTCACCAATGGATTCATTCTGTTGAAAATGTCTCCACCTGTTGAATGGAATTGTGAATGCTTTTCCAGCATCCCCAATAAAATGACTGGTGAAATCATGCCGACACCTGGTGGAAAAGTGTGAGAATGCATTGCCAGCATCCGCAGAACAATCGTTTGTAAGAAACTTTCTGCCGCCTCTGGACAAAAGTAAGAATTCAGAGTGAGCATCTGCAATAATACCATTTGAGCAGAAAATGCTGCCACGTGGTGTTTCAGCATGAGAATGCGAAGGCTGAGGCTGCTCTGGAACCACTTGCCTCTATTGATCATCACAACCACCATATATTTCCTTAAGTGTCTCCTTATTCCTCCACAGGTCATCCTGAAAACACTGCCCGTTATAAACGGGTTGTGGCGGCACATGTTGAACACAGGGCTGGTGGAAACTTAAGAGATCCCACTGGCGGCAGTGACCCATTTCACAGATTGGGGGTTATTCAGTATTCTTTAGTAATAGTCAGAGGAGACAATAGGAGGTTTGTTGTGTTCAGGGGACCTCCCACACTGTGAGATAAATAGGAGGGACTGTCCATTTTACTTCAAAGAAGAGTGGTGCACATGAGAAGCTTTCTCAGCGGAATATGTGTTTTCAAGCAAACATTGTTTCCCTGCACAGGAAATAGATGCAGAATGTCCCTGTGGGGAAGCATTGAGATGCGGAGACATCCAGAGCATGGCATGTAGTTAGAAAGCTAAATTAAGAGCAAGTACCGTGTCTGTCTGTCTGTCTGTCTGTCTGTCTGTCTGTTGTTTGTGTGTTGGTTTGGGCCTTACGATTGGCTGCCTTGGAATGATCGATCAGTCCCTGGGAGGGCTGGGCCTTACAGTTGCAGAAGTGGGTAAGTTATGCTTTGGCAGAGGAAATGTATCATGAGTTTCTACAAGGGCCAGACAGGGTGGAGCAGGGAGAGGAGAAGGAATTGATTGAGGAGGAATTAATTGGCAAGGAGCAGTTTGCCCTGGGCGAGAGGACGTCATAAAAGTCATGAAGGTGTTGGTTGATGTTGAGCCTCAGGCACAGGAAGAAACAAAACATCCACAAGAAGAGCCAGTAGAGCAGGAGCACAAAGAGGATAGGCTCAGTGGGAAGTGCACCTGGTCCCCACTGGATGTGCTCCGGGCGCTTAAGTTAGGAATGTAGCCCGTGAACTTACAAGTGAGCAGATCCTTCTGCTGGCTAAAGCCCAGTACCTGGCAGCGGCAGCAGCCCTGTTTAAACTGAAAAGCACAAACGTTCAGTGCATTGCCAGATGCTGAGTCAATAGTGTACCCTTGACTCTACAGAAGGGAACACAATATGCCTGCCCTAGTGCACGAGAAATGTATTAGTGGGGATAGGTAGCTCAGAAACAAATAGACACATTGGAGTGAAGCTCAGGATAGTGAGAACAGTGTGATCCAAAATGTCAGAGACACCCTTTTATCTCACCAGTACCACAAAAACTCTCCCTGGGCTTCAGGAGCACCGTCCCAGATCAGACTCATGCGCAGAACAAGGGCCATTGCCTCCACACTGCTCTGTGTCACTCAGGTTCTTCTTGGGGTAATGCTGCACTCGAGGGGGGCTGCATGACCAAGTCCTCTGTATATCCAGGTCAGTGAGAGGCAGGAATGAGTGATGTCCACAAATAAAGGTATCCTGTTAAGCCCTCAGCAGGCAAGTATGTAGGCGAGGTCAAAGGCTGTCAGGAAAACAGTGTGCCCGTGTGTGTAGAAACACATGGAGCCCACAAGAACCACTGTGCTCTCTTTTTGCATCTTATGGTGAAGGAGCTGGGCTAGGGGTTAGAGAGGTGGGAGCAATCCAAGCTGCTTTAAGGATCTGCTCCTTTTTGTAGCTGTTTCATGTTCAGCTTGCAGCGTGCAGGCGTTTTGACCTGCTGCAATTTGTCAACAATCTGGAATTGTCAGCCATTATCAGTGACCAAGATGAAACCATGCTCAGCCACATGATCAATCTGAAGGTCAGGCTGTGCAGACCACGGCTGGGGAGGTAGAGAGCTTGTGAAAACATCCTATCCCTGCAGGAAGGAATAGGCGGGAGTTCTGGAATAAGTTATCACCCTAAACCAGATCCACTATTCTTTTGCAGGTGATGGAAGCCTGGCGTGGCAGCAATCGCTGCAAGACTGTGCTGCTCTTTCACAAAATCCCCTACATCCACGATACTGTGATTGTGAAGGATCCTCTCATAACCATCACAGGAGAGAGGGGGCTCCCTGCATGGCCTGCGGCAAGAAGTGTGTCAAAGTTGGAAGGTGACAGGTTCCTCCCCACACACTCCTCAAGCTGCAGGATACAGGGTGACCCATTCCACTCACACTCAGTGGTACCTGCAGTGTGAACGACGGGCCTACAACTGCAGGCAGAACAGCAGCATTCACTTCTTCAACTTCTTCTCTGATCACTATGTTTCGGGATCTGACAGGATTGCTTAGGTGGGTCCTTGCAGGAAATGCCATTAGAGAGCTTGGTGTGATCCCCTGCTTTTTGGGTGTGTGGTTTAGACGCCTGGCCTCTCCTGTGGAGCCCATTTTTCCTTTCCAGATCAACAGTGAGAACTATGAGTGGATGTTGGCATCAGGAGAGGGGACATAGATGATAACAGGTGAGCAGAGACCAACTCTTCACTTGCCTCTGGATTGCCAGGTAGCCGGGACATTGTTTTCTCACATGAACACACTGTGACATCATCACGGTGTGAGGATGAGGCTGGAAGTTCTGAGCACTGCAGTGCCAATCATGTTCACTTGGGGGAGGCTGAAGGATGATGAGGTCATGTCTGTTTCCTCTGTCGCTCAGAATGAAAGTAGATTCTTTGGCCTATTTCTCTGACCTCACACCTCAGGTCACCAACACCACCCTCAGGCCTGCCTACCATGCATTAAATAGAAGTTCTGTGATGTGCTTCCTAGAACCCTCTCCACAATTTTCCAGAATCCTCCTTCATGAAAATGTTGAGGCTGCTGTGCCACCACATCCCTCTATTGATCATCACAACCACCATATATTTCCTGAATTGTATCGCTGGCCTTCCTGGGTACACTGTCCATTACAACCTAGTTGTGGTGGGAATTGTTGAATGCATGGCTGGAGAAAACGGAAGAGATTCCAACTTTGACAGGTTTGGGCTTGACATGATTTTTAAATACTTTTTGATTATCCTCAGAGGAGATGATACCAGATTTGCTGTGTTAACTGCACGCATTTAACGTGTGAGAACTATAGGAGGGACCTTCCAATGTAAGTAGTGCACGTGAGAAGCTTTTTCAGATTAAAAGGTGTTTCAAGCAAAGATTCTTTTCCCGCGTAGAAATTAGGTGCAGAATGTCCCTGTGGAAAGGCATTCAGCCATGGACATATGCAGCACATGGAATAAATGGCAAGATAAAGCAAGAGCATCTAATGTGCCTGTTTATGTATTGTTTGCCTTGACAATGGACACTCTGAATTACCCGCCCCGTGAATGCATGGCCTTTACAATTGCAGAAGTGGCTAAGTTGTGTTTTCTGATGGTCTCAGAAGCCAAAATTCTTTCTGTGTGGTAGAGACTGTGGTGGATTAAGAAATCAGTGAAAGTCCAATAGAGTTTACCATTTTCCCGTGGGTGATAAGGGAGTTCAAGGAAAGGCCTTGTGTGCAAGGGTCGGAATTTGCAGTGATAAGTTATAAAGGATGATGCGTTTGCCATACCCTCGCTTTAGGGAGTCAGCTCACACAGTGACAGCAGGGAACCAGGTCGGGGTTTTACGTTCATTTCACAGTTAAACCAAATTCCCTTTGTAGAAGGATGTGCAAACTGTATTTTTCTGTTAGAATCCGCCTTTTGGCACGTGTGGACATAACTGCATGTTGTGACTGTTCAAGAATGAGAATCCATTTCCAGCATCACGAAAGAAATGACATTTTGAGGTAAATGCAAACAACTCTTGGGCATACCTGAGCATGCCTACCGTGCATGCCCAATGAAATCATTTGGTGGAAAAGTGCTGCCACCTGGTGGAGAAACGAGAGAATGCAGTGGTACCATCCCGAATGAAATAACATGTGAAGCCATGCTGCCATCTCGTGGACAAGTGTGGATATGCATTGCCAGCCTGCTCAGTAACTTTATTTGTAAAAAAAAGCTGCCATGTTTTGACAAGCATGAGAATGAATTGCCAACATCCCCAATAACATGCTTTGAAACGAAAAGCTGCCATCTATTGGATAAGCGTGAGAATGCCTTTCCAGCATTCCCGACAATGTTATTTAGGAGAAAAATGCTGCCACCTGGAAGGATATGACAGGATACTGAGGTTGGGCCTCGGTGGCAATGCAGAAGGAGAGCTTTGGGTTCCCCTACCTCTTGGGTTCGTAAAGTGAGATCCCTGGCTTCTTCTGACTAGTCCTGTTTGCCCTACTAGAACATCAGTAATAGAAGTGTGGTCTAATCATCTCAAGTACTATGCGAGGAGCTTGGCCCCAGCAGAGTGAAGGTAGAGGGGTACAGGTGAGGGGACTGTTCCTGGACACTCGCCCCTAGTTTGCTAGGTAGCTGGGTCATTGCTTTCTCTCATGGACGCCCTGATACTGGGAGGAATAGAGTCAGTTATGTCAGGTCCTCAGAGAATCAGGTTGAGAAAGGAAGTATGTAGCACTGCAGTGGGAATTATATTCAGACAGGGACACCTGATGTAAAATGAGGAAGTGTGCATGTGCAAAACCATTCAGAATCAAAGCAGATTCATTGACCCACTCCTCTGAACTCTCGCTCCAGGCCACCTCCCTCACCCTTAGGCCTGTCTACTATTCCTTAAATGGAGGCTCCCATGATGTCCTTCCTCTGACCCTTCCCACACTTGTCCAGGAGTCTTTTCATACAAAGGCTGAGGCTGCTGTGCCACCACTTCCTTTTATGGATCATTGCAACCATCAAATATTTCCTTAGGTGTGTCCAAATTCCTAACTGGGTGATCCTGAGGTCATTGCTCATTAAAAAGGTGGTGTGGTGTGATGCATCCAACACAAGGCAGCAGGAAATTTAAGAGATCCTAATTTCAGCAATGACCGACTCTTCATGTTAGGGCCTCCAATAATTATACTATACTCTTTAGGAATTTTGATAGGAGATGATAGTCGATCATTGTGTTAGGGTATCTCCCACAGTGTGAGTTAAATAGGAGGGACCATCCATTTTCCTTCAAATAGAGAAGTGCACATAAGAAGGTTTTGACATAAGCATGTGTTTTCAAGCAGACATTATGTTCCTGCACAGGACAATGGAGCAGAATGTCTGTGTGACCAGGTATTCAGTCACAGAGAGATCGGGAGCATGATATGAAATGGAAAGTTAAAGCAGGAGCATCAACTCTGTCTGTTTGTCGTGTGTTCTTGGAATACATAAATCAAGAGCATCAATAGTGTCTGTCTCTGTGGTGTTTGTCCCTAGTTTGGGGCATTACAACTGGCTGCCTGTGAATGACCATTGCCTGTGAGGGCTGGGCCTGTGCAGTTGCAGTGGTGGTTAAGTTATGCTTTAGGACAGTATGAGAAGACAGAATTCTTTCTGTGTGCTGGAGGCTGGGGAGGAGGGAGAACTAAGAGTAAGTCCATTGAAGTGGGTGATACTAATGGACCTAGGCACATAAGGTAGCTCAAGGAAAGGGATTTGGGAGCAAGGGCCTGAATGTCCACTGCTAGCTCCGAAAGGATGATGGATTTCCAGGTTCCTTTCTGTAGGAGGTCAACTCACACATTGACAGCAGGCAACGCGGTGGGAGGCTTCCCAGTGCATTTCACACTTGAAGCAGAAGCCCTCCCTAGAAGTATGAGAGCACTGTATTTGCTGCAAGAATCATCCTCTGAGCCCAGGATTCAGAACCACACTTAGCCAGTGGGAGTATAAATTCCATGTAGGTGTTGTGGGGGAAGAGTATAAGGGTGTGGGGAGTCAGTCTGGATATTAGGTTCACTTGGAAGTGAATCCTCTGCTGTTAGGGTAAATGACCAGAGGGACAATAAATTGCAGAGTGTGCCTTAGCCCTCACCTCCACCCACACACACACTTTCTCATAGACCAGGCATGTACAAAAGTCATTTTAGACAATCTCTGATCCATGTTGTGTGCAGTCAGCATTACTTAACCATTTGTGGGCCATTTACAGTTGTTCACATTGAAATGAACTCCTCTGAAAATAATTTTTTTGTTTACTGGGTTCTCCTGTAAAGTCCTTCTTTACAAATCCTTCTTATGTACCATATTAATCCTTAAGCAATATCAAAGCATCTTTGTACAGGTCACTGAAACCACAGGCCTGGATTGGGGAGATAGTTGGAATGAGGGAAAAACTGAGAGAAGAAGAGCAATGGGCAAAACATAGAAACCGACCGATCCTTAGATAGTCAGAATAAACTGGTTTCTTGGTCATTATTCTCTTGAGCATTCAAGTCTTCCAGAATAGAAGCTATAGTCACTATCAATATGTGAGCAGACTTTGTGAAGGAAGAATACCTGCAAATCTATCATTTTTTAGGATGAGCACTGGACACAGGCTGTTGCTCCCAAGGCCCTTTTTCTGAACTACCTTATATCCTTATGTAAAACAATAAGACCCAATTGAATGGACTTTCTCTTAGTTCTTCCTCCTCCCAAGCCTCCACCCCACAGGAAGAATTCAGGCTTCTGATACCATCCCAAAGCATAACTTACCCACTTCTGCAACCATATATGCCTAACTCTCACAGACACTGGTCATTCCCTGACAACCAATTGTAAGGCCCCATCCAACCCACAAAGAACACTCAGACAGACACTGTTAATGCTCTTGATTTCTCTTTCTTAAGGAACAAATGCACAGCCAAACACAGTTGATCTTGTTTTACCTTTTCACTTCTATGCCCTGGATGTTTTCTTGTCTGAATGCCTTGCCACAGGGATATTCTGCACCTATTTCCCATCCAGGAAAATGTTTGCTTGAAAACAAATTTTTATCTGAAAAATTTTCCAATCTTTACTACTCTTTTGGAAGTGAAATGCATGGTCCATCCTATTTATCTTGCCCTGTGAGAGTTCTGAAAAACACAAGAAACCATGTATAGTCTCCTCTGATCATTCCTAAAGAGCATTGAATAAGCACTCAAGGTCCTATCCTGGAAAGTGAATCACTGTTGCAACTGAGATTTCTTAAATTTCCCCCAGATCTGTCTCATCAAGGCCCACCACAATTCCTTTATGATGAACTGTGATCTCTGAATGGATAGGGTAGAAAAAAGGTGAAACTTTAAAAAGTATGTGATTGTTGTGATGATCAATAGAGGGAAGTTTGGCAGGCCAGCCTTGGCCTTTGCATTCTCATCTTCGAAAATCAGGTGGCAGCATTTTTCCAACAAATGATATTCTTGTGAGTTCTGGCTATGTATTCTAATGCTTGTACACCAGATGGTGATGTTAGAGAGATGCTGAAAATACATTTTCACATTTCTCTAATAGATTGCAACATTTCCTTACACATGATGTTGCTGAGGCTGTCAGCAATGCGTTTTCCATTTTCTCCAGCTGGTGGCAGCGTTTTTCCACCAAATGATTTTGTTGAGGATGTTGAAAATGCACCTTCAAGCTTTTCCGATAGATGGCAGCATTTTTTCACAGATGAAGTTACTGAGAATGCTGGCAATGCATACTCACACTTGCCCACCAGGTGGAAGGATGACTTCAGAAGCAATTTTATTGGAGATGCAGGAAATGCATTCTCAGTTTTGTTCACTAAGTGCCAACGTTGGTGAACCAAGTGATTTATTGTGATGCTGGCAATGCATCCTAATGCTTTTCCTCTAGATGGCAGCACGTTTTCAGAAGTGATTTAGGGGAGCATGCTGGAAATGCATTCTCATGTGTCTCCATTAGATGTCAATATTTCTCTAAAAAATGATATTATTGGGGGTGCTGGGAAGGCAGTCTCACACTTGTTGAACAAATGGAAGCATTTCTTTACAAATGATGTTAATGGGATGCTGAAAATGCATGCTCACGTTTTTTCACCAGGTGGCAGGTTTTTCTCACCAAGAGGTTTCATTGGCCATGCTCACAATGACTTCTGACATTTGTCAACCACGTGGCAGCATAATTTTACCAAATGATTTCATTGGTAATTCTTGTGATGCTTTAACTTTTGTTAACTAGTTGGCATTATATTTTCATCAAATGAGCGGCAATACATTCTCAAATTCACACATCATGTGGCAGCCTTTTTCGATCAAATAAATGCATTCGGTTTCTTGAAAACAGAATGTCATGCANGCAGCCTTTTTCGATCAAATAAATGTATTGGATTTCTTGAAAACAGAATGTCATGCTTGTCTAATAGATGGCAGCATTTTCATACAAATGATTTTATTGGGCATTCTGGCAATGCATCCTCACATTGGTCCAACAGGTGGTTGATACTTAAATAAGGAGACACTTAAAGAAATATATGATGATTGTGCTGATGAATACAGGGGAGTGGTGACACAGCAGCCTCAGCTTTTGCATGAGGAAGACTACCACACAACTGTTGCAAGGGTTGTGGAAAGAGCATCAGGGAGGGGAAGCTCTATTTAGGGAATGGTAGGCAGGCCTGCAGGTAGGGTTGGTAGTACAGGAGTGTGAGTTCACCGGAGTGGGTACATGAATCTGGTTTGATTCTGAGTGATNAGACTACCACACAACTGTTGCAAGGGTTGTGGAAAGAGCATCAGGGAGGGGAAGCTCTATTTAGGGAATGGTAGGCAGGCCTGCAGGTAGGGTTGGTAGTACAGGAGTGTGAGTTCACCTGAGTGGGTACATGAATCTGGNTAGCTACGCTCGTGAGTTCACAGGAATGGGTACATGAATCTGCTTTGATTCTGAGTGACAGTAGACATGCACACTCCTGCATCTTCCTTCAGCTTCCCTGCTTAAATGTGATTCCACACTTCAGTTCTCAAGAATTTCTGTCTCTTCCCAATTCCCTGATAACCTGGTATCACAGACTATCTTTCCCAGCCTCATTGTGTCCATGTGAGAAAAAAATGCCCCAGCTACANCGTCATAGGCTATCCTTCCGAGCCTCAGGGTGTTCATGTGAGAGAAAAATGTCCCAGCTACCTGACAACCCAAGGGGGAGCCCCACTGGCATCCCCTCACACGTCCTCTAAGTGCCTTCTCCTGGTTCCAACATCCTCAAGTAGTCCTTACTGATTTTCTGGAAGAGCAAAAAGTGATCGTCAAGAGATGGCAGGGATCTGACTAAAAATCCAAAAAGCAGGGGAACACACCAAGCTCTCTTAGGGCATTGCAAGCAAGCCTCCACCTCAGCAATCCTGTCAGACCCTGCCACGCTGTGGCCAGAGAACTAGTTGAAGTAGTTAAGGCTGTTGTTCTGGTGCCTGGAGCTGTTGGCCCATAGTTCATAATGCTGGCACCACTGAATGCAAGAGGAATAGGATGCACTGTATCCTGCAGCATGAGGAGTATGTGGAGAAGGGCACATCACCTTTCAAATTCTATGCACTTCCTGCTGCTGCCCGTAGAGAGAGCCTGCTCTCACCTGTGATGGTAATGAGATACTCTTTCACAGTGGCAGTACTGCATTAGTATGATTTGCTACAAAAGGACAGTTAATCTTGCCATCATCTCTGACATGTCTGACTCCCTCCACCTGCAGAAGGAATGTGGGTGGGGGTTAGGGACATCTCACTCCTGGACACCCAAGTTTCCCTGCTTGCATGGATAGGTCATATTCTCAAGTCTCCTCCTTTTCCAACACTGTTATCAGAGACCTCACCTTCAAATTGGTCATATTGGACTGAACCACCTATCTTCTGGCCCCACTCCTTCTGCATAAGAAGCACAGAGGAACAGTGTATGGCCCTCATAACTGTGGCCAAACATTCCTGAGGAAGCTCTATTTTACTTTTGCATCTGCATCTTTTCTGGGGTTTAGTGTCTGGTGGGCTCTTGCTTAAGGCTACTCACATTTCCCACTTCAGAATCCATTTTCTCTACCACTTTCCCAAAGATCCACAGGGAGAAATGCCCGGTACATTACAGGCTACCCAGTATATGGGATATTTGAGACTGAAGTGACANAATCCATTTTCTCTACCACTTTCCCACAGATCCACAGGGAGAAATGCCCGGTACATTACAGGCTACCCAGTATATGGGCAAAGGGGAGAACTATAGCTGGAGAGGACTGTAGCCTACATTCCTGTAGAGTTGGATGATCAGGATAACTACGGCCAAGATACGGTCTCAATTTGACTCATTTTAGATCAGTTCTTCTGTATTTGTTTCCACTGCTCTTGCTCTTTCAGTCTTTTCCTCATTTCGACTCTTTCTCCCATCCACTCCTTAGGTTTCAGTGACCAGTAGAAAGGATGACTTGATATTGCCTAAGGATTACTTGTTTTCAGGAGAAGGGCTTGGTCTGAAGGAACAAAGTAAATAAACAATCATATCCACAGGAGGCCATTTTGATGTGAGGAAATGTAATACGGTCAAAATGGGCAAGGTGTACTGACTATGGACATCATGGTCCAGAGATTGCCCAACACAACTTCATGTACAAGCAGGTGTCTGTGTGTGTGTGTTTGTGTGTGTGTGTTGCATGTGAGGACTATGGCACACTCTGCTTCTTAGTGTCCCTCTGCTCATTTACCATTCCAACAGGGCATTCTTCCCTAAATGAAGCTTACAACTTCCAAAATGCCTTGGCTCTTTTCCCCACAGTCCTTATTTGTACCTTATTCCCCCACTTGCTAAAAATTATTTGGAATCTTGCTCCTCAGAGACCGATTTCCACAGCAAAATACTGTGCAGTCATACTTCTAGAGAGGGCCTTTTTTTCAACTGTGAAACAAACTGTGAAGTCTCCCACCTCATTGCCTGTTCCTAATGTGTGTCTGACTCCCTACAGAGAAGATACTTAGAAATCCATCATCCTTTAGGGCCCAGCTCACGACATTTATGCCCATGATCCCAAGGTCCTTTCCTTGAACTACTTTCTCTCCCGAAGTAAAACTGTAAGACCTAGTTTAATTAATTTTTCTTATTTTGGAGTGACCCTGTGGAATATGTGAAGTAGTTTTTCATATTTTCCAATAGAACNCCCAAGGTCCTTTCCTTGAACTACTTTCTCTCCCGAAGTAAAACTGTAAGGCCTAGTTTAATTAATTTTTCTTATTTTCTAGTGACCCTGTGGAATGTGTGAAGTAGTTTTTCAATAGAATGTGGGCTATGGGAAACCTGAAAATGTCAGAGAGGAGTAAGGTAACTTAGAACCCTAGAGTAACTTATAGGAATAGTGGAATTAAGAGGTGAAGTGTGTCATAGTTGGTTTCTACATATATGGACCCACGTGTGTGAAAGTAGGTATATTATTGAGTTTTTTTCTAGCATTATCACTTTCTCATCTCTCTATAACCAAGTGAACCATGATGATCAGGTTTGTAAAATACTGGGCTTAGCTTCTACTGTTTATCAATAACTCAGGAGAAAGAAATATCATGATGGAGCTTGGTTCCCTGTGTTTTTGTCACCATTCTCTTTTCACTCAAGACACTAGAGTGACAGAAGAGAGTGATGCACAAATGTATGTTTTTTGGTCAGGGATAATTTCACATGTTCATCTTGGGTTCAACCACTTCACACTAGTTTTATGAAACAATTTTCTATGACAAATTTAACTCTAATGAATACCAATAGCAGTTCCTCAAAAGGACAATAGGTATTTGTGCATATTATCACAGGCTTTAGTTTAAATTTAGAGCATCTACACTGTGATTCTCCTCCAGTTTTACCTAAGACTCCTAACAAAATGTTTACCTATGAGGAAAAATTGTAGGACTATCTTGTCTGATGAAATATGAGGCTAAGATCACAAAGCGGCTTGTAGAGCAGTCAATTTTGTTTCCCTAGGTTCATCACACCCTTATCCTAATGGATAGCTGAGGATGCAGATTTATTTCGTGGTAAATGGTTAAGCATTTTTTCTTTGTATTCCAAGGAATGCCTTTGGGAAAATTTTGAGTTCTTTTTCAGGAGTGATAACAGCACCTTTTCCTGAATGTGGGTACCTCCTAGCTAGGACTGCCTGGTGCTTTAAATGGAACAGAAGCCACCTGCAATGTGCATATGGGCCTCAACCAGAGACTGGAGCCCTTGACTCCCTCTAGGTATCTAGGATGTTAGGTTACTTATGTTGCTGAGCCACTGTGTAACCACTTGTCCAGCTCTTTACAACCCCATGAACCATGATGATAAGGTTTGTTAGCATGTAAGTCTAGTTTCTGTTGTTTCTCAGTGACTCAGGACATAGGAATATCATGGAAGAGTTAATGCCCTGTGTTCTGGTCTGCATGTGCTTTCTAAGTCATAAATCTACACTGAGAGTAGATGAGGAATGCTTTAGTATTTGTTTTCTGGGTGGAGGAGATTTTTGATGTTGAGTGATTGTCCAAGCAATTGGCTACATTTTTAAATGGAATTTTCTGTACCAAATATGACTTAAAAGAAGTGCAAGATTTGTCACTAAAAAGAACAATAGTTATTTGCAGATGATATCAAGGACTTGGTTAAAAACCCTGAGCACCTGCGATGTGATTCACATCCAGCTCCACCAAGAAACCAAACAGAATCTTTATCTGCAAGAGAAACTTGTACAACCATATGGTCTATGGCAACCAAGTCACAGAGCAGCTTGCACAGGAGACTGGATGTATTTCATTGCCATTTCTTATTAAGGTACAAATCAAAGCAATCCTATTTTAATCCTATTTTCAGTTCACCACATAAAAGTGCTGGAGTCAAATGATCTACTGAGGAATATGCTGCCTTCAATTAAATGCAGGGGTCCACTGCAGGCTGTGCCTCCACCTTCACTGATAGGTGGATAGGATGCCACAAAATATCCTTTACCTTGCAACAGTTACAGCTTCTGGTAAATACCAATGGTCTGAGAGTTTCATTGAGGAGATTTATGAAATTTAGTCAGATTTAATCTATATCTTCTTACTCTAAAAATGTATTGAGTCTAGAGTAGTACTTTAGAACTCATTAGGTCCAGTCAGCAAAATGTCATTTCTGTAATGGATGAGAGGGAAGAATATTCTATGGATGGAAAAGGCCATTAAGAAATCTGCAAACCAGATGGACATCTGGGGCTGTAGAGGTGATAGATCCAAGAGGTAAGATAACAAATGTATATGCTGAAAGAAGGCAAATTTGATTGAACGTTGAATACACAGAGAATATATTTGAAAAATCAGGTGCCTGTAGGTATAAGGTGATGTGTACATTGAAGTTACTCAACCAAAATAACAGCATTGGTACAGCAAGAACAGAGACAGTAACCTATATTTAAAGTTTGTGTTGATTCAGTGCCATTTTCTAAGTATTCTCCTTCTGCATGTCCTCCTTCTACTCCTTCCCCATGTTCTTCTATTCAGCTTCCCCTTTCTTCTCATCCTACTACTCTTTCACCACCTACTCTTTTCTCCTCCTCCTCCTGGTCTTGCTCCTCCTCCTCCTCAACCTCTCCCTACTTTTCCTTCTCCTCTTTCTTCATTTCCTTGTCTAACTTCTCTTCCTCATCCTTTTCTCCCTCTCCTCCTTTTTTTCACTTACTCCTCTGCCCACTCTCCTCCTCCTTCTCTTTAACCTCCTCCTTTTCCTCCACACCCAGCTCTTCCTCCTCCTTCTTTCTCCTCTTCTTGCTTACTCTCTTTCTTGTTCTCTTTATCTTTTGTCTCCTCTTTCTTGTTCCTTTTCTCCTCCTCCTTTCTTTCTCTTTCTAATAGTACTCCAAAGTCCCCTCCCTCTCCCTGTCCTCTTCCTTCTCCTACAATTTCTCTTTCATCATTTTTTCAAAAAAGCAAAACAAAAGTGTCATGTGATTGTGGTTGAATCAGCCAGCAACTCTGTATCTTTTGAATCCTTGGTGATGGTACAAATCCTTAATCCAGGAATAAGATATAAATTTTGAGTTAGAACTTATGTAGATATAAGCAGTTCTCATGTCTTCTGTTAGAACCTTATACCATGGTAGTCCTCATCCCTCTATAATTCAGGTAAGTATTCATTCCACTGCTATGGCTCTTTTTGTTATACATTCTATAACCAAAGGCAATCACCGGATCATTTTGACATTTGTAGGCAAATCAAATGGACATAAGCTAAATCCCAATTTTTACCTGATCCTCCAAAGCTTATAGTTTAGTGGAGGGCAATAGTAACATTTTGGTTTCTGACACCAATTTCAGATCAGAACTACTCTAGATTCCCTGAATTATCTGGATATTTGTTTCCTTCCTAATAAAATGCCATTGTCCTCTTCCAGATAGCCATGAAATAAGGTTACAGTATTAATAGATTTTTTCTCTTGTGGGGGACTTTCTCAAAACTATGTCTTGCCCTAGATGTTTACCCCTATGAAAGAGGACTGCTTTGGGTTGAAGAAGGGATGGAAGCCACAAGTGATGCCCAGATGGATCTCAGCTAGAGATGAAACCCTTGCTCTGAACAGATCTCTGGTGAGTCAGGATCCCTATGAAGCTTGACTTCTAGACTGACATCTTGCCCAGCTCTCTATAGCCCAGTGAATCATGATAATATAGTTTACTAGCTTTATTTTAAGAACTTTTCCAAATTTTCTCACATCTGGCTTGGAACCCTTGTGAGGAAATATCTACTCATGTCCTGAGACTCTTCAAACTGAACCTTGAATCCTGACTATAAATCAAGTAAACCATCTACGTCTGCTACTTTGGTCCACTCATAAATTTTTCAGAACATCTGTTATCACCACAGACATAGAAAGTAGTAACCAGCAAAACCATTGCATTGGCACAGCAGTACTCATTCCTCCGTCTAGCAATGTGTAGCCCATTATTTAGAAATTGTCTTGTTTGGCTGGACTCTGGAATCAGAACTTGGTTTTTAAACTTTTAATGATTGAATTTATTATTTTCATAGACACTATTCCCCATTAATGTTCAGATGGCTAACTCCACATAGCACACCTAGTAGAAGACCACTCAGTTTCACCAAATGATTTCCTGACCCTTCTTTTTTTTTAAAACAAATGTGTTAGTAAAGAAGTTTCTTGGTAAAATTATTTCATTATTAATTATCAGGGTAAAACACTAAAAATAACTACATAAATGTCACTTATACAACTATATACTACAGCATACAATATTATGTTATGTGCTCACCACCCTAAGTCTACTCATCCTATATTTGACCCACTTTGTCCTTCTTGTCCTCACTCATGTTTTTCCCCTTTGATAATCACCATGGTTTTGACTCTGTCACAGATTTTATTCTTTCCTCTTTTGGTTTGTGGCTTTTACATTCCACATGTGGGACAAAATACCAAAGGTGCCAACTTATCCACTCTGATGCTGCAATTGATAAGCATCAAAAAGAATGGACACATATTTATATATTTTGCCAATTGAGTAAATACTGTCCACAAATCTCTACCATAATTTTAATGTGAATAGTGTTCCATCATGGTTCATTCATGACCCAGGATATTGAAGAAAAATATTCACCTGAGGGCTAAATCAGCATATACTTGCTGATCTGGTACTATGTCATCAAAATAAAGTGAATGAGAAACTGAAGTGTCCCAAACTCAACCCACTGTGATGTTTCACTTATTCACTCTCCTGCACCAATGTCCAAAGATAGTGTGTCTTTCTTCAGGTGTCCATCCTCTCGTTGGTCACTGATATGATGCAAAATTATCTCTAAGCCTGGCCATNTCCTGCACCAATGTCCAAAGATAGTGTGTCTTTCTTCAGGTGTCCATCCTCTCGTTGGTCACTGATATGATGCAAAATTATCTCTAATCCAGTCCACGTCTTTTATCTTTCAGTCTTAGTGTTCTCCCCATGAGTCCACAGGTCTAGGCTTAAGGAGAGATCCATTGTATAGCAGTGTGGAATGAGGGAAGTTTGTCCGCTACCTATGTAAATGCTTTTCCCTCCAGGGTCCTTCAAATCTGATCATGTATGAACCACTTTAATTTGATGTGTAGTCCTCCTGTGAATGACCCCTTTAGTACTCTGTGGGTGATATCTCACACAAGTCCTAATGGAATGTTTAGGTTGCATGGAAACTTGGGGGCTCTTAGTTAAATATTTCTTCTTAGACACCAAGGAAGCCTTTTGAAAATAATCAAAGACCATTTTGAGCTGTGATGACTGCTTTCCCTCCTCAATGCTGGGCCTTCCAATTTAGGATAGTATTGGGATTTATTATTCTATTAATTTATGTCTATTGTTGAAAGTATTGCAGATGCCCAATTTTGACACCCATTAATCCCCTCTACCCTGCTTCTTCCTTTATCAGAACTTCACCCCATTATTGTCTGTGACCGTGGGTTTTTCTAATATATATATATTATTAGAAGCTCCCCGGAATCTGTGCTTCCGTTTTGGTTGCAAACATGTCCTATGCCACAAATTATTTTTCCAAAGCTATCACCTATCCTTTTCATTAATACTGGATGTAATTATATTTCACTGATGGAGAATTCTGAATTTTAGTCAGAATTTTTTTCTCAACTTCTGACTTTAAAAGTGTATCAAATCAAGATTATTATTCTTCCTACTCAAGAGGTACAGTAATTATAATGTCATCATCTTTCCACACCTATGGAGGAAAAAGGACATCAAGATCTCTGCAAACTAGAGAGAACTGTTGAGTGATACACCAAAGTGTAAATAAATTAAAATGTATACAGATCTTGTTAGCAGAAATAAGGAAATTCTGATACTTAACATACTAAGGGGAAGACATTGTCAGAACAGTACGTGAGTACAATGAGATGGGTACACTGAAGTTATTCAAGCCATGCAACCAAATTGGTACAGCAGCAGCTGGACTCTGTAGTTAAAGTTGGCATTATTCACTGCCATTTTCTAAGTTGTTTATATTGCACTTTCTGGTCTGCTCCACACAAGTTCCTCTCAGTAGATAACTGGATAAAAAAGTTGTAGTACATTTACACCATGGAATACTATGAACTTGTAAGGAAGAAAAATATCTTATCCTTTGGGACCTGGATAGACCTGGAAAGTATTATGCTAAGTGAAATAAGCTTGTCAGTGAAAGACAAGTACCACATGATCTCACTCATATGTGGAATCTAATGAACAAAATAATCTGATGAATAGATACAGAGACATACAACAATATGGGATGAATTTCAGAGGGAGTGTGGAGGGAATGTGGTAGGGAGAGATTAATCAAAGAACTTAGATGCATATATACAAGACCTAGGGTCACAGAGACTAGAGCAGAGAAGACTGGCGGGTGGTGGTTAGGGGGTGATTTGGATGCCAGATGAAAGAGATCAGTTCGGGGGAAAGGGGAATGAGTAATACTTTTAACTACATATGTATATGTATATATATATAAATATAAATATAAATATATATTTGTTACAACAACAGAAACAAACTGGGCAAAGTACCTAATGACCAAAGACATATAAAAAAAAATGCTTCATCACTCTCTGGGAGATGAATATTAAAGTGACAATGATTTATCACATCATACCTTTTAGAATGGCTAAGATCAACAAATCAACAAATGACAGTTGTTGTTCAGAATGTGCAGAGAAGGGAATCCTGGTATACTGCTGGTGGTAATGCAGACTGGTGAAGACATGATCTGAAGAACTATGGAATTTCCTCAAACTCCATATTATACAACTGCAATTTGACTTAGTGATCCTACTTCTAGAAATATATACTAAGAAACTTAAAACATAAATCAAAAGTTATATATGCACCCCTATGTTTATAGCAACACAATTTACAATAGCTTAGACTTGGAAACAGCCCAAGTGTCCATCAGTAGATGAGAGTATTAAAAAGCTGGTACACCTAAAACATGGAATACTATGCATCTGTAAGGAGGCACTTGAAGAGTATTATGCTAAATGAAATAAGCCAGTTTAAAACAAACAAAGAGTTCCAGAGACATAGAAGCATGGAATATCAGTTTCAGAGGGAAGGTGGAGGTTGTGCATGGGAAGAGATTAACCAATTTAAATGAATATATGCATAACCCATGTAACCAGACAATAATGTAGTGATGACCTGAAATGGATGCAGGGGGCGGTGTATACAGGGTCAATGAGGAATAAGGACTATCTTTAATAAATTCATCAATAAATATAAATTTTAAAAGAGAGTGAAACATCTAGAATAGGTAACCCTTACTCTATGACGGAAGGTATAATCAATACATTTGCAAAAATTACTAGAGAACTCCTTTTAAATGATTCAAATTTATTGTTTCAATGCCCTCTACAATGTGTGAAAAGTTCAGTGAGGTGTTACAAAACTCTTAGAATTAATTCATACCAAGTCTAGTTTTGGCAAATTTTGTTCAGCTCAGACTACAATTACTGAAGGAGAAGTCTACTAACTATGTAACCAATGATCATAAATTCTTCCCTAGTAAATAGCATCATATAATAATATTTGACACAGAATATGGGCATGCTATCAATAAATTTCAGAGAATGAAACCTACTCCCAAAAATTAAGGCTAGCATTAATCTTTGACATAACATATAATCAATACACTTATAAACACTACAAGTAAACTGTATCTAGAACAGTCAAGATTCAGTGTTTCACTGAGCTGGTGTGTTGTATAAAACCTGAAATGAAGTGTTTAATCACTTAAAATTCATTGGTTTCAAGCCAGACTTTAGCAAATTCTTTTTCACACAGATAACATATGTAATTATTGTTCCAACATACTCCTCCAGAAAAAGGCACTGTGTTTTCATATTTTCCTTTTTTTCTTTTTATTGATTTCACATAAAAAGGAAAAGAGAGGTAGAGGGAGAAACATCATTGATGAGACACTTATTGACCAGCTGCCTCCTGCAGCACCCCTGCTGGGGATCAAGCCCAAAACCTGAGCATGTGCCTGAACTGGAATCACACCATGGTCTCCTGGATCATAAGATGATACTCAACAACTGAGCCATGCTGCCTGGGCTGTTTTTATATTTTATTATATTATTTTATTTTACTTTGTGTGTTTTTTTATATTTTATAGAAGATAAGAACATTCCACAACTAGGTAAACTTTTGTATCTCCAAAAACAGTAAAAAATATCCAAATTGTTTATGTCTGTAATTGCCTATGACAGAATATTTAATCAATTCATTTGTAAATGCTACTAGAAAACTGTCTAGTACAGTGTAGTTTTAGTGTTTCAATAATCTGCACATTGTGTAATACCTATAGTGATGTGTTATAACACTCTTAGAATTTATTTTTACCAAGAGAGATTTCGGAACATCTTTTTTAGTAGAGACTATAATTAGTTAGTGAAACACTTATTAAGTAGTGAAGATTACAAAATGCTACCCTTGTAAGTGGCATCATTTTATATTTCAGAGTAGATATCAACATTTGCACAAAACAGGTTCACCTCTGTATTAATAAAAACTGTGAGGCATATTCTTTAGCTTATGGCCATACATATACTAGCTGGTCATAAGCTAAAATAAATAAATAAATAAAGCAATAAATAAATAAAGCAATAAATAAATAAATAAAGCAATCTTTCAGTACTTAGTATTTCTAAGGGCTTTTTAATTATCTACTGACCAGGACCAAACCTTTCCTTGTTCCCCAAGTAGCCTGACCCTGCCTTTAAGTTCAGCAAGAACAAAAATACAGTGCACTGGCACTCCAACCTGGACAAAAGTACTCTCCATTTCCTTTCATCAGACTTTAGCTTTTGTGTTTCAGAATGGTAATTGCTGGTAACTGTTAAATTTGTGATTCCCTGTTGAGAATTTATAAAAGTAGACCCATATCAAATTGGGAAGACAAGAATTTTCTGAGGGTCCCTGTACTCTAGAATGCAGGATTTTCTTTTCCAATCTCACTGCAGGGGCTCAAGCCTCAGAATCTGTGTGCAGGTTTTCAAAATTTACATAGGAGACTCACTGTCAACCCCTGGGAATAGGCCATGGGAAGTGTGGGTTTTCCACAAGATCACAGGGTGTTAATATACTTGGGAAGAATCTAACAGTCCATTACAGGCATAAGATTTCCTTAAAAGAGCTGTAATTCCTTCACATCGTGTTGGTGCATGCCTAGGTTCCTATTTGGAGAAGTAATATATTATATCTCTTGCAATGGTATATTTCACTATTTAGAGAGGAAGTAAACTAGTTTTGTATGCCTCCCCTGTTCCACAGCAGTGCATGTAGCACCTTTGGCAGTGTAACTGGAGGGCCCCTACAAAGCTTGTTTTTTCAAAGATGGGCTCTGTTCTAAGAAGGGGAACTAGGATCATTAACCTCAGATCAAGAATTTATTTTGTAGTGTACAACAACATTTCAAATTTGACAGGAATTGACACCCACTCTCTGTCAAAATTTACCAAAGGAATAGAATGCTTCACATATGCATAAATAACATGGAAGATATTCATGGAAGATACTCAACTCACCCCTTGTTAAGTGGGCTGTATATCCAACCTACGGGTTGATTTATTAAAGGAGTATGGGAAGCTTCTACTAGTTGCAGCACTTCACAGTCACAGTATTTGGGGCCTAAAGTTGCCAAAGGACACTGTTGTCCTGTAGCAGCTTCACAGAATTGGTTGTTTTTTCTCTCTCTAGGATCAGACCAGAAGGGAAGGACTAAGACCTGTCAGTCCACCTTAGGAACAAACAATTGTCTCAGGAATAAAATTCTTCTCAGACTTTTATGTTTTCGTGCAATACTTCTTCAGACTCTTTGGGCTGAGATGGAAAACCTTCATCTAATGTGTTAATACTTTTTACAGATTGCATGATTGTTGGCAACTTTTATTCTGGTAAGTTCACATAGAAGGGAGGAGTGGTATAGGGGTTTGAGAGAACCTAGCTGGCTCTAAGGTGAAAAAAAAAAAATGAGGCAATCCTTTAGAACACAGTATTTTAAAGAGATTTCATTTTTAGCTACTGACCAGGCCTGAGCTTTCTAGATTCCTTCAGCTGCCCATGTGTCCCAAAAAGCCAAAACTGGACTATAAACTCAGCAGTACCTATTGTATTGGCATTGGGCTGCCATTACCTTCAGGACACATAGTACTGGCCAATTTATTTCACCTGATCTGAGGTCTTAGTTTTATATAAGTGGGGGAAGGCTCTGTTCAATTTACTTTTGTCTGTTGAAAATGCAGAGGAGAAAACCTTCCCAATATGTGGGGGCAGATATACTTTCAGGATGTCTTAATTCTTTAAAATTCAGACTTTCTGCCTCTTCAGTTGGGGCTTACAATTCAAAATATGAATGATCACAAAATTAGCATGGGGACCTCCTTTCAATACCAATAAAATGCCCACAATAGCACAGAGAGAGAACTTCCCAAAGTGGTTTCCAACATTTCCTTATCCCAAGAATTAATTTATGTAAAAATCCCTGTAAATATTTCTACACTCCTGGAAGGTTAAACTCCCTTTGAGGGCTGCAATTTTTTTTCTTTCAGCTCCAGTGTCTGTTTTGTTACTGATAGAGTGAGAAAACCAATTCTAAAAAGCATGGCTATTCCACAGTAGTGAATGCAGCACTTTCAGCAGTGCCTCTGGGGTCCCCCTACAGAGCAGGTTGTTTTCAAAGTTGAGCAGAGAGCTCTGTTCCAGTTAGAGGAAATAATATAACTACCTCAGATAAAAGTATTATTTTGTAGTGCCCAACTATTTTCTTAGCTTGGGCAATGGGAATAGTCACTCTGAATTGCAAATTTAGCAATGTAAGCAGGTGCTTCTGCTGTGCACAGATTATCCAGAGTATCATGGAAGATATCACATAAGCTTCTGTTAATGGAGTGTGATATTTTACATAAGTGCAGGTATCTAAATGTGGTAAGTGGGCTTATACTGAAGCTCATGGTTTCAGGATTACACTATTTGTAGAATACTTATGCCAAAAAGTATTGGGTCAGGTTGTTTTCTCCACAAGTCTGTGAGGCAGTTGCTCCCCCTGGAATGCCTGGGTTTTCTCATTAGTGGCTGCATCTTATTAATCACTGAAAAGTAGCTGAAAAGAGGACTCACCCTTCAGATAAATGCATTGCTAAATATGAAAAAGAAACTTTTCATTAGTGGAGGTTTATTGGAATCAAACTTTCAGTGGTATGTAAGAACATGGGCTCCCCATCAAATCCAAAATTTCCCCTTTCCTCTGTAGAAAAAATGAAGGCCACCTATTAGCGTTCTGCCATAATATGCTACCCTGTCAGCTTCTTCATTAAGAAATGGGCAAAAAAAAAAAGTGTTCTGTAATGTGAGTCTGAAATTTCAAAAGCTAATTTTTGTTCACACACAACTTGCAAACAAGCTCATCAACATTGCCTGCATGATTTGTTACAATATTTTCAATTTCCTTCTTTACTCTACAAAGCTAATTTTTAATAATGCCTTGGTTCCAGTGACCAGTGGCAGCCCTTACCTGGTGCCTAAGTAAGTCCTCATACACTTATGTTTTTCCACCACATCCTCCCTTTAATTTCATTGGAATTGGCAAATAATATGCTGAGGACTTTTTGAAAATAGTTTATTGCACAACAATTGGTGTAATCAGCAGGACTGCAGAGAAATTCCAGTAGAGTCCATGACTGATGAATACAGAATGGCAGATCATGAAAATGTAATGAGGGAAATCCCAAGTTGTAAAAGAATGACCATGACATATAGTTTTGCAATATTGACTGATAGTAGGGGACAAATGCTTGATTAAAAGTGTAACTGAAAATTGACAACAGAACTTCTTTCATTCTTAGAATGTATGAGATAGAAACCAAAACAAAGAAACTAGGAGATGTTCTACTGGCAGTTGCCAGGACTCTAGAGAGTGACAGAACCTAGGCTGTCAGAATCCTGGGCAATCCTATAACATTTCTGCCTCAATGAATAGAGGATGAGTGTAGTGGGCTTTTTGCCTTCACTTTTAGGAACACCATAATTATTAAGCCAACAATGTAGGTTAGTGCCTGTCTGACTCATTAGATTCTGCTGGATTTGCTGATATTTAGGATGATCAGATCTATGGTGAGTTTAATAATTGGACAATCCCCATTGTTCCCTGCCCATCAGAAATCCAATGTCTCCCATCACATTTGTATTTTAAGGCTAGACTGGCTGCAGTTCCCAAGGTCTGGTCTACACTGCATTTTGCAAATATTATTTTCCCCTTCTTCAATATGTTTCTGAATGTGTTAACGATATGTATGCCATGTGAACACTCCCCAAGTTTGCAGTAGGACACAAATGACCATTCCACTCCACATTCCCATTTACCTAAAGTTTTGAATTGCCTCTTCAAATCAAAATGACACAGTGGACATTTTCTTTCATATTTATTGTTCCATCATTGCATGCATTTGTAAGCCAACCATCTCAAAAAAATTTTAGAGCCCTTAGTAATGTCCCATTTAATAGGTATAAATGCAGATGTAAATGTAATAATTTCTACTCATCCAGTGAGTACAAATTAATACATTTTATGCCTTTCAATTTTATATGTCTTTTAACATTGTCCCTCACCTTTAATTATTTCAACACATATTCCATATTTTTTTGCTTAATAAATTACAGGACTAATGTAGATATTCTGAGAGTTACAAATTTACACAATTGCCAAACTTTGCCTTTCACCTTTAGCATACTCCATGAATTTGAATCTAGTCAGGGTGGCAACTACCACAGGAGTGGTCACTGCCATGATTCATGTTGTCTGTTTCCACTTGCACATTTCTCCAGTCTGTGACAAGTTCTTAATTATTCTAATTTTCCTCAATAGTGATTACAAATATACCATGAGCCTTTCAATATTTTTCAAATCTAGATTGGAACCACTGAGATAAAATATCTATTCATTTCCTGAAAATTTCAATTTGAATCTTGGGCCTAGGATATAAATTGAGTAAACCATCTATGTCTCATATTGTGGTCCATTCAGAAATTTTAAAGAATATTTATGTAATCACCACAGACATGGAAACTAGAAGCCAGAAAGTCAATATGATTACCACAGTGGGCATCAAGTAATACTATAGCCAAATATTTAAAACTTATCTTGATTAGATTGTGGATTCAGAACTTGTTTTAACTCTTAAAGATTGTTTTGTTCTGTTTTCTTTTTTCATAAACACTATTCATCATTAACTGTCAGATGGCGAATGCCATACAGCACACCTGCTATTGATCTGTCTCACCTGATACATACTGAACAAAAGGTAAGTAAAAACATGTTCATATTACACAAAAAGAGGAAAAAAAGTATTTCCTTTATTTAAACTAGAGGAGGGGTGTGAATATTTCTTTGTAAAATTATTTCATAACTAATCATTAAGGTATAACACAATAAAAATTATATAAATTTTATTGTGTAAATTTATAATACAACACAGTATACCCAATTAGGTGCTCTCCATTTAGAGTCTATTCTTATTGTATATGACCCCTTTAACCACCATATCCACACTCATGCATAATTATCATGATAATTATAGTGATTTCATCTGTGTATAGGTGATTTTGTTTGTCTTTTGGTTTTGTTTGGGGCTTTTACTCTTCACATGTGAAAGAAAGCACAAATATGCTGACTTACTTTCCTTTTTAAAAAATATTTTTTATTAATTTTACAGAGATGAAGGGAGAGGGAGAGAGAGAGAGAGAGAAATGTCAATGATGAGAGTCATAGATCTGCTGCCTCCTGCATGCCCCATAATCGGGATGAGCCTGCTTCTTTGGCATGTGCCCTCATTGGGAATTGAGCCATGGTCTCCTGGATCATAGGTCAATACTCAACTGCTGAGTCATGTTTGCTAGGCCAATTTAACTTCTTGATTAATGAAATCTTCTGCTTGTAGCTACATTTTGATAAGCAACATAATAGAGACAAATATCTTTGTATATTTTAACACATTGTGTGAATACTGTCCAAACTTTTTGAAAATTTCAATGTGAATCATTTTTCAATCATGCTTTTTTATGTCCTTACCTACTGATGTAAAATATTGGCCAGAGCCATGAATCGGCATATACTTGGATATCTTTTTTCATTTAAGAAAGTAAATGAGTAGGTGAACGTCCCCAAACTCATCCCATTGTGATGGCTTTTCTTACCCACTCTCTTGCATGAATTTTTACAGATGACCTGTCATGCTGCAACCACCCACTTTCTGGTTGGTTATTGATATCTTGCGAATTTATCTGTAAGCCAGACCACATTATACCTTCTTTTGTTAAGATAATAGAAAGTGCCCCATAAGTCCACATGTCTAGGCTGATAGAGGCATCCACAGTATAACAGTAGGGAATGAAAGCAATTGGGCCACTACTTATATAACAGTTTTTATATTCCAGGTACTCCCAGGTTTGATCGTGTATGTACCACTTTAAATTGATGTAGTCCTACTGTGCATGACTTTTTTATTGTTCCATTGGTTACACCACACCCATGTGAAAATTGACAGTTAAATGTGCATTGCAACTGGTTACCACTAGTTAAGTATTTCTTCTTAAAAACAAGGAAAGTCACAGGGACAAATGTTAGTCTATTCTGAGGGTGATGAAACCTCCAACTCATAACTTTTTGTCTCTTTTACCTGGGACTGATTTGGGTTTTATAGGGGGTGGTGATCTCCCTGTGATGATTTGATGACCCTCAGACAGGGAGTAAAATGATTGCCTCAACACAGGTCTCTGGGGAACCAGGATCCCCATGCAACCAGAGCTGGGTGTGATGTCACTGACAGAGTCAGGAAGAGGCCATGCACAGGAAGACATACCATCAAATTAAAATGAACATACATGATTGTTTCTTGTAGGACCTAAGAAGCATTATAAGAAGTGTCCCATTTGCATAAGGTCCCTACTGCTGTGCAATAGATTATTCTTTCAGCCAGGACTAGTGGACTCCTGGAAAGCCTCTTATGACCAGGTGACAGAGAAGGAAATGGCCTGGCTGGCTTACTGATAATTTTGCATGATATTTATGACCTAGGCAAAAGTGGACAGCTGCAGCCCTATAGACCATCTCTGGATATTCCTGAAGGTCAGTGGTAATGAAAACATCACAATGGGCAGAAATTGGGGAAGTTCATCTCATCACTCACTCTGCTTGCATAACACATGACTTGATATACAAATAGACCCTGATTCATGTTTATGGCCATTATTTTGTAAGCATAGTCAGGAACATGAAAGGATTATGATTGGAAGATTCTTCACAATGACATTTGGGCAGAAGTTTGTTAGTACTCAGTGGGGAAAAATATACAAAAATATGTGTGTTATAAGACTCACCACAGTGAAGTCTCCAAGTGGAAGTTTCCTAAATCAAGAGGATAGTGACATACTATCCCTCATCTGTGGAATGTAAAACCACATACAAAACAAAATTAACAAAGTCTCAAACACACAGGTGAAATCACAGTGCTTACAAGAACAACAACAAAAAAGCATGATGGAGGATAAGGAGTGTAAAGGGGATCAAATACAAGAGGACAGAGAAGGCTAGACTTGTGTGGTGAGCACATAATGCAGTATGGTATGTTGTACTATAAAGTTGTACAAATGATATTTATATAATATTATTGAAAACATTACCCCCAAAATTTAATAAAGGAATAATTTTGAAAAGAATCTTTATTAGTATTACTCTTGTCACAAAAACAAGAAATATATTTTTTATTTTTTATTAATATAAACATATCAATTTTTCCATACCTTTTGTTCTCTAATGAATAATTGAATCATCTGTTGAGACTAGGACAGAATAGTATGTTGTATAGCAGTAGGAATGTCAGATAGTGAGGGAAGTGTCTATGAAAACAAAACAAAATCAATGTTTAAGTGTATTAAAACCAAATTCTGATATCAGAGTGAAAGCAATCAAACAATTTCTAAACACTTGTGTACAGCATCACAAGGAGGACGAGTGAGGACTCCTGTGGCAATCCAATAGGTTCCTTGTGTTCTATTTTCCATGTCTCTAGTGATCATACAGATAGTCTGAAAAATGTATGGTGGTTCCCAGCACCAGACATGGATATTCTATTTATCATAACTTGAGATGGCCTCCATAACTGATATCTCAGGTTGAAGATCTTCCACATATGAGTCATTTTTTCTTGTGGTTTCAAGCCAGATATAAAATAAATTGTAAAAGTCCATGGTAGAATTTTAACAAATAATGGAGGAAACTGGAATTATTCAGGACTTGTTCTGGGCTGGAAAAATGTTCAAGAGGAAACACACAAGAGTAATAATGGTACTGAACTTGCTCCTAGCTATTGCTACATTGACTAGACACAAATCACAACATAATCCTAAAGGTGAGGGGTAAATAGTGACACTTGAGGAAGAACTACAATAGTTCTGTACTTTACACAAAAAGAAACATATGGAATATGTGTGGTTACTGTAGTCCTTCACAAAAACTAGGAGATTTTGAAGGTCAAGTGACCAATGGAGTTTAGTTCAGGTCCACTTTGAAGTGGTTCCAAATGTCATCACACAAACCCTGTGGTTATCCCTGGACCTAGAATGCAGAACTGAAAGCTATAGCAGGGAATGAATCCCCACACTGCGTTAACAGGGGATAGTATGGTGGGAAAAGGAGGGAAAAGAGGAGGAGGAGAAGGAAAGAAGTAGGAGAAGGAGAGAAGTAAGGCAAGGAATAAAAGGAGGAGGAGAAGAGGAGGAAGAGTAGGAGGATGAAGAGAAGAATCACTAGCAGGAGGAGGACATGGAGGAAGAGGATCTGGAGGAAGAGATGGAAGATACAGGAAAGGAGGAGAAGGAGCACGACTAGAATAACATGGAGGATATGGAGGAAAGGGGAAGAAGGATAAACAACAGAAACAAATGAGAAAATAGCAGTGAATTAATGCAAAACGTAAATTCAAGTGATTACAGATCCTGCTGTACAAATGTAGTTACCTTGCTTGAGTAATTTTACTATACACACAACCTTGTACCCACCTACTGTTTTGGTAGATGACTGCCATGTGTATCCAAAGTTTAATCAAAGTTGCCTTCTCTCAACAAAAAGTTCAGCATATAACTTCATTATCTTACCTCAAGGGTTTATCACTTCTACAGGCCTATGTCTGCCTCTGAAACCAGACAACCCTGTCCCTACTTTAGCCAATTAAGTGGAGGAAGGGTTGAATCTTACATGAGCATTTGTTCCAATATTGATTGCAATGTGGAAGTTCAGTAAGGTCATCCTGAGAAACCTCCTCTCTTGGACCACTCTTAAGACATTTGCTTATATTGGGTAGAAGGACAAAGAATACCGGGGGAAATAGACAAGGTATAATGTGAATCAGGTTATAAGAAATGTGGGCTAGGGGGTCACAAAGTGTGGGGGCCTCCAGGATTCCATTTATTTGGGAACAGGCTGTTAATTTTCCTATGATGATAAAAGAAGTATGAACTACATTCCAGGGTTAACTCCCATGTCACAAAGCTTACAACTCTCAATCAGGTTAGAAAATTAATTTTTCTAATTACAATAGAGCAGTCACAGTTAGTGGAGCATGATTAATATTTCTTATAACTAAAAATCATGCTTAACAGAGCATGATAAATATTTCTGTCCCCAAAACTTCCAGTTGGCAGAGGATCTGACTACCTTATCCACCTGCAGGTTATCCTTTCTGCTGTCCCTTTACAAGGACGTTCTTATGCTGACTGGACCTAGTCAGTGGGACAGTACTACTCTAGAATTGATACACTTTTAGAGTCAATAGTTTAGGAATAAATCTGACTAAAATTCAGGATTATTCTCATCCTGTGAAATGTTTTGGGTTTAATGATATTGAGAAGGAGAGATAACTTTCAAAACAATAATTTGTGAGATCAGGCCATATTTATAACAAATATGGAGTCATGGCATCCAGTGGGCCTGTAGATTTTAGAAGCAGCATAGTCCTTAGTGGATCATGTACCTCCAGCAAATATATAGAGTATCCTGAAAATATGCTCTTCTGACTTGGACCCTGACAAGACTGGACAATATGACAGGTTCAGGCTGCTGTACAAGCTACTCTGTGAACACAGCATATATTTCAGCAGACCTGATGCTCCTACACAACTCATGGGCAGATAGAGATTCTGTTTTGAATCTTAGGAAAACCTTAAGGGAATCACAGTGTAGATGCTCAGGATTTTCAACCAAGGTAATTGTATAACCTACAAAATACTGTGTTCTTTTGAGGAGAAAGAGTTGGACTTTTGAGTCAAATTTAGCATAGAATGTTATTTCATAAATAGGGAGCCACCTGGTTGGACCAAAACTGAACAGGCTAAATAATCACCACCCAGAAAACCATTTAATGAAACCCTTCATCTGTCTTACTTTTGTGCTGAGTGATAAAGCACATGGAGACCTGAACATAGGGCAGCAAGCACCACCAGGCTAGCCTTTCCTCCTGAGTCACTGAGAAACAGCAGAAAATATACAAAGAAGCTGGAAAACCTAATCATCAATGTTCAGAGTTTCAGAGAGCTGGACAAAATAACGCTAGAGTCGAAGCTACATAAGCACACTGATTACTCAGGTGTGTGGGAGGCAGCCAATCTATGAGAACCCTCTCATCACTGATGTTTCTATGTCTCTTTCCCTCTCCCTTCCTCTCTCTGAAATTAATAAAGATTTTTTTTAAAAGAGAGATATACATGATTAAACATGGGAGGACCAAAGCAGTTTTTTAGGAGTTGTCCCTATTGCCCATGGACCCTACACTATACAGATGATCTGTCCTCCAGCCTAGACCTGGGGACTCAATGAAAGTTCTCAGAGGGAGGAAAGTTATGGCCTAGTTTACCAATGATTTTGCATGATTATTATGACCAGCTGGAAAATGGAAGCTGGACCAGAACAGACAATCTCTGGACATTCATGAAAGACTGGGCAGTGATTGCAGCAGTTCACCCCATAATTCACTTTGCTAGGATGACAAATGTCTAGATACATAACTAGATACTGATTCATAACTCTGGCCATTATCGTGCAACAGAAACAGGGACATGAAATAAACATGATTGGAAGTTTCTTCACAATGACATTTGGACAGAGTATTGTTGGACAGGTCTTACTCAATGGGCAAACAAATATAAAGACATTTGAGTCTCATATAAGTGTCATCACAATGAGGCCTCAAAGTGGAAGTTGTAAATCAGGAGGATAGAGAGGCACAATCTATATTTTCCCTCATCTATGGAATGTAAAACCACAAAGAAAAATTTGAACATATGAGCAAACAAAATCTATTACATAAAGATGATATCATGGTGGTTATAAGATGAGAAAATCATGAAGCATGAAAAAAGGGCAAAGGAAATCAAAATCAAGAGGACAGATCAGACAATTTGGGAGGAGAGTACAAAATGGAATATACTCTGTTTTATACTATAAAGTTCTACAAGTGAAATTTATACAATGTTATTAATCATGTTACCCACCAAACTTTACTAAATATATATATTTAAAAACTTATAAGTCCCACTCTTTTTCAATAAAAGAGAGAACATTTTCTGTTTATAAGCAATATAAATCTCTTTTTGTTTATCTACCATTTGTACAATAAGGCTCAAGTCATTCATCTGTTGAGACTGGGAAACAGGAAGTATGTTATATGCAGTTTGTCAACAGAAAGTTAGTGAGGCATAGTATCTTTGAAAATCAAATAATCAATGGCTAATATTTACAAAATGAAGTTTTCATTCTAACTCCTGGTGAACCAGACACGTTTTTCAAAATGGTCTGGAGTATCATTAGATGGATCACTGTTGCAATTCAATGATTTTACTTTCTAATATTTCTGTATGTGCTGATGGCAGAGACATTTTGAATATTTTCTGAGTTGTCGGCAGACGTAAACATAAATTTGCTATTTATCATCACTTGAGATGAACTGCTTATTTATAACTAAGTCATCAGATTGAGCTTGAAGAAATTCAGGATAAGAGTCATTTTTTCTCAGTGGTCAAACCAGGTGTGAGACAAATTGTAGAGGTTCATGTTAGAGTTGGAACCAATGTAGGAGGAAAGTAGAATATTTCAGGATTTATCATGAACTGGAAAAAAGTGTGTAAGTAAAAACATGCAAGGATGATATGTTAGAGATCGTCCTGTGTCTGTGACCACCCCAAATAGACTCAAAACCCAATAAGATCCTAAAAATCTAGTCAAATTTTGACTCTTGAGGAAGTGAGTCCTGTGCTTTATATATGTGATTATACTTCTCTGAGAACTAGACATTGAGAATTAAAAACCTCAAATCCAAAAACCTAAATGTGAACAGGGACATTTGATGTGCAACCACCAAACTTAGGGTATATCTATTGAAACTAAAAGATTGCATGTCAACACAGAATCAGAGTCTGACTGACTCTGACCTACAATATGTGCTAATAATATCAGGGTTTTTCCAAGGACTGAGACTGAAAACACACTACACTCTTTCTCAAACAATGTTGAAACTAGAATCATAAACATATTCAGCCAGTCTATTAGTCATATCCTGAATATTAGCCAATTTATGAACCATGAAATTTTAAATGTAGAAAATACCATAGCCTCTTTACAGAAGACACTCAACAGATAACAAAAAATGTATATTGTTGACCTTACTTCATATCTTTTGCCAAGGGACAAATAGCCTAGTGTAATAAGTTAACTGTCTATTTGGGTAGAAACAAACAACCAGATAATTCAGAGTGTGTAGAACACTGGTTCTGAACTGTAGTTGGTTTCAGAAAGCAAAATATTACTGTGGCCCTTCACTGTGACTTGAAGCTTTTGAAGATCAGCTGACCAATAAGTTTTAGTTCAGTTGTGTTTCGATGGTAGGTCCAAATTTGACCAGACCTACCCATTGAGTGTCCCTGACTCTAGAATGCATAACCGAATTAGCCATAGTATTGGAATGAAACACACACATGACTACTGAGGAATGAAGGCTACTGTTATGTAAAAGCCTAAACCAAAACCATTAGAACTTTCTTACCTAAGAGAGTAATAAATCAAAAACTATACCACACATTTGGATGAATAGTAGGGATGTGTGTCACCCAGAAAAACTTTAAACATGTAGGATGGACAATTCAACCACGTCAACATTAAACTTTTCATTTGCTTTGGACCAAAGAACATGACAGAAAAGGAGGAGGATGAGCAAGAGAAGGGGAAGAAAGAGACGAAAGTGGAGTAGAAGGAAAAGGAGAAGAAAGGGAAGGGAAAGAAGATGTAGGAGGTCAAAGGGGGGCTGGAGGAGGTGAAGGAGATAGAGAACAGGGAACAAGGAAAATATGAGGAAACCAATTAGGAAATGGCAGTTAATTCTGCAGACTTTAAATACAGGTGACACCAGCTACTGCTGATGTACAATGTGGTTACTATCTGTTGGAGCAACTTGAATGTACACATCACATTGTATCCACATGCACCTACAGGTCTGGAAAATGCCCCCTTTTCCATTTCTATACTTCAATAAAATATGCCTACAATCAGCTGTCAAGACCAGCATATAAATTCATTATCTTACCTAGGGGTGTATCACCTTGTCAGCCCTATGTCTCCTTCCAGTTTGCTGAGCTCTTGACTGCCTTTTCCATCCACAGGATATCATTCTCACTGGTCCATTACAGGATGGCATTATACTGACTGAACAGTGCTAATCTGGACTTCATACACTTTTAGAGTCAAAAGTTGAGGAATAATTCTGAGTAAAAATAAGAATTCTTCTGACCCAGTGAAATATTTTTGGGTCTAGTGATATTGAGCAGGAGAGGTAACTGGTTCAAAACAATAATTTGTGGCATCAGGCCCAGCCTGCAATCAATATGGAGGCATAACACCCAGTGGAATCTAGATAAGGGTGGTGAACACAAAATGGAGTATATTATTGTGTACTACAGTGTTGTACAAATAAAATTTATCTAATTGCATTAATCATGTTATCCGCAAATATTTAATAATAAAATAATTATTAAATCCCTTACATAAACATTATCATTATGTTTCACTGCATTGTAGAGAACTGGGCAAGCAGGAACCCTAAAGGCCAACCTCAAAAGGAACACACAACTACCCAAATTCTTAGGGACAAAATTAAAGTAGTGCTGAGAGGGAAGTTCATAGTACTAAAGGCCTACCTCAAAAGGCAAGAAAAACTTGTAGTAAACTATCTAACCCTACAACTTAAAGACTTAGAAAGAGAACAACAGAAAGCACCAGGTAAGTAGAAGGATAGAAATAATAAATATCAGAGAGGAAAAAAATGACATACAGAATAAAAAGTCAATACAAAAGATCAATAAAACCAAGAGCTGATTCTTTTTAAAAAATGAAGATTGATGGTCCTTTAGCCAAATTCATCAAGAAAGAGAGAGAGGACCCGAATAAACAAAATCAGAAAAGAAAGAGATGAAGTAACAACTTACCCAACAGAAATACAAAGCATTGTAAGTAAATACTATGAATAACTATATGCAACGATGCTGGACACCCTTGATAAAATCGCTGAATTCCTAAACAAATACAACTTTCCAAAACTCAATCAGGAAGAGTCAGAAAACCTGAATAGGCCAATAAATACTGATGAAGTTGAAGTAGTAATTCAAAAACTCCCAGCAAACGAAAGGCCTGGGTGTATGGCTTTACAGGGGAGTTTTATCAAACATTCAAAGAATAGCTTTTACAAGGGCAGCATTACCCTAACCCCAAAACCAGAAAAAGACATTACAAACAAGAATTACAGGCCCATATACCTGATGAATATAGATGCTAAAATCCTCAACATATTAGTATATCAGATCCAGCAACATATTAAAGAGATCACACATCATGACCCAGTAGGATTTATTCCAGATAATCACAATACCAGATACCAAGTTATACTTCTTAGCCACTGTCATCAAAACTACTGGGTACTAGCACAAGAACCAATATATAGATCAGTGGAACACAACAAATATATAGATCATGGAACCCAGAAATCAACCTAAGCCATTCTGTTCAATTCCAGGAATGTAAGGATGGTACAATATTTGCAAATAATTAAATGTGATACATCACATAAACAATCTGAAAGACAAAAATCACATGATCATATCAATAGACACAGAATAAGCATTTGACAAAATCCAACATACATTTTTGAGAAAACATTCAGCAAAGTGGAAATAGAAGGATCATACCTCAACATAATTAAGGCCATATAAGACAAACCTACAGCCAATACCATGCTCAATGGGCTAAAACAAACAATTTCCCCTAAAAACAGGAACACGACATAAGTGTACACTTTCACCACTCTTATTCAACATAGTACGGGAAGTCTTAGGCACAGTGATCAAACAAGAAGAAAAATAAAATGCCTCCAAACTGGAAAAGAGAAAGTAAAACCATCATTATTTGCATATGACATGATATTGTACACAGAAAATCCTAAAGACTCCACCCAAAAGCTACTAGATTTAATGAATTAATTCTGCAATGTAGAAGGATACAAAATTAACACCCAGAAATTGATGGCCTTTTTATACGTCAGTAATGAACTCTCAGAAAGAAAACTAAAAAACAAAACAAAACAAAACACCCACTTACTATTGCAATAAAAATATTCAAATACTTGGGGTAAAAGACCTGGACACCAAAATCTATAGGACATTGCAAAAAGAATTAGAGGAAGATATAAATAAGAGGGAGAATATACTATGTTGATGGATTGGAAGAATTTACATCATTAAAATGTCCATACTATCCAAAGAAATCTATAAATTCAATACAATTCCTATTAAAATTCCAATGGCATATTTCACAGATCTGGAACACTTCAAAAATTTATATGAAACCAAAAAGAATCAGAATAGCCAAGGCAATTCTGAGAAAGAATAGAGTTGGAGGAATCACATTTCCAGATAACAAGTTATACAACATAGCCACTGTCAACAAAACAACTGGGTGCTAGCACAAGAAAAGATATATAGATCAGTGGGACAAAACAGAGAATCCAAAAATCAACCTAAGCCATTATGTTCAATTAATAAAGAGTAAAGACAGTCTCTTCAATAAGTGCTGTCAGGAAAGTTGGACAGGTACAAATAGCAACAAAAAAATAGCCTATCAACTTATGCCTTACACAAAAATAAACACAAAATGGATTAAATATAAGGCATGTGACCATAAAATCCTAAAAAAAAATTTGATTTCCAAGAAATATGAAAAATACTGTTAGTAATCATTAGAGAGATGCAAATTAAAAGGACAATGAGGTATCACTTCATACCTGTCAGAAGGCTACCATAATCAAATCAACAAATGACAAGTGCTGATGAGGGTACGGAGAAAACGGAATCTTAGTACACAGACTGATGCAGCCAAGATGGAAAACAGTATGGAGGTTCCTGAAAAAATTAAAAATGGGACTGCTATTTGATCCAGTGATCCCACTTCTAGGAATATATCCTAAGCAACATGACACACCAATCAGACAGGACTTATGCACCCCTATGTTTATTGCAGGACAATTTACAAAGCTGATATCTGGAAACAGCCCAAGTGCCCATCAGTAGATGAGTAGATTAAAGAGCTGTGGTATTTTTCACCATGGGATACTATGCAGCTGTTAAAAAGAAGAATATCTTACCATTTCAGACAGCTTGGATGAAACTGGAAAATATTATGCTAAGTGATCCAATCAGAAAAAGATAAGTATCATGTGATCTCACTCATATGTGGAATATAATGAACAAAATAAACTGATGAACAAAACAAATCCAGAGACATAGAAGCATTGAACAGACTGAGGAATCTCAGAGTGCAANTATAATGAACAAAATAAACTGATGAACAAAACAAATCCAGAGACATAGAAACATTGAACAGACTGAGGAATCTCAGAGTGCAGGCCATGGTGGGGGACTGGGTGGAAAGAGATTAACCAGAGAACTTATATGTCTAAATGCATAACCTGTGGACACAGACAATATTAAGGTCTGGGGCTGGAGTGGATACATGTTGGAGTGGATCAATGAGGGGGTATGTATAATACTTTCAATAACAGAGATAATTTTTTTAAAAGTACTTCAAAAAAATCACACAACAAAATATTTCCAAAACCAAAAAATAATCAGATAGGTTTATATTGTTAACCTATCTTCATGGCTTTTCCCAAGGAAATGTTATACATTTTTTCCCGACAGGATATCTGTCTATTAGGGATAAAACAGTAGTAACAAAAATAAAGATAATTCAGGGTCTACAGAACTCTTTTTCTGAACTAAAATTTTCAGCAACCAAAATTTTACTGGGGCCCTATACTAAGATTATAAAATTTGTGGGTTTGTTGACCAATGGAGTTTAGTTCAAATCCAAATTGAAGTGGGTTCTTATGTCCTCACACACAATCCTGTTTCCCCCCCCCTGTTTCTAGAATGTGTAACTGAAATAGTGATGACTGTGGAATAGTTCCCCCCACTGAATTACTGAGGAGTGAGGGCTACTATGCTGGGAAAGGCTAAATAAAAGTCATTGGAACTGCTTATACCTAGATATATAGTAAATCAAAAGGTATGCCTCTTATCTGGATAAATACTGGACATTTGTTCCACCTACGAGGATTTGAAAGAGGCAGAAACTCACCTCTTTCCTTGTGTAACAACTGGTGCCATAGCATCAGGTGTACCAATAAATACTCTGATAGACATCTCCAGAAATGAAACAGGCTTCTTTTCTCAATTACTCATGACACCTTAAATAGTCTCTTCTGTGATGTGGAACTTAAAGAATGGGCATCTTTCATGGTGCTTTTGGTAATTCTACACTCTTACCAGAACAGAAACACCCAACTTCAAATTTCAAAGACTAGAACAGCAGTTTGGGCATGCCTATATGTGGCAGAATACTGGGATAATGAGAATAGTCAGCTAGAGGAGTTTTGAGGGGAGGGGGAAATTAAAAGGGTGTTGAGGGGTGAAAATTGGGTAGAAGATGGACATTTCCACTGTGGTGGAGCTAACATGGAGTGTCGTGTTAGACCTTGATGAAGGCCTGAAGTTGAACTTTATGAGCTATTTTCTTTAGAGGTGGAGGAAACAAAAAGAGTATATATGTCACATGAAATTATGAAGTGTAGAGAACTGTGAAGGAGGGAGCATGTCCCACTATCAGGGCGCCCAGCCCCTGAAGCAGCCCACTGTCAAGGGTTCACCTTTTCTGAGTGGTTAAGTAGAAGCCCAGGTCATTTTTATAAACAGAGGCAGCTTCCACTGAACTTGAACCCAGGGCTGTGACAGTTCTTAGAGTCCTGCTATGATCAAGAGAACTGGGGAGGTAAATATGCTGACTGGGTGCAGCAGCGTTTAGGCTGGAAGAGGCTCATGGCAACACTGGACTTTGCTGTTTGATATTCCATATATGAGTGTGTTTATGTGCATTTATAGGTGTTTTGTGTCTGTAGGTATGTGTGGATCTGTATTAACATGCACATACTCAGGACACAGAGTGTAAGTGGAGAGGAAAGTCTGTTACAGGATAGCTGTTGCAAAAAGCTTGTTTTTGATGTTAGCCTAGGGTAAAACCTCTTCCTTTTATAAAATAAATTTTATTTCCATTTATTTTGAATGTGTTTTTTCAGGAAATGTATGTTACCTACAGCTGGCACACTGAGGTATGGCTTTATACATACACCCAAACATTCCCAGTTTAATCACACTTACTTCTACTAATCAACATTGATTTTATTGGGGATGATTGCATGCATTCTCATGTTTATGCACCAAGTGGCAGCATTTCCCACGAAATGATTTTATTGGTGATTCTTGCAATACATTTCCACATCTACTGGACTAAGGAGATAATGCATTGCCAGCATCCCCAATAACATCATACATTAGGAAAGTCTGCCACCTGGTGAACAAACATGATAATGAATTGCCAATTATTCATCTGGTTGACAAAATTTGTCATACAGCTGGCAGCATTTTTCCATCAAATTAATCTATTGGGAATGCTGTTAATGCATTCCCACACTTGTCCACCAGTATTTTTCCACCAAATGATTTTATTAGGGATGCTGGCAATGCACTCCCACAATTGTCTATCAGATGGCAGCATTTTCTTACAAATAGTGTTATTGGAAATGCAGGCAATGCATTCTCACATTTGCCCACCAGAGGGCAGCATTTTGCAACCAAATGATTTAAATGGGGGTGCTGGGATTGCAGTCTCCCTTTTGTCAACCAGGTGGATGACGGCAATACATTATCAAGTTTGGCAACCAGGCGGCAGCCTTTCCTTAAATATGATTTTATTGGAGATGCTGACAATGCACTCTCTAGTTAGTACAATAGACGGCAGCATTTTTTCAACAAATGATTTTATATGGGATGTTAGCAACACATTCTCATGGTTGTCCATTAGGGAGCAACATTTCCCTCCAAAAAATTATTATATCGGGGATGTAGTCAACGCAATCTCATGTTTGTCTGAGGGGTGGCAGAATTTTTCCGCCAAATGAACCTATTGCGGTGGCTAGCAATACATTCTCACGGTTGAACACCAAAAGGCAGCATGTGTCCTCCAAATAATTTTATTTGAGATGCTGGCAACGCATTCTCACTCTTGTCCACTGGGTGGCAGAATTTTCCAACCAAATAATTTTTATTGCGTTTGCTGTCAATGCATTCTCATGCCTGTACATCAAGTGGAAACATTTCCTTACAAATAATTTTCTTGGGAATGCTGGCAATGCTTTCTCCCTTTTGTTGACCAAACAGTTGCTTTTCCTTACCAATATTGTTATTGGGGAAGCTGGCAATAGATTTTATATTTCTACACCAGGTGGCAGCCTTTCCTTATGTGTGATTATATTGGACATGCTCCTAATGCATTCTCTCTGCCAATTTTTAAAAAATTGGATCCTTTGTCTTCCTTTTGTTATGTTGTTTGAGTTTCTTTTATATTTTGGATATTAACCCCTTATCAAATAAATGTATCATTGGCAAAGATATTCTCTCATTCGCTGAATTCCCTTTGCATTTTATTGATGGTTTCTTTTGCATTGCAGAAGGTTATTACTTTGTTGTCCCACGTTAGTTTATTTTCTCCTTTATTTCTCTTCCCGTAGGAGAGATATCTGTACACATATTGGTACAAGAGATGTTTGATATTTTACTGCCTACATTTTAAAGGTGTTTTATGATTTCACAACTTATATTTAAGAATCTTACTAATTTTGAGTTGATTCTTGTATATGGTTTAAGTTGGTGGTCTAGTTTCATTTTTGTTTGCATGTACTTGTCTAGTTTTACCAACGACATTTATTGTAGACATTATCTCTATTTTATGCTCTTCCCTCCTTTGTCAAATATTAATCGAGTGTAATGGCTTGGGTCCATTTTTCAGTTCTATGTTCTGTTCCATTGATTAATATATGCCTGTTTTTGTGCCAGTACCAGGGTGTTTAGATCACAGTAGCCTTGTAGTATAACTTGACATCTGGTATTGTGATCCTATCAATTTTGTTCTGCTTTCTCAAGATTGTTGCAGCTCTTTCAGGTCTTATTTGTTTCCACACAAATTTTTGGATTATTTGTTCTAGATGAGTGAAATATGCTATTGTTATTTTCATAGGAATTGCAATGAATGTATAGATTGCTTTGGGTAGTTTGGACTTTTTAAAGATATTAATTCTATGAATTCATAAGCATGCTTTATTCTTCTACTTGATTATATCTTCCACCATCTCTTTTTTCAATGTCCTGTAGTATCTCATGTACAGATATTTTACCTCCTTGGTTAAGTTTATACTTAAGTGTCTTAATTTTGTAGATGTTGTTGCAGTAGTAAATGGAGTTGTTTATCTGTTTTTTCTTTTTTAGAGTTCATTACTGGTTGTACAAATGCCATTTATTTCCAGATATTAATTCTGATTCTTGCTACATTGAGAATCTATTCATTAAATCTATTAAATAGATTGGTGGAGTCTTACTCCATGTAGAATATTATGTCACCTCTAAAAGTGACCATTTCACTTACTCTTCAATTGTGGCTGCTAAAACTTTATGTTTTCTTCTTGTTTGATTGCTATGGCTAGGATTTGCAAGACTATGTTGAATAAGAGTGGTGAAAGAAGACATCCCTGTCTCTTTTCTTTTCTAAGGGGAAAATGTCTTACTTTTTGTCCTGTGAGTATGATGTTGGCTATGGGTTTGTGATATTGGGCTGGTTTCTGTTTATGCATTTTCCCTCTTTCACACTTCACTCAGAGTTTTTATCAAAAATGGGTGTTGGATATTGTCAAATGCATTTTCTATGCCTATTTATATGATAATATGATTTTTTGTTTTTTAAATTGTTTATATGATGTATCACATTTAGTGATTTGCAAATATTGTGCCAGCCTTGCATCCTTGGAATAAATCCCACTTGGTCATGGTGTATGATGTTTTTAATATGCTGGTGGATACAATTTGCTATTTTGTTGATGACTTTAGCATCTTTGCTAATCAGGGAAATTGTCTTGTAATTCTCTTTGTAGAATATGTGTTTTGGGGATTAGACTAATGCAGGCTTCATAAAAAAGGGCTTGGAAATTTGGTTTCCTCTTGTAGTTTTTGGAAAAGTCTGAGGAGGATAGGTGTTAGTTCTTTGAATGTTTGGTAAAACTCCCCTTTGGAGCAATTTTAGTTCATTTATAATTTCATTCCATGCTGCTCTAAGAAGATGCTTGATAAGATTTCAGTCTTCTTGAACTTTTAGAGACTTATTTTGCATCCTAACAGATGGTCTATCTTTGAGAATATCTTAGGTGCACTGAATAAAATGTGTATTCTGCACATTTGGTGTGGAATACTCTGTAAATGTCAAATCCATACAATCTAGTGTGTCATTTAGGATCATGGTTTTCTTATTAATTTTTTTTTTTTTGTCTAGAAGAGCAATCCAGTGAAGTCAGTTGGGTGCTAAAATCTCCTATTATGTAGATCTTTCCCTTAAAGTCCTCCACAAGTTTTATTTAAAATAAATATAGGTGCTCTTCTATTGGGTGCATATTTGTTCATCAAAATTATGTCCTCGTGTTGGATTGATCTCAGCATCATGTAGTGATCTTTCTTGTCTCTCATTATGGTCTTCATTTTGTAGTCCATTTTGTCAGATATGAATATTGCCACCTCAGGTTTTTTTCATTTTAATTTCCATGGAATACATTTTTTGTCCCTTCTCTCTCATCCTGTGTGAGTCTTTTGTTCTGAGGTGAAACTTTCGTAGACAGCATATATTTGGGTAATGTTTTTTTAATCCACCAAGCTATCCTAGGCCTTTTTGAAAAAATATATCTTTACTGTTGAAAGTATTAGAGAAGTCAACCTTTTTACCCAGTAACCCCATAGACCTCCACAACCACTTCCCCACCCCAGACGTTCAACACACGATTTTCTGTGTCCAGGTGTTATGGATATATGCATATGAATTCCTTGGTTAATCTCTCCCCACTCACCCATTCTCCTACCCCCAACTTCCCTCTGAGATTCATCAGTTTGTTCTATGTTTCTGTGTCACTAAATCTATTTTGTTCACCAGTTTATTATAGTCTTTAGATTCCACATATAAGTGAGATCATGTGATATTTGTCTTTCTCTGACTGACTTATTTTCCTTAGCATGATATTTTCCAGGTATTTCATCATGTCCCAAAGGGCAGAAAATCTTCTATACAGCTGCATAGTATTCCATGGTGTAAATGCCCAAAGCTTTTTTTTTTATCCACTCATTTAATGATGGGCATTTGGGCTATTTCCAAATCTTAGCTACTGTAAATTGCACTGTTATGAGCATAGTGGTGAATGTATTCTGATTAGTGTTTCAGGATTCTTAGAACATATTCCTAGAAGTGGGTTCATTGGGTCTAACGGCATTTCCATTTTTAATTTTTTGAGGAACCTCCGTGCTGCTTTCCCTATGCCTTTTGATTAGAGCATTTAATCCATTTACATTTAAAGTTATTATTAATAGGTGTTTATCTTTTGCCATTTTAATTCCTTGTGTCTATCTTCACTCTGTCTATTTCTACTTCTTATAGCAGTCCCTTTACATTTCTTACAAGGCAGGTTTGGTAGTGATAAACTCCTTTAGCCATTTTTTTTTTTTTTTTTGTCAGGCAAGTTCTTTATTTCATCATCTATTTAGAATGGAAACATTGCTGTGTAGAGTAGTCTTGGTTTTAGATCCTTCTTTTGCATTACCTTGAATACTTCATGCATTCCCTTCTGGCCTCCAGAGTTCCTGATGCAAAATCAGCTGATAGACGTATGGGAGTTTCTTTCTAGGTTACGGATTGCTTTTCTCTTGCTGTCTTTAAGATTCTCTCTTAATCTTGAATATTTGGCATTTTGATTATGATGTGTGTCAATGTGGACCTCTTTGGGTTTTCCTTGTTTGGGACACTCTGTGCTTTCTTAACTTGTGTGACTTTTTCCTTGACCAGGTTATGGAAGTTTTCTCCCATTATTTCTTGCAACAAACTCTATCCCTTGCTTTTTCTCTTCCACTTCTGGCACACCCATAATGTGAATATTGTTAGGTTTCATGTTATCCCCCAGCTCCCTACACTTTCCTCTAGTTTTTTGTCTTGTGTTTTTCTTTTTGGATCTCTGATTATGTGATTTTTTTTCTACCCTGTTTTTTAATTCACTGATCCAACAGCTTCCTCTAATCTGCTGTTATTCCTTCCAATGCATTCTTTATTTTTGTTATACCATCTTTCATAGTTTCCCTATCTTTTCCCCTGTTCTTGAAAATCCTTGCAATCAGTATTCCGAACACTGTATCTGACAGATTATCTCTATTTTACTTAGCTCTTTTTTATTTTTAAAGTTTTGTTCTTTCATTTGGAGCTTGTTTTTGTTTCCTGGATTTGGCCCCCATTTTAAAAAAATTATTTATTTATTTATTTATTATTTATTATTTATGTTGGTCTGCTTGAGCTTTCAGTTTTTGGGAGGGTCTCTAGTGCAGGCCAATATCAGTAACTCTTTTGACTGGCCTTGAGTACCCTGTTTACAGCTATTAAAAACACAGGGCTTTGGTTACCTCTGCTGGGCTGACTTATTTTTTCCTCTGCTTGGGCTGGGTGTTTTTGGACAGAACCATGATTCAGACCAAAGTCTGTTTTTCCAAGGTGTGTATCCAGAAGCAGATACTTTTGAATAATGTAACATATCATTGTATACCTACCTTTTGTTCAATAATGATCAAGTGAATCATCTGTTGAAACTTTGTTGTCTATGAAAAGAAAATCAATAGTTAAATGTTACAAAACTAAGTTCTGGTTCTAGACTTACACAAAACAAGACAATTTATAAATAGCAGGGTACAACATTTTCTGAAGAAAGACATAGGACCATGATGAAAATCTAATGGGTTTTCTGAGTTCTAGTTTCTATATCAGTGGTGATGACAGATTTTCTGAAAAATTTCTGAGTGCCCCTCAACAGAAGACATGGATATACTATTTATATCATTTGAGATGGTTTTATTAATTTATACCCACGAATACATTTTCAGTTTGAAGACCTTCAGGACATGAATATATTATTTTTTTCTATGGATCTAAGCCAAATGTGAGAAATACTTGAAAGGTTCATGGTAGTTTTAAACAATATTGGAAGAAAGTAGAATAATTCAGGATTCATCACCGACTGGAAAAATATACAAGAGAAATCCCAAGGGTAAAAATGGTAGTTACATATCTGTTGTCACTTAGAACTTTCTACAAGTCTCAAATTTCAACTGATAGCTAAAGGTTAGGCAAAAAATGTAACCTATGAAAGAAGTATGTACTCTTTATGAGAACTACAGAGTTATGTAATTTACACAAGCATAAATATATGGAATATCTGTGGAAATAATTAATGGTTGAAAACAATGTTAAAAGGAACAAATTTTGATATGATGAAATTTGTTGATTGGAACCCAAAAGGCACAGCTTCTGCATTTATATATGTAGCATGGGTCATTAGAAAAGGCTATGAGTTTTTTGAAATTCTTTTTGAAATGTGCATCAAATGATGGATCAATATTTGTGACGCATAAGGGTGAAATATATACTGTTTTAATATATAAGAGTCAATTCAAAACCTTAGGGAGGTTGAAATGGTTGAATGGGTTGGTCATGTAACTCCTATTCCATTCTCCTGAAGTGTGTAAAAGGCTGGTCATGTAACTCCTATTCCATTCTCCTGAAGTGTGTAAAAGGCATAACACTCATTAATATATTGATAAATATATTGAAGATGGGAAACAGCATTTTTGAAAAGTTGGATTATGACTCTTCTCTTAGGGCCAGAATCTGAGGAGTACACCTCTCAATTGTAAAATATAATTGTGATGGGAGACATTCAATTCCCACGTGGCATGGGGCTTTGGGCTTGTCCAATCATTAATCTCATGGTAGATAGGAATCACCCTAAAACACAGAAAATTAAAGCAGAATCCAATGAGTCTGAGTGGCACTGAGCTTCGATGTAGGCTAATCAATCACGTGGTTCCTAGAACTGAAGACAGGAAACACATTACAGTCTTTCTCAATTGATTGAAGCGGAGCTGTTCTAGGTTAAGTGAACAATGTTGTCACTGGGATCATAATAGTACTCACTCAGCCCAATAACAATATCCCAACATGAGCCAGTTTACACACAAGATTTTTTAAATGAAGGAAAGACCAGAGCCTCTAGAGAAAAAAATCCCAACTGACAATAAAAAATTATACTGTTAGCCTTACTTTGTGCTTTTCACCAAGGGACTGATTGCCTTTTCTCCAGGGTAACTATTTGGCAGAAAGCATAGAACCAATTATTTAGTGGTTGAGAAAACACTCCTTAACTAAAAGTGGTATCAAAAGCCAAATGTTTCTATGCCCCTCCAGTAGGAATAGGAGCCTTTTAGGATCAGGTGAACAATGGAGTTTTAGCTCAGGTTCATTCTTATGGGAATCCAAATGTCATTCTCCCTGGTTCTAGAATGTATAACTGAAATAACAATAACAGAGAGGGGAAAAACACTCTGGCTTACTGAGAAGTTAGGATTACTACTGTGTTAAACTGTATAGCAGGGCCATTAAAAATGATTTTACCTATGTAAACAAAAGCAAAATCTATAACACATGCCTGAATAAGCAGTAGAGATCTGTGCACCTTTCAAGGATTTGAAAGATGCAGAACGGTTGACTTCCAGAATGTTCTTTCTCTGTTCTATTAGAAAGGTGACATTATGCTGACTACATCTAGTGAGTTGGAACAGTGCTGTCGTAGAAATGATTCACTTTTTATACAGGAGTGGAGAAATAAATATGTCTAAAGTTCAGAATTTTTTCACTCAGTGAATTATTTTTGAGGCCTGTTGTATTGATAATGAAATTTAACTGTTTTGAAAAAATAATTTGTGGCACCTGAGATCACCTGAGGCCAAATGGAGTTACTGCTCCCAATGGGCCTCTGTAGTTTAGAGGCATCATATTTATCCATGGAGCATGAGACTCCAGAAAATTTATGAAGTGTCTGAAAATCTCTTTTTGGCATGGGCCTGACAAAGACAGCACTGTTACAGGTCCTAGCTAATTTACAAGACAGTTTTTATCCAGGGCCATATATGGCATCAGACTTGATGGTTCTACAGGTTTCTAGTTGATGCAATAGGAATATCTGGAGGTGAATCCCAGTGCAGATGTTAAAGATTTTTAACCAAGTTCCTGAAAAACANTGGAGGTGAATCCCAGTGCAGATGTTAAAGATTTTTAACCAAGTTCCTGATGTCATACNAGTATCTGGAGGTGAATCCCAGTGCAGATGTTAAAGATTTTTAACCAAGTTCCTGAAAAACAAAAAAAAACAACAACAAAAAACCCACAACTTTTGTTTTTGAGAAAATATTGGCCTTCTTTTGACTCAGTTTTGGCCAATAAAGTTCATTCCTAAAAATGCAGTCATGTGGCTGGAGCCTCACTCCACAGGCAAAATCATCTCAACCCAGAAAACAAACAATTAAGTATTCCCTTCTGTCTCTTAGTGTCTGACTGGAAAGTACATGTAGACAGTACACAATAGAGAAAGCTCCCCTATGTCAATGAGAAAATGCAATGACTGGAGCCAGAACCTGACAAACCTGATTATCATGGTTCACTGAGTTCTAAAAAGCTGAAAAAGCTGTAATCCTAAGGGATAGCTCCAAAAATAATTTCATTCTCCAGACATATGTTGAAAGTTGAGAAATCCACTCTATGGCTGAGATCCATCTGGGTCCAACAAGTGGCTTTCACCTTTGTGAATCTAGTCTGATATATGAGGAGCAACTACTGATGAGAGAAAGCTGTCATCACCACTCCAAATGGACTGGGATTTGGCCTGAAGGGTTTCCTTGGTTTCAACATAACCATGGGCCTACAGGTTATCCTGCAATCTGTAGAGTGTATAAGAACCTGGGTGTGACATCACCCATGGAGTTGCCAAGAGGCAAAACAGAAGAGCACTATGACATCAATTAAAAGTTGTACATACGTGATCAAACAGAGAAAACCATGAAGGGTGAACCAGTTATGTAAGTAGTGGTCCAGTTTTCCTTGGTCCCTACTGCTGGAGAGTGGATCTCTCTTTCCATCTAAATCTGTGGACTCATGGGAATCTTCCTATGACCTGCTGATAAAGGAAGGAAAGACCTGGCTTGGCTTACAATTAATTTTGCCTGATGTCAATGACCAATCAGAAAGTGAACAGCTGGAGCATGGTAGGCTAACTCTAAACATTACTGCAGGACATTGGATAAAGAAAACCATCACAATTTGCTGAGTTTGGCAGAGTTTCACTTCTGATTCCTTTTTTAATCCTATTTTTTCATCAATTTTTTAGAGTGGAAGAAAGAGATTGAGAAAGAGAGAAATTGATGCAATGGAAACATTTGTTGGTTGTGTCCCAAGCACCTGCCTGAATGAGCCTCCAACAGAATTATGTGCGACTGACTGTAATCAAACCCAAGAATGCTCAGTCTGTAGGCCCATGCTCTAACCACTGAGCAAAACCTGCTAGGTCCTGACTCACTGTTATTTGAGGTCACATGAGTAAATACTCAAGTATATGTTGATTCATGGCTCTGATCAATATTTTACATCAATAGCCAGGGTCATAAGTAATATATGATAAAAAACTATTCACTGTGAAACTTCTGCAGAGGTTTGAGGAAAGTGTTAACTCAATGGGCAAAAATATACAAGAATATTTTTGTCTCTTATGATGATGATCACAATGAAGAATCAAAATAGAGGGTTTCATGAGTAAAGAGCATAATTTGGCACCTTTGGGAATTTTCTCTCATCTGGAATCTAAAAGCATGAGTGAGGGTGAGGAGGACAAAGGGAGTCAAATACAAAGAGGCTAGACTTTGGTTGCTGAGCACATAATGAAGTATGCTATGCTGTACTATGTAACTGTATAAGTGATATTGATATAACGTTATTAACAATGGTATACCCCAATAAATAATCATGAAATAATTTAACTAAAATCTTTGTAAATTCCACTCTTGTTTAAGGAAATAAGAGACCTCTTTTCTGTGTTTTGAAAAATGTGAACATATTTTGTTAATTTACCTTTTGTTCACTAAAGTTCAGGTGAATCGTTTGTTGAAACTGGGCAGTCAAATGTGTAATGTAGGGCCTTAGTCATAATATACTAAATGAAAAGTAGTGTACATAAATTTTTAAAAAATCAGTCACTAATGGTTAACAAATCATAAGCACCAAATATAGAAGCACCAAAATATACAACAAAAAGACAAAAAAAAACAGAAGGACTTTGATGGAGAGAGTGACAGCAATACAATCATAGTAAGATACTTTAACAGCACACTGATATCACTGGACAGATTTTCTAGACAAAAAAAAAAAATCAAGAAGGAGACCACTATCTTACATGACACCATAGATTACATGGAATCAATTGATATTTACAAAACATTCCACCCCAAAGATACATAATAAACATTTTTCTCAAGTGCACATGGAACATTTTCAAAGATAGACTACATGTTACAACACAAAGCAAGTCTTTACAAGTTCAAGAAGTTTGAAATCATATCAAGCATTTTCAGGTCACGATGGCATTAAATTAGAAATCAACTACAATAAAAACACTAAAAAACATTTAAAAACACAGAGGCTAAATAACATGTTATGAAACAATGAATGGGTTACCAAAGAGATCAAGGAAGAAATCAAAAAGTTCTTGGAAAAAAAATGAAAATGCACACACAGCAACCCAAAATGTATGGGAAACAATGAAAGCAGTGCTGAAAGGGAAATTCATAGCACCATAGACTACCTAAAAAAACAAGAAAGTCTTCTAATAAATTATTTAACCCTATAACATAAAATCTTAGAAAGAGAACAGGAAGAAAAGCCCAAAGTAAGTTGGAGGAAAAAATAGTAAGGATCAAAGAGGAAATATTATAGAGACAAAAAAAATTAAAAAATTAATGAAACCAAGATTGGTTCTTGGGAAAGATAAAAAAATAAATGCACCTTTTCCCAGACTTACCAAGAAACCAAAGATGAGGACCCAAATAAATAAAATTAGAAGTGAAAGAGGTGATATAACAACAGACCCAACAGAAAGACAAAGAATCATAAGGAAATACTGTGATCCACTATATTCCAAGAAACAGATCAACCTGGGGAAAATGGACAAATTCCTAGCAATATACAACCTGAATAGGCCAATAACAACTAGTGAAATTGAAGTAGTAAAACAAAGCAACAAACAACTCCAGAAAACAAGAGTCCAGGACCAGATGGATTTATGGGAGAGGTTTACTGAATACTCAAAGAAGAATTAACATCTATTCTACAGCAAATTGAATATGAGGGAAATTTCTAAGCTCTTTTTATGAGGTCAGCATTGACCTAATCCCAAAATCAGATAAAAACACCACAGAGACAAGAACTTACAGGCCATTTTCCCTGATGAACATAGATGCTAAAATACTCAACAGAATATTACAGATACAATGATCACATGAGGTCACTTATATGTGGAATCTAAAGAACATATTAAACTGATGAACAAAATAGATTAGTTGACATAGAAGTATGGAACAGACTGATAAATGTCAGTGGAAACGAGGGATTGGGGTTTGGGTGCAGAGAGGATAAAAAAGATGCTATATGTATTTATTAATAATTCATGGACACAGACAATAGTGTGGTGAAGGCCTGGGGTGGGGAGTGGGTGCAAGGTGGAAGGGGTTAATAGAGAAAAATGGGAACATCTATAATATGTTCAACAATAATGATAATATTTAAAAAATAGTTTCAAAACTTATCTCTGCTTTCAGAGTTCAGCCAAATAAGACAATTTCTAAGTATTGTGCCCCTTCATCATTGGTTTGAGGAATGAAGATTATTGCAGTAATTCAATGGTTTTCATGGTTTCACTTCTGAGGTGATAACTTAGACATTCTGATAAGTTTCTGAGTGGATCATATCAGCAGAATATATTGTTTACTTGATTTATATACAAAACTCTAGATTCAGTTAGAAGGGCTTCAGGACATGAGTAGATATTATCACAATACTTCCAACCCAAATATGAGAAAGCTTGGAAAATTTCATGATAAGAAACTAGTAAATGTTATCATCAGGGTCCACTGTTTTAGGGAGCTGGGCAAGCTGTAGCCCTAGAAGCCAATATTCATAGAGAAACAGTTCCCCAGTGACCTAGACAAAAGCAAGGATTCCTGTCTCTCACTGAAGTACCTCTGAGTATCACTTATACTATACCCTTTATAGACCAAATCAGTCCTATTTAGATGATAAAAACATTCAGGGCAAGTGGCAGCCTTCACTCTGGAAATTANAGTATCACTTATACTATACCCTTTATAGACCAAATCAGTCCTATTTAGATAAAAACATTCAGGGCAAGTGGCAGTCTTCACTCTGGAAATTGNACCCTTTATAGACCAAATCAGTCCTATTTAGATGATAAAAACATTCAGGGCAAGTGGCAGCCTTCACTCTGGAAATTAAGTATTGCCTCAAATTGTTCTTTGTTTCAAATATGAAATGCTTAACAATGGGCCACCAATTTACCATACAATATGAGCAGTTCATTATGACCTCAGTGAGAGTCACCCACAGAGCCATAAAGAGCCCATGCACAGGATGACTAAAAAATTAATTTAAAGTAGTACATACATGAATGAACCTGGGGAGATGAAAGCAGTAATATAAGTGGTGGCCATTTCCCTACAGTCCCTACTGCTATAGAAATGATTCTTCATTCATGACAGATATGGGGACTCATGGAAACTCTCCTATGACCTGTTGACAAAGGTAGACATGTTGTGACCTGCCTTACCAATGATTTTGCATTGTATTGATGACCACCAGAATGTGTACAGATGCAGCACACAGTCAAACTCTGGATATCCACATGGGGAGTTTATAATGAAACCTCACAAAGGACAAAGACTGGGGCAGTTCTCTTAAGCTTTCAATTTTCTTGGATGACAAATGACCAGATATGTAATTAGATACGGGTTCCTAGCTTTGACTATTATTTTGCAACAATATTCAAGGACATGAGAGAAGCATGCCTGAAACATCCCTCACAATGACATTAGGGCAGAAGTGGTTGGACTGTTCTCATTCAAAGGCAAAAATATACAATGCATCCCTTGAGGAAGTGTGTTGCTCTTTGGAAGATCTGCATGATTTCTGTAATCTAAACAATAAAAAATATTGACTATGTTTGGAAATAATTAATTGTGGCAAACAAAGTTCAAAAAAATATAGCACTGAATGAAACAGAATTTATTACTTTTGGCCTATCAAACAGGTATTTTGCATTTATAAGATGCATAGATCATTAGAAATTTTATTTGTTTGGTTGTCTGAAAATGCATCTAATGATGGCTTAATAAATGTGACATAGAAATACACACTGTCTCTTGTTTTATTATAGAACAACTAATACAAAAATTAGGGGAAGAGAAATTTTGAAGTGGAGAGGCCATGTGACTCCTATTTTGCACCTTGGGAATTCCATATGGCATAACTTTCACCAATACATATAGAAATATATTTAAAAGAGGAAATAGCATATTTGAAAAGCTGCATGATGACTTGTCTCTGAAGGACAGACATTGGGAACTGAGGTCTCTCAATGATAAATGTAATGGGAGACATTGTATCTCCTTGTGATATGGGCCAATTGGCCTAGTTCAATCATTGAATTAATGATAGATTTGAGCATCCTAAAAACAAAAAATCCAAGCATAAAATCATGAGTTTGACTGGCATTAACTCACAGTGTTGGTTAAAAATCATGGTTTTGCTAGAAGTGAAGGCATTATGCCTAACGCATTCTTCCATGATGTATTGAAGCAGAAATTTTCTAGGTGTAAGTGAATAATGATGTCACAGGAATCATAAAAAGATTCAGTTTCCCTCACATGAGCCAGATTACACACCCAGAATTTTTAAAAGAGGAAAACCAAGAGATTCTTGAGAAAAGACCACCAAGAGGCATCAAAACATTTACACTGTTAAGCTTACTTTCTGGCTTTCCCCAAAGGAACATTAGCTTTTTTACCAGGATAACACTCTACTAGGGAGAAAACACAGAGACAACAACAAATCAAAACAGATAATTTAGGGACTATAGAACACTGTTTCTGAACTGAGGTATATCTCAGCAATGGAAATGCTAATGTGGGACTTCACTAAGATTAGGAGTTTTGAGGGTGAGGTGACCAGTAGAGTTTATAGCATGTCCATTTGAAGTGGTTGCTTATGTCCTCAGACCTCTCCTGTGATTTCTGTGGTTCTAAAATGCATCATTGAAATAGCCATAGCTGTGGAATAAATCCCCACACTGGATTACTGAGGAATGAGGGCTACTATGCTGGAAAAGGGTAAACAGAAGGTAGTGAAACTGACTGTACTAGGTAATTATTAAATCAAAGCTCTACCACATACCTTCGTTAATACTAGAGATTTGTAGCACCACACAGGATTATAAAGTTGAGGGAGTGCTGATTCAATCTCATGCAGTATAATTTTTTGATGTGTCCTGTGAAATAGGATTAGAAGGAGAAGGGGAAGAAGTAGAAAGAGGATAGTGAGAGGGAGAAGAAAGAGCAAAGTAAGAAGGGAAAGAAGGAGGAGAAGAAAGAGAAGGAGGAGAAAGATCAGTAATAGAATGAAGAGGAGAAGGAAGAGAAAGACAAGAAAAGAAGCAAAGGATGGGTGGAAACAGAGTCAAATAAGAAGTAAAACCCAGAGAAAAATGAAACAGAGAGGAGAAGAAAAAGGAGGGGCAGAAGNAAAGACAAGAAAAGAAGCAAAGGATGGGTGGAAACAGAGTCAAATAAGAAGTAAAACCCAGAGAAAAATGAAACAGAGAGGAGAAGAAAAAGGAGGAGCAGAAGGAGAAGTAGGTAAAGAAACTGCAGTAAATAAACACAAACTATACCAGTTTCATCTCCCCAACACCATGTATTGAAAAGACTGTTTTACCCCAATGTATTTTCTTGCCTCCTTGGTCAAATATCAATTGAACATAATGACTTGTGTCAATTTCTGGGTTCTTTGTTGTGTTCCACTGATGTGTATGTCTGTTCCTGTGCCTGTACCAGGGTGTTTTGATTACAGCAGCTTTGGAATTGTGATCTCCTCAACTCTGTTTTGTTTTTTTCCAAGATTGTTGTGGCTACTTGAGGTCTTTTTTGGCCATTCAAATTTTTGATATGTTTGTTCTAGATCTGTGAAATATGCTGTTGGTATTTTAATAGGATTGCAGTGAATTTACAGATTGTTTTGGGTAATATGAATATTTTAATGATGCTAATTCTTCCAATCCATGAACATGATGTATTCTTCCACTTGTTTATATCTTCCACAAACACTTTTTGCAAAGTCCCATACTTTTCTGAGTACAGAGCGTTTGCCTCCTTGGTTAAGTTTATTCCTAAATATCTTAATTTTTGTTGCAATGGTAAATGGGTAGTTCTTTTAGTTTCTCTTTTTGAGAGTACATTATTGGTTATAAAAATTCCACTGATTTTTGGTTGTTAATTTTGTATCCTGCTACCTTACCAAATTCATTTTTTAAAAATCTTGTAGGGTTTTTCTGGTGGAGACTTTAGGAGTTTTGTGAACAAACTGCAAATAATGGCAGTTTTATTTCCTATTTTCTAATTTGGATACCTTTTATGTTTTCTTCTTTTCTGATCACTGTGGCAAGAAATTGCAATACTGTGTTGAATAATGGTGTTTAAAGTGGACATCTCAGTCTTAATCCTGTTTTTAAGGGAAATTATTTTAGTTTTTGCTCATTGAGTGTGATGCCATATATTTTCTTTATTAAATTAAGGTACGATTTCTCTATTCCCATTTTGCTGAAATTTTTTATCAAAAATAGGTCCTGGTTGCAATATCATCTCCCTTCTTGGTGGCTGCCTCTTATTTTAGTTTACAGTTTTTTGCTCTGCAGGATCTTTAGCTTGATATAGTCCCACACATTTTTTTTTTCTTTTTTTGCCTTTTATTCCCTTGCCTTTGGGTTGAGTTAACAAAATGTTCTCTACCCAATCAAATTTTGCAGAGGACCTGAACAGACACCTCTCCAAGAAGACGTATGAGCTGACAATAGATATATGAAAAGCTGTTCAACCTCACTAGAAATTAGGGAAATGCAAAGGTGTCCTTTAGTTTTTTTTGGTTTTTTTTTCCTCTGTCGGGGAAGCTCTTTATTTTACCTTCAATTTTAAATGATAGTCTTGGTGGGTAAAGCAATCTTGGTTGCATGTTCTTGCTTTTCATTACTTGGAGAACTTTATGCCACTCCCTTCTGGCCTGAAGAGTTTCTGTTGAGAAATCGGCTGTCAGCCTTATAGGGGTTCCCTTGTAGGTCACTGCTTGTCTCTCTCTTACAGCCCTTAATATTTTCTCTTTGTCCTTGACATTTGCCATTTAATTATGATGTGTCTTGGAGTGGGTCTCTTTGAGTCCATCTTGTTTAGAACTTTCTGTGCTTCCTGAGCTTGTGTGGCTTTCTCCCTCACCAGCCTAGGGAAGTTTTCTGTAATTATTTCCTCCACCAATTTTTTTTATCTCTTGCTCTCTTTCCTCTCCCTATGGCACTCCTATAATGCGACTGTTGTTTTGCTTCATGTTGTCCCAAATCTCCCTTAGACATTCGTCATGCTTTTTAAGTGTTTTTTCTTTTTGCTGCTCTGATTGTGTGATTTTTTCTACCTTGTCTTCTAAGTCACTTATTCTATCCTCTGCTTCACTGAGCCTACTTTTAATTCCTTCCAGTGCATTCTTGATATCAGATTCAGCATTCTTTATATCTGTCTGAGTTTTGTTTATGGTATGTTTCTCTTTTTTCATCTTTTCACTAATGTCCTTGATCTTTTCATCTAGTGCCTTCTTAAGTTCCTTGAACATCTTCATCATCCATACTCTGAACTCTGTTTCTGATAACTTGCTTAACTCCATCTCATAAAACTATTTTTCTGGTGATTTTTCTTTTTCTTTATATTGGGGATTGTTACTTTGTCTTCCCATTTTGGTAGGTCTTAGTATTTGTATCTATATAGTAGATATATTTGCTGTCTTGTGGGATGGAGTTTTGTCTTGTGGGTCCAGGGGAGCCCAGAGGTATATTTTTCTTATACTTCTGAGCTCTTTGCTCTAGGCATGCCCCTCTTGTGGGTGTCTCCTTTGTGGTTTCTTTATGTTCTCCTATTGTTGTTGGGTCTAGATTGTCACTGATCAGTCCTTGGGAGGACCTTCCTCTTAGATTGGCTAACTGTGTCTCAGCCCCAACCTTTTCGTGTTAGCTGTTATACAGGTGCTGACAAAGAAGAAAAATACACATGTAAACTTCCAGAAAACAAGAGGTATCTCTGACAAAATATCTTAACAGTCACATTGAAAACAACCCACGTGAAAATAGAACTGGGAGAGGGAAGGGAGAACACACATCCACACAAAAATGCTTAAAAAAGAGAGAGAGAGAAAAGTAATGCTTAGAGAGAGAGATGTATATTGTTGTTAATACTGGTGAAAACTTAGAAAATAATAATAAACTAAAATGTAAAAAATAGAGAAGCTACTGGAAGGTAACAGAAGCAGAGAAAAGATTCTGAAAGAAGGGTCAGAAAAAAATTAAGGGAGAGAATAGGAACAGAATAATAGTTGAAAATGAGAAAACAAAAATACAATAAAGAGAATAAGAGAAACTAACAATCAAACAAAAAGAGAAGGACAGAAGGGAGGATAACAAAAGAATGAAAGAAAAGTAGAAAAAGGAAAAAGAAAAAAATAGTTATGCCAATGGATTGAGGGAAGAGAGAGATTAGCCCAAGCAGGGAGGGAGTCCAGTAAGAGATTTGGTGGAAACTATAGAGGAAAATGTAAACTTGTTTATAATGATAAAGTCCCAGTCATTAAGCCAGGATATCAAGAAAGTCTTGATTGTAGTAGCAAAGATAAAACAAAACAAAGCAAATAAGCAAAACAAAACTAAAAACAAGCTAAGCAAGACAAAATTCTTTTATAAAAAAAAAGGAAAAAATTCAGTTAAAAAATGTTTAAAAAGTTTTTTAAAAATTTATTATAAAATTTATAAAAGAAGAAAAACCAAATTTTCTCCCCTTTCTCTTCTTCCAAGAAAAAAAGGGAAAAAGTAAACAGACACACAAAACAAAAAACAAACAAAAAACCCCCCAAAACCAAAAAAACCAAAACCAAAACCAAAAAAACACACAAAACAAAAACAGAAGGATAAAAGTAATCAAGTGAGTTTCTTCTGGGCAGCTTATGTTGTCTGAGAGTCACTGTTTTGTGTGGTGTTTTCCCTTCTCCTGGGAGGTACTTTTGTATCACCCAATCTGACAAGATGCCTAGGTAGATGGTTGATCTGAGGTTCTTTGTGGACCACCTCCTCTTGTCAACTATTTTTCAAACTTGTAGTTGCCTGGTATTACTCCAGAGTCTTCTGTAGAGTCTTTAGGGTGTAGGGCGGCTAGTGTACCTCAGGGTATCACTCCTCTTAGAGGTTTTGCTGTCATGTGCTCACTCTTGGGAGTTAGTCTCTGTTCCACCATCAGCTCTTCAGTCCCTACCCGGTCCTCTGATTCTAGTTCCCCAGGCTCTGTCCTGCTGCAGCTTCAGATTGATTTTAGCCTGTTGCCTTTTCTGTATGGTCTGTTTCAGCAGCCTGGGCTCAGAAAAATACATTCTGGTGAGCCCTTTGCCTGCCCTGCCCCCAGCAGGGTTTTTCAGCTTTTTCTCCAGCTCCCAAACAACAGTCCCTGAGAGTCTTATTCTTGTAACATCCTCCTGTGAGCTGCTCTCCCTTCCTCCTCCGGACTGAGCCCTGTGGGTGTGTCTGGGGTTTCAGTGAGCTGGATTCACCCCTTTCCTGTTGGGGGTAGTGCTCCTGGCTGCAGGTGAGTCAGGCAGGCTCCACCCCTCCTTGCTCAACTCTGGTTGGCCGGTCACACCAGGCCTGCCCATCAGACCATCTACTGTGCTACTCCAATCCCAGTCTCCAGTGGTCTGTCCATAGAGTGCAAGCTGGGAAGGTGGGAGCCAGTTCCTGGATCAAATGAGAAAGCAACACACAGGCAGCGAGTCCACTGTGCAAGGTCCTGCCACTCACATGCCAAGGCCCCCAGCAGGAGAGGACCCAAAGTCAGCTCCACGCAGCTCCCTGAACCACTGCTCTCAGCAAAGCTGGGGTGGCTTCACATGCCACCATGGGACCCCTCAGGGTTGGTCACCAATCCCAGCCTCTTGGCACCAGGAGCTCAGGGTGGGGAGGGCTCCTCTCCCCCCTGCATGCCACACAGATTCAGTGCATTCTGGGGCTCAACATAATGCCCCTCAGGGAGGTAGAGGGTCCCTGTGTGTGGCTGCTCAGTGCAGTCCTCTGGTCCCTTAACACTGGGTGCCACAGCCCTTGGAACCTCCTTCCCTAATGGTTGGCTCCCTGAGTACTAGACACTCGTCGCAGCACCCACTAGAAGCTTTGTTTCACTAGGAAGGCACTGTCTGGCATTACAGGCTTTGTTTTCTAGGAAGGCTTCAATCCCTCAAGGACTCACCACTTCCCTGGGTCCCTCTGCCCTGTGCATGGGATGCTCCTTTCTGTCTCATTGCTCTGGGTATGAGAGCCCCGCTTTTGAATGCCATCAGCACTCCCAAGGGGAGTGAGCTTTGCAGCCTCCAATCCTCTGGGCTTGGAGCCCAGCACAGGCTTCAGGTGGGACTCCCCCTTCCTATGCCCCCCTGTCTTACCAGATTACATAATGTTTCTTTAGTGCTCCCCACTCACACTCCTTCCACTCAGGTATGTTTCTCTGTTTTTTTCCTGGCTATGTAGGATTTTAGGAGTAAATCAAGTTCATAACTGGGTGGGCGGGTACTCTGCTGCTTCTCACAGTGCTGCCATCTTCCCTCCTCCACCATTTTAATTCTTTGTGCCAATGTTCTCTCCCTTTGTATTTCTACTTATTACAGCAGTCCCCATAACATTTTTAGCAATGTTGGTGTTGGTGTTACAACATTTTTAGGCTTTTTTTTTTGTTTTGTTTTGTCTGGGAAGCTCTTTATTTTATTATCTATTTTGAATAATACCCTTTTTGGATAGAGTAGCCTTGGTTTCAGATACTTGCCTTTGTTGCCTGGAATACTTCCTACCATTCACTTCTGGCTTGTAGAGTTTCTGATGAAAAAACTGTTGACAGCCTTATGGGAGCTCCTTTGTAGGTAACAGATTGTATTTCTCTGGCTGCCTTTTAAGATTCTCTCTTGGTCTTGAATTGTTGGCATTTTTATTATGATGTGTGTAGGCATGGGTCTTTTGAGTTCTTCTTACTTTGGACTCTGAACTTGTATACTTTTTCCTTCACCAGGTTAGGAAAGTTTTCTTCCATTATTTCTTTAAATACATTATCTATCCCTTGGTTACATTCTTCCCCTTCTGGTCCTCCTTTAATTTGAATATTGTTACATTTCAATTTGTCCTACATCTCCTTTAAATTGTTCTGCTGTTTTTCAATACATTTTGTTTAGATCCCTGATTGAGTGATTTTTTTTCTACCTTGCCTTTTATTTCACTGATCTAATCCTCAGTTTCCTCTAAGCAGTTGTTTGTTCTTCCAATATATTCTTTATTTTTGCTATGTTATCCTTAATTTCCATTAGAATTTTCATATGTTTTCTCATGTTGAGCATCCTTAAAATTAGTATTCTGAACTTTATATCTAACAGATTGCTTTCAAGTCTTTTTGCATGGTCTCTGGTGCAGGTCAATATCAGACATTGCTTGTGACAGGTTTTGAATACTCTGCTTGAAGCTTTCAGTGATCCACAGCTTGTGGCTCTCCTGATGGCCCTGGTTTATTTAGACTGGACCAAGATACAAACCAAAGTCTGCTTTTCCTAGTTTTGGTTTCAGAAGTACATCAGACAAAGACAGAAAGCTTTCAGATATCCACCTTTGTCTGCAGGTTGCTTGTTATTATGTGTTTCTTAAATGATTTCCAGCTTTAGATCAGAGCAAGATGTAAGTGACACAGTGTTGGGCAAGAAATTTTCCAAGAGGTTGGGACAACTTTTCTCCCCAGGCAAAAGTTGCCTGGATGGTAATGTTCTGCCTGAGAAAAATGTATTTTGAAGTAGGGGTAGGGGCACTGGAACCTGAGGTTTACCCCCAGAGCCCTACTCATGGATTCTCCTCACGGAGAACTCATCCACTCCACTCACCCTGTGTTAGAGCACAAGGTGTGTGGCTGCACATGAAAATTTTTGCATTGTCCTCTTAAGATGGTGCCTGCATTTACCACGATTCCTCTCTGTCAGGCAGCAATCTCACTGCTTTTCACAGCCAGATGTTGTGTTAGCAACTTTCTCAGTCTTGGTGCTGAGCTGGGGAGTGAAGCTTGAGGGTTCTAATAGAAGAGCTGTCAGAGGGTACCTGCCATAGCTGAGATACCCCTCCAAACTTCAGCTGCTGCCTTTGCAAGACAAGCCAGCCCTTTGCAACTCGATACTTTTTAACAGACTCTATATACTCTCCACTATACATCCTTGGTTATGAGGGGGTTCTTCTAGTAGTCACCCATTGAATATTCAGCATGATTTTTTCTATGTATTAGTTGTAATCCAGTTTGGTACTGAGAGAATGTCAGTGTAGCTTCCTCTCAATTGGCTGCTATCTTGAAATCCCTGAATTTTGTTCTATAAATTCATGTCAGTTGGCTGGTAAAAATAGAAGATATTAAGTTTTCCATCCCTTTCACCAGGATCTACTTTCTTCAGTATCTCCTCTTCTGCAAATTTCACTTATTACATTTCTGGGTAACATTGTTTTAGTTCTCGCATTTAGGTCTCTGATCCATTTTGATTCATTTTTGTACATGAGAACAAACTGTAATCCACTTTCAGTTATTTGCTTGTGGCTTTTCTGTTTTCCCAGCGCCATTTATTGAAGAGACTATCTTTACTCCATTGTGTGTTTCTGGCTCCTTTGTCAAAAGTGACCTGCCTATATACCTGGTTTTGTATCTAGGCTCTCTATTCTACTCTATTAATTTGTGTGTCTGTGCCAATACCATGCTGTTTTTATTATCATAATTTTGTAGTATAATTTGAAGTCAGGTAGTATGAATTTTCTAGCCTTCATTGTTTTTACTCAGGATCGCTTTGGCTATTTCAGGTCTTCTGTGGTTCCATACAAATCTGATGATTTCTCGTTCTATTTCTTAAAAAAATGACATTGGTATTTTGATGGGAATTACTTTAAACCTGTAGATTGCTTTGAGTAATATGGCCATTTTACCTATCATGTTTCTTCCAATCCATGAACATGAAATATATTTCTATGTTTTGTGTCTTTTTCAATCTCTTTTAATAATGCTTTGTAACTTTCATTTTAGAAGTCTTTCACATTCTGTGTTGTTTCTTCCTGGGTATTTTACATTTTGGTTGTAATTGCAAAGGAATTGTTCCTGTTTGTTTTTTGTTGTTTTTATTTCATTTTTCTGAAGTTTTGTTCTTATAGAGAAAGGCAATGGATTTCTGTACATTGATTTTTTGTCCTGCAACTTGACTGCATTTGTTATATTGTTTGTAATATTTTTTTGGTGAAGTCTTTAGGGTTTTGTATTACAGAATTATGCCTTCTGCACAAAGTGGCAGTTTTATTTCTTCCTTCCCTATTTGGATGCCTTTTATTTCTATCTCTTCCCTCATTGCTCTGACTTAGTCTTCCAGAACATGATGAATAAGAGTGATGAGAGTGGACATCTGTCTCTTGTTGCTGATCTTAGAGGAAACTTTCAGGTTTTCATCATTGAGCATGATATTGTCTGAGGTTTAACATATATAGCATTTATTATGTTAAGATATTTTCCTTCTATTCCTTTTTTACTGAGTGTTTTAGTCATAAATGGATATTTTATCTTATCAAATTGTTTTTCTGCATGTATGGATAAGATCATAAGATTTTTATCTATTCTTTTGTTAAGGTGGTGAAGTGAATTGATTGATTTATGGATGTTGAACCATCCTTGTGCTTCTGGAAAGAACCCCACTTGATCATGCTTTTTTTTTTTTTTATGTACTGCAGGATTTGCTTTGCTATTATATTGTTTAGAATTTTTGCATATGTATTCATCAAAAATATTGGTCTGTAGTGTCCTCTTTTTTTTGGTTAACCTTGCCAGGTTTTGTTATCAGGGTTATATTGATGTCATAAATTGTGTTAAAAATTATAGCCTCTTCGTTTTTTGAAAGAGTTTGAGGAGGACAGTATTGAACTCTTCTTTGAATGTTTGGTAGAATTCACTGGTGAAGCCATCTGGTTCTAGACTTTTCCTCTGTGTTCTCACTTTTTAGGATATGTGTCCTGGTTTGGGGATTTTTGGGTGTGATTACCATTACGTTTTTGAAAAATAAAGTTGCATATATACAATAGCTTTGTTTTGAGTGCATATGATGCTCATCCTCCTTTGCCAGTGCAGACCTCTGCCCCTCCCAATTTTTTGTTTTTGTTTTTATAAATTATTCCTGTTTATGCTGTACAATTTTTTTATAATCTTACTCTTAGTGTTGTAACCTTATGTTCTTTATTTCAGGTAGAATAATTCCCTTTAGAATATCCTGCAATGGACGTTTTCTGGTGATAAATTCTCTCAACTTCTGTATGTCTGAGAACAACTTTATTTCTCCTTCATATTTAAAGGATAATTTTGCTAAATATACTATTTGTGTCTGGTAATTTCTGTTTGAATAGACTCTCTGTTTTCTTCTCCCTCTCTTATTCTTCAGGAATGCCTACAATTCTAAAATTGCTTTTTCTGATGGCATCAGATAATTCTTGGAGAGCTTTTCATTTTCTTTATGCTCAGTTCTCTCTCTTCTTTGCCTTGTGTCATTTCTATGTTCCTCTTTTCAATATCACTAATTCCTCCATGTGGTTGGCTCTATTTTCTATGCTCAGTAGCTCATTACTCTCCTTAATTGTATGCTTCACTTGAAGGGTTTCTGATTGGTTCATTTTTAAAGGTTCAATCTCTTTGGTAAAGTACTTGTTTTGTTAATTTGCTTTCTGTGTGCACTGAATTGCCTGTCTGTATTTTGTGGCATCTTGCCTGATATTTCAGGACTGCAATCTTGAAATCTCTTTCATTTATGTCATATGTTTCCATGTGTTACATCGTGCTTTCTGGGGATTTTTCACTTTCTTTTCATCCTTGTTTTCTTGGTTATTCATGGTAATTGATCCTCTCCTTTGTCTAGGCATTAATTAAGGCACTTCCTTGGCAGATTCTCTGAAGAGGTCTTTCTACTATTTTTCGGTAGATGGCACTGAATGACAAGATATTTTTAAATCTGTGATCTTCCAGGGTTGACCTTCACTGCCTTTTGAAGGACAGTAGAGAGCTGCTGCTTGAAGGTGGGGTTTGTTTTGCTCTCAACATAATGGTCTCCCCAACCACCCTGGGTTCACTCCTAGTTGGGTAACCTGAGGATTAATCACAGAGGCAAACAGTGACTCTAATAGTCAAACAGCAGTTCTACTCTAATAGTTCTTTTTTTACACATAAAATGTTTCTTGACCAGACACCAAGAACAAGGGAAGACAAGTTTTGGAGCCCAGGGTGCGTCAGCGCTCTGTGGTTGTGTTTCTTTGTCATGAACACCCTAACTTGACAGTGGGAGAGTTGCAAGGCAGAATCTGATCATGGTTTGTCAGGTGTCTGCTTGCTCAGTCACTGTTTATTCCAGTCACTTTGCTAGGCTTCCCTGAGCATCTCTCTCCTACCCATTTAGCTGAAGAAAGTGCCTGATACTGCCAGCTTCCTCCTGTTCTTGGCCAGGACCCAAGCTTCCAGGTGCAGTGTTATGTCTGAGGCCCTCTGGGTTTTCCTTTTTTCTTGCTTCTCTGCTTGTTCATCATTGCTAACCTTTAGGTGATTCAGTGTGTGTGTCTCTCCACCTTTCTCAGTGTTGAGTAGGGAATTGTTTGTTGAATTATAGTTGTTTTGTTCAGGCCATCATTGTTCTGGCCACCATGGCCAGAAGAACACCTAAGGAACTAAAAGTAAACGTAGAAAAATATCCCTATTGTACAGGACAAGGCCTGACAAGCTAGCCCAATAATTACCGCTCCCCCTGAAGTTCTTTAGAAAAGCAAAATAAACCAGTCACACTCCGGTCAAGCATAACCCCATTACTCATTGTAAGACATTGTGTTTAAATCATCCCTTTTATGTTACTAAGGGTCCCCCCCTTGTTTCATGTTATAAAAGCTGACAACCTAACAAATTATCAAATTATTAGAAGTCCCTTTACGGTAGTTGCCTTTGTAGTTACTGAGTATAAAATGTGGGAAGAACTGAGGGTTGGCGCTGCAGTTCGGCTCTTACATGGGTGAGGCGCTGCAACTGTAGCCACTGGCCAGCTAATAAAGGCTCAAAAAATTTGAACACAAACTCTGGTGGTCGTCTGTCATGGGTCACCCCAGAACAGTTTAATTTGTTGAAATTTCAGTGGAAGAGGCCAAGGGTATCTCTAATGCTGCCATTGCTGTGACATAACTGTATAACTGCTTTGATTTCCAATTTCCTCCAAGGTTTGATCATTTATGTACAATTTTTAATTGATATTTTAGTCTTCCTCTTTATGGCAGCTTTATGACATCCTGGCTAACATTAACCACAGGTCATATTGGGTAGTTCATATTGCCTGGTACCTTGGTGGCCAATGGTTACACATGTCTTCTTTCAAACCAAGGAAAGATTTTTGGACAAACCTCAGTACATATTGAGGATGTCAGTCCTCTCTACTGAGCATTTGACCTTTTTATCTAGGAGTTCCTTTGACTTTAGGTTGGATGAGAGCCTACTGAAATACCTTGATGAACCTCACCCGGAGATAAAAGCAATCACCAACAGGTGTCTGGAAAACCAGGGTCCCCATAGAGATTGGTGAATGGTGTTACTTATTGCCCAGCTCTCTACCACCCTTTTAACCATGATGATAGCATTTGCCAGCATCTATGACCACTTCCTGCTGTTTCTCAGTGCCTCAGGAGGGAGTAAAATCCTGGAGGGCATTGTCACCCTGTGTTCTGGAATCTCTCCACTTTCCGAGTCAGGACAATAACAGAAGTTGGTTATATATAAATGCTTGTATTCTGGGTGGAGATTATTTTAATGTTGAGTCATGGTCCAAGCATCTGACTTCATTCTTATGAAAATTTGCCAAATTTGACTCAAAAAAATGGCAAGGATTGTTTCTTAAAGAATAATAGTTATTCATGGATGATATCAAGACCTTGGTTGAAAATTCTGAGCATCAGCACTCTGATTTACCTCTGGATATTACTGAAGCTTCAAATGAACCTCTATCCACCACAGATACTTGTGGTACCATCAAGTTACCTGAAATACATGACCAAGGTCACAGAGAATCTTATAGATAAGCCTGGACCTGTTACAGTGCCCTCTTTTTGTCATTGTCAAACTTAAAAGAAGCACATTTTCAGTTCACTCCATAAATTTCTTGGAGGCAAATCCTCCACTGAGGAATGTGCTTCCTCTAAAACCCAGAGGCTTAATAGGTGCTGTGAATTCATATTGGTTGCAGGCCTGGTCTTGTCCAGAAATTATTGTTTCAAATATATTAGCTTTCCTGCTCACTACTACTGGAGTGAAAACTATTTCACAGAGTGAAAATAATTCTGAATTTTGGTTAGACTTATTCCTCAACTTCTGACTCTCAAAGTGTATCAAGTCTAGAGAAATACTGTTCCCATCACTTGGCTCAGGTAGGATAACATCTTTTTTTAAATGAAGCAGATACACTTCAGAGATAAGAAAATGAATGTGTATACTGGCCTTTCCTGCTGAGTGAAGGCAACTTTGATTGAATTTGGGTATATATGGGAAAGGCATTTGCCAGAACAGTAGGTGGATACAAGGTGATGTGTACATTGAAGTTATTCAAGCAAAGTAACCTCACTGATACAGCAGGAGCAGCTTGAATCGCCTGCAGTTATATTTTACAGAAATTCACTGCTACTTTTCAAGTTTTTTCTACTTCTTTTTCAACTTCTCAGTCTCATTCTTCTCCACTTGCTTCAGCTTTGTTTCCTCCTTTTCCTCCTCCTAATCCCCTCTTTCTTGTCTCCCTTTGATTTTATCTCTCCTTCTAATACTTTTCCTCCCCTTCATTCTTCTGTCCAAATTTCAGTGAGAAGTATTTTCCAATCATGTTTGGAATTAATTGTGTCCCTCACAATTAATGTAAAGTATTGGCCGTATCAATGAACATACAAATTTATCTGGTCATTGGTCCTCCAAGAAAAGGTGAACTGCTCTAAACTCAGCAAATTGTGCTGGTTTCCCTTATCCACTGTCCTGCAGGAATGTCCAGAGATAGTGCCTCTTGCTAAAGCTATCCAGTCTCTGGTTGGCTATTGATATCATGCAACATTATCTGTAAGACAAGCCATGTCTTTACTTCCTCACTCAGCAAATCATCATGAGTATCTTATGAGTCCCAAAGTCAGTGCTGCATGAGGGTTCATTAAATAGCAACAGGGACTGAGCAAAATTGAGCCATTACTGATATAAATGCTTTGTGGCATCAGGGCCTTACCAGGTTTGATCATGTACCATATTTTTATAATACATTTTTATTGATTTCAGAGAGAGGAAGGAGGAAGGAGAGAGACATATAAACATCAATGATGAGAGATTAATCATTGATTGGCTGCCTCCTGACTCCCATGACTGTGGATTGAGCACACAAATGCACATGTGCCCTGATTGAGAATTGAACCACCATCTCCTGGGTCCTAGGTTGATACTCAACTACTGATCCACGTCTGGCCAGGCTGATCACGTATAATTTTTAATTGATGTAGTCTTCCTGTGTATGGCTTGATGGTTTACATCACAACTGAGTCATAAAGAACATCTCAGGTTGCATGGCTACTTGGTGGCCCTTGATCAAACATTTTTCCTTTGAAACCAAGGGGGAAAACCTCAAGCCATTTGGAAGTGGTGATGGCAGCCACTTCTTAAAATTTGCCTCTCCTACCTAGTGTCACCTTGGACATTAGAGGAGAAGGAAGCCTCCTGTATGCACAGATGGACATTAAACAGAGACCAGAACCTGTGCCTTTCCACAGGTCCCCCAGAAGTGAGAATCTCTAGAGATCTTTGTAGCTTGGATGACTACTTACTGAGCTCTCTACAATGCAGGGAACCATGATAATCTGGTTTTCCGGCATCTTAGTACAGCTCATGCTGTTCCTTAGAAACTCAGGAGATAGAAAACTGGGGTGATGTTTTCTGTCCTGTTCTCTCAGCCTTATGCACTGAGTCAGAACACTACAGTGAGAGAAGAGGGAAAATGTTTAATGTAGGTATTCTCAGTAAAGATGATTTTTATGTTGAGTGATGGCCTAAAAATGCAGCTCCATTTTTTGAAATTTTTTTTTTTTTTTTGCTAAATTTGACGCAAAAAGGGTAAGTTTTTCCTCAAGAGAACAATAGTCAGTTGTGGATGATATCAAGACCTTCGTTCAATATCCTGAGAATGTGCAGTGTGATTGGCCTCCAGGTATTCCTATGGCTTTAAACAGAATCTCTCTTTGGAAGTGAAATTTGTATCATGTTTAATAATATTCAATTTTACTGATACAACTTTATAGTACAACAGAGCATTCTCTATTATGTGCTCACCAAACAATCTCTGGTGTCCCTGTTTATTTTACTTGTCCTGTCCTCATGCTTTTTCCCTTCTTTTGACCACCATTATTTTTTTAATCTAAGATATTTTGGTTTTTTTGTTCATGATTTTACGTTCCAAGTATGACTGTACCACTTTATCCTCTTGAATAATGACATCTTCCACTTTGAGGCTTCACGTTGATAAGACACAATTATCTTTGTATATTTTAGTTCATTGAACTAGAACTGTCCAACAAACTTTGGTGCGAATATCATTGTGAAGAATCTTCCAATCATGCTTCTTTTGTGTCCCTTGTTACTGTTGCAAAACAATAGCCAGAGCTACGAATCAGGGTGTACTTGCATATCTAGTCATTTGTCATCCAAAATTAATGATGAGGTGAACTACACAATCTGTTCCCATTGTAATTGTTTCATTACCCACTGTCCTGCACAAATGCCCAGAGATAGTCTCTTGTCATGCAGCTGTCCATTTTCTGGTTGGCCAATGTAATCATGCAAAATCATTGGTAAGCCAGCCCATGACATTCCTTCCTTTATCATCATGGCATAGGTGATATTTCTTGAGTCCCCAAATCTAGTCTGAAAGAGGGATCCATTATACAGAAGTAGGGACTGATGGCAATTTTGCCACCTCTTATATTGCTGCTTTGTTCTTCTCAGGTGAGATCATCTTGGAACTGCNTTTTGCCACCTCTTATATTGCTGCTTTGTTCTTCTCAGGTGAGATCATCTAGGAACTGCTTTATTTATTTTTTGTTAATCCTCACCTGAGGATATTTTTTCCTTTGCAGTTTTAAACAGAACTGAGTGATGGGAGAGAGGGAGAGAGAGAAAAAATAAATGTGACAGAGACACATATACTCATGTCCTGCTTAACTGGCTTGTACAGAGGGAGGTGAGCAAACCTGCAACCCCAAAACACACCATGACTAACAGTTGCATTCACAACCATTACATGTACCGCTGGATGCTCTAAATAGTGAGCTACACTGGCCAGGTGTTAAATTGATGTAGTAGTCTTCCTGTGCATGGCCTCCTATGTCTCTGGGGGTGACATCATACTCCAATCATAAGGGAAGTTCAGGTTGTTTGTTAATTTGGTGACTTATGAAAAATAATTCTTCTTTGAAACCAAAGAAACACTTTGTGACAAATATCAGACCATTTTTACCCTTGCTGTGAATGGTGAATGGTTACCCCTGCTATTAAGGATTACTTGTGCTCAAGGGGGGACAGAAGGAACCTGTGATGCCCAGAGATAAGTCAGCAAGATACTTAAAACCTTGCCTCACTTCTACTCTTTGTGGTGACAAGATCACTATGGAACTTGTCCTCTATGGCTACTTCTGGCCCAGCTCTCCAACTGTGTGAACAGTAATCATCAGCTTTGTCAGCTTCCAACTATGAACTTTTCCTGTTTTTCTCACATCTAGCTTGCAAACGTTGAGACAAAAATATACACATTTCAAGATCTTCAAATGCAATCTGGAGTCTTAGATACAAATTAAATAAATCATCCAGGTCTGTTGGGATTCACTCAGAAATTTTTCACCAGGTCTATTGGATCAATACAGAGATTGAAACTAGAAACCAAAAAGCCCAGTGGATTGCCATGATGGTCCTCATTCCCCCATTTAGTAATGCTGCTGCCCAATATTTATAAATTGTCTTGTTTGGCTTGATTCTGAAATCAGATATTGTTTTTTTAAATTATTAAGGAAAATTTTCTTTGTTTCATATAAAATTTTTCTTATTAACTGTCTGATGGCTAATGCCATTCAGCACACCTTATACTGCCCAATGTCAACAGATGATTCCCCTTAGCCTTATTGAACAAATTTATGCAAATAAAAATATGTCCATATCCCAAAACAGAAAAATGTCTCTTACTGTTGTAAAGAGGATGGGCAGTGACAAAGTTTATTTGTAAAATTATTTTATTATTAATTATTGGGGTACAACTTTCTTAGTACCATGTTATAAATGTCACTGGTACAACTTTATAATACAACATAGCATACACCATTATTTGCTCATCACCAGAAGTCTAATCTCCTTGTATTTGACCCCTTTACCCTCCTTAGCCCCATTCATGCTTTTTCCCTTCTGTTAGCCACAATAGTTTCATCTCCCTGTAGGAGATTTTGTTTGTTTATTGTTTTCTTTGTAGCTTTTGCATTCCACAGATGAGAGGAAATAAAGAATGTGCCAAAGTATCCTCTTGATTAATGGTATCTTCCACTTTGAGGCTACATAGCTATAAACATCATAACAGACAAAAAATATATTTGTATATTTTTTTCCTATTGATTGAAAACTGAACAAATCTTTCCCTCAATGTTAATATAAGAAATTTTTAATAATGTTTCTTTTATGAATCTTGCTATTAATGGAAAATGTTTGCCAGTGCTTTAAGTCAGCATATGCATGAATATCTAATAATTTGTCACCTATAGAAAGTGATAAGTTGTATTCCTTAAAATCCTGCCTATTGTCATGGTTTCTTTACACACTATCCTTCATGAATATTTCCAGGGTGTACTATTGTTTCTCAGGTGTTTGATCTCCAGGTGTTCATCCATATCTTGCAAAATTATAAGTAAGCCAGGCCATGTCTATTCTTCTTCTGTCAACAGGTCATAAGGGGCTTCTCATGAGCCCAAAGGACTATTCAGGAAGAAGGATACATTGTATAGCAGTAACTACAGAAGGCAATTGTGCCACTACTTATATAATTGTATGGTTCCTCAAGGAAATTTTCATGATTGATCATGTAGTGTTCCACATTAAATTGGTGTTGTAGCCTTCCTGTTTATGGCCAAAATAATGACTTCATACAAGTTCAAGAGGCACAGAGAGTCCCAAGAGAGAAGAATCCAAAGAGTGTCATTCCCAGACACGTAGTAATTAAACTGCCAAAAATCCAGGACAAAGAGAGAACCTTAAGGGAAGCTAGAGAAAAGCAATCTGTACCTATAAAGGATTCCCCATAAGGCTGCCATCTGACTTCTCATCAGAAACTCTACAGGCCAGAAGGGAATGACATGAAGTATCCAAGGTAATGCAAAACAAGGATCTGAAACCAAGACTACTCGATTGAGCAAGATTATCAATAAGCTAGATGGTGAAATAAAGAGATTCTTAGATAAAAAAGTGCTAAAAGACTTCATCACTACAAAACCAGCATTACAGGAAATGTTAAAGGGACTGCTATAATTAGAAGTAGAAATAAAGAGAATGAGAAACATAAGTATAAAGAAACAAAATGGCAGCCAATAAGTATCTTTCAACAATAACCTTAATTGTAAATGAATTAAATGTCCAAATAAAAAGATATAGAGTGGCTGAATAGATAAGAAAATAGGACCCAAACACATGCTGTCTACAAGAGGCCCACCTCAGAACAAAAGACTCACACAAGATGAGAGTGTAAAATGAAAAAAAAATCCAGGCAAATGGAAATGAATAAAAAGCTGAGATGGCAATACTCATATCAGACAAAATAGACTTCAAGATGAAGGCCATAGTGAGACAAGAAAGGTCATTACATAACACTAAAGGGATCAATCCAAAAAGAGGATATCACCCTGATAAATACATATGCACACAATATAGGTGCAACTAAATTTATTAAAAAAGCACATAACTTTAAGGGTGAGATTGAGAGCAATACAGTCATACTAGAGAGGTTAACATTCCACTGACTTCACTGGCTAGGACTTCCAGCCAAAAAATCAACAAGGAAACAATGACTCTAAATGACACACTAGATCCGATGGATTTAATTGACATTTACAAAACATTCTACCCCACAACTGCAGAATATACATTATTCTCAAGTGCACATGGGACATTCTCAAAGATAGACCACATGTTAGGACACAAAACAAGTCTCTAAAAGTTCAAGAACATTGAAATCATATAAAGCATCTTCTTGGATCACAGTGGCATGAAATTAGAAATAAACTACAATAAAAAAACTAAAAAATATTCAAACTCATGGAGGCTAAATAGTATATTTTTAAACAATGAATGAGTTACCAAGAAAAAATCAAAATTTTGTGGAAACAAATGAAAATGAACACACAACTCCAAATCTATGGGACACAATGAAAGCAGTTCTGAGAGGGAATTTAATAGCACTATAAGCCTACCTCAAAAAACAAAAAAAAATTTCTAATAGACTCTCTAACCCTACAACTTAAAAACTTAGAAAGAGAACAACAAGAAATTCCCAGATTCAGTAGGAGGAAAGAAATAAGAAAGGTCAGAAAAGAAGTAAAAGACACAGAGACTAAAAAAAAATACATAAAAGATCAGTGAAACCAAGATGTGGTTCTTTGAAAAGATGAACAAGATTGATGAAACTTTAGCCAGATTCATGAAGAAACAAAGAGTGAGGACCAAAATAAACAAAATCAGAAATGAAAGAGGTGAAATGACAACTGACCCAAGAGAAATTCAAAGGATTGTAAGAAAATACTATGAACAACTATATGCCATCAATCTGGACAACCTGGATGAAATGGATAAATTCCTATAAAAATACATTCCAAAACTCAATCAGGAAGAGTGAGAAAGTCTAAATAGGCCAGTAACTGCTGATGAACTTGAAGTAGTAATCAAAGGGCTCCCAGCACAGAAAAAACCCTAGCCAGGATGGCTTCACAGGGGAGTTTTGTCAAACATTCAAAGAAAAATTAACACCTATCCCCCTCAAACTATTTTTAAAAATCTAAGAGAAAGAAACACTTTCAAATTTTTTATGAGGCAAACAGCCTAATTCCAAAGCCAGATAAACACACTACAAAGAAAGAGAATTACTGGCCAATATCCCTGATGAACATAGATGCTAAAATCCTTAACAAAATATAAGCAAATAAAATTCAGCAATATATTAAAAAGATCATACACCATGACCAAGTGGGATTTATTCCAGGCATGCAAGGCTGGTACAATATTCTCAATTCAATAAGCATGATACATCACATAAACAAACCGAAAGACAAAAATCATGATCCTATAAAATATGTCAAAAAAGCATTAGATAAAATCCAAAACCCATTTCTGCTAAAAACTCTCAGCAAATTGGGACTAGTTATCATACCTCAAGATAATAAAGGCCATATATGACAAACCTACACTGAAGAGCTTGCTCAGTGTGCAAAAACTAAAACCGTTTCTCTTAAGAACAGGAACAAGACAAGGGTGATTGCTTTCACCATTCTTATTCAACATAGTACTGGAAGTTTTAGCCACATTGATCAGACAAGAAGAAAACAAATAAGGCATCAAATTGGGAAGGAAAAAACAAAACTGTCATCATTTGTAGGTGACATGAAATTGTATATAGAGAATCAAAGACATCACCAAAAAACTACTTGATTTAATAAATGAATTTGGCAACAAAGCAGGATACAAAATTAACACCCAGAAATCAATGGTATTTTTATACACCAATAATGAACTGTCAAAAAGAGACTAAGAAAACATCCTCTTTTACTATTGTAGNAATAATGAACTGTCAAAAAGAGACTAAGAAAACATCCTCTTTTACTATTGCAGCTAAAAAAATAAGTTTATAGGAATAAACTTAACCAAAGACATAAAAGACAGGAAAGACGGGACACTGAAAAAAGAAATTGAGAAATATATAAACAGGTGGGAAAACATACCATGTTCATGGATTGGAAGAATTAACATGATTAAAATATCCATACCACCCAAAGCAATATAAATTTAACACAGTCCCTATTAAAATACCAACAGCCCAAATGCCCACCAGTAGATAGGTGGACAAAAAAGCTGTGGGACATATACACCGTGGAATACTACACAGCTGTAAAGAAGCAGGATCTCATACCCTTTGGGGAAGTATGGATGGACCTGGAGAATATTATGCTAAGTGAAATAAGCCAGGCAGAGAAAGACAAACATCACATTATCTCGCTTATATGTGGAATCTAAAGAGCTTAATAAACTGATGAACAGAATAGATTCAATGACCTGGAAGCATAGATCAGACTGATGAATGTCAGAGGGCTGGAGAAGGGTGGGAGGGTGGAGGGAGAAAAAGTAACCAAAGAACATATATGCATATATGCACAACCCAAGAACAGATGCAATGGTGAGGAGAGTGACTGGGGAGGGGATGGGGTGGAATGGGGCATTGGTGAGTAAAAGGGACATCTGTAATATTTTAAACAAACAAACAAACAAATGGCATATATCACAAATCTAGAACAAATACTACAACTTTGTATGCAACCAAAAAACATCCCAAATATCCAGGGCAATCTTGAAAAGAAGAACAAAATCGGGGGGATCACAATACCAGATATCAAGTTATACTACAAAGCCTGGTATTGGCACAAGAACAGATATATAGATCACTGGAACAGAACAGAGAACCCAGAAACTGACCCATGCCATTATTGTCAATTAATATTTGAATAAGGAGTCAAGAATATACAATGGAGTAAAGAGGGTCTCTTAAATAAATGGTGTTGGGAAAGTTGGACAGTTAATGCAAAAAAATAAAACTAGACCACCAAGTTACACCAGAGACAAAGCAAATTCAAAATGGATAAAATACTTAAATGTAAGAACTGGAGCCATAAAAATCCTAGGGAAAATCATAGGCAATAAAATCTCAGACATCTTTCATAGCAATATGTTTGCTGATACATCGCCTCAGACAAGAGAACTCAGGAGAAAATAAACAAGTGGGACTGCATCAAAATACAGAGCTTATGCACAGCAAAAGAAACCATCAACAAAATGAAAAGGTATCCCTTTGTATGGGAGAACATATTTGCCAATGACACATTAGATAAAGGGTTAATATCCAAAATATATAGAGAACTCATACAATTTAACAAAAGGAAGACAGTCCAATTAAAAAATGGGCAAAGGACCTAAATAGAAACTTCTCTAAAGAGGACATACAAATGTCTAAGAGACATATAAAAAAATGCTCAATGTCACTAATCATCAGAGAGATACAAATTAAAACCATAATGATGTATCACTTTACATCTGTGAGAATGGGTGCCATCAACAAATCAATGAACTACAAGTACTGGTGAGTATGTGGAGAAAAGGGCTCCCAATATACCGCTGGTAGGAATGCAGTCACTATGGAAAGCAGTATGGAGTTTCCCCAAAAGATTAAATATTGACCTGCCATTTGACCCAGTGATCCCACTTCTAGGAATATATCCTAAGGAACCTTAAACACCAATCACATAGAACTTATGCATCCCTATGTTCATAGCAGTGCAGTATACAATAGCTAAGATCTGGAAACAGCCCAAGTGCTCATCAGTAGATGAGTGGATAAAAAGCTGTGGGACATTTACACCATGGAATACTACACAGTTGTAAATAAGAAGGATCTTTTATCTTTTGGCACAACATGGCGGGAACTAGAAAGTACTATGTTAAGTGAAATAAGCCAGTCAGAGAAAGATCAATACCACATGATATCACTTATATGTGGAATATAATAAACAAAATAAACTGATGAACAGAGTGGATCCAGAGACACAGAAGCATGGAACAGGCTGAGGGATCTCAGAGGGAAGGTGGTGAGGGCGGAGTGAGGTGGGGAAAGATTAATCAAAGAACTTATATGCTTATACGCAAACCCATGGACATAGACATTGGCATGGGAAAGCCTGGGGATGGGGTGGATGCAGGGTGGAGGGGATCAATGGAGATAAAAAAGTGACATCTGTAATATTGTCAACAATAAATATAGAGAAACTTAAAAAATAATGAAAGGAAAGAAAAAGAGGAAGGAAGGGAGGAAGGGAGGAAGGGAGGAAGAAAGGAAATACCTTGATTGAATTCTTTGTTTCAGAATGTTGGATTTTTTACTATTTCTGATTTATTTTCTTTTTCTCTTTTTCATAGACATACTTCCTCATTAACTGTCAGGTGGCTAACATCTTTCAGCATACCTGCTTCTGCCCAATCTAAACAGGTGATTCACCTGATACTTACTGAAAAATTATAAGTAATCAAAAATGTGTTCATATTATTAAAAACAAAACAAAACAAAAATAACATAATAGGAGGGGGGCTGACAAATGTTCTGTTTAAAATTATTTATTATTAAATAATGGAAAAATGTGGTTAATAACATAAATTTTACTTGTTCACCATTATGAAAATATAGCATACTCCCTTATGTGCTCACCACCTATAGTCTAGTCTCCTTGTATTTTACCCTCCTCATCCTCACTTATGCTTTTTCCTCCTAGTAATCATGGATTCATCTGTATGTAGGATATTTTCTTTGTCTCTTGGTTTTGCTTGTGGCTTTTACATTCCATATATGTAACAAAATACAGCATGTGCCAACTTATTCTCTCAATTAATGAAATCTTGTACTTTGACAATACACTGTGATAAGCATATAAAAAACACAGAGATCTTTGCATGTTTTTACCCACTAAGTGCAAACTGTCCAAAAACCTGTCCCCAATTTTCAATATGAAGAATTTTCCAATCATGTATCTTTTATGCCTATGGCTATTAATGTACAATATTGGTTTGAGCCATGATTCAGCATATACTTTCCTATCTATTTACTGTTTGTTATCGAAGCAAAATGAATGAGGATGTGAACTGCCCCAAACCCATCCCGCTGTGAGTTTCCCTTACCCACTGTTCAGCACAAATGTCCATAGATGGTCTGCTATGCTATTGCTGTCCATTTTCTGGTTGGTCATTGATATCATGCAAAATGATCTTTAAGCCCATCCATATCCTTCGTTCCCCTATAAACACATCATATGGAGATTCCCAATGAGTCCACAGGTCTAGGCTGAATGAAGTGTCCACTGTGTAGCATTAGGGACCAAGAGCAATTGGGCCACTACTTATATAACTGATTTGTGCACCCAGGGTTCTTTCAGGATTGATTTAGTGTGTATACCACCTGAAATTGATGTGGTAGTCTTCCAGTGCATTTTTACATTATGAATCCATGTGTTTCATCACACCCAGTCATAACTGACAGCTCAGGTTGCACTATATTTTGGTCACATGTATTTCATCATTTATTTTTTAAAGCCAAGGAAAGCCTTTAGGAAAAATCTCAGTTTATTTTGAAATATAATGATAGACCCTTTGCTAAATATTTGCCCCTATTCCTAGGATTATGTTGAGATTAATAGAGATGGAAGTTACCTGAGATATGCATACAGGGCTCAGCCAAAAACAAACCCATGCTTGTCAAAGGTCCCTAGAGAGCCAAAATTGCTATAGCATTTGGTCTCTATGTTTACTTTATGCCTTGCTCTTTACAACCTAATAAACCATGATAATTAGATTGCCAAATCATGGGTAGAGTTGTTATTTCTCTGTGACTCAGGAGGTAGGAATCTCATGGAAGGGCTTTGCTTCCCTATGTACTGGTCCCATGAAGTTTCTCTGTCTTCATATTAAAGTGACAGAAGAGGGAGAAACTGAATGACTATTTACTGTGTAGAGATTATTTTGAATGTTCAATCATGATCCAATCATGTGACCATGTTTTTATGAAATAACTCTACTTGCCAAATTTTACTTATAGAAGGGCAAATGTTTTTCTCAAGAGAACAATTGTTATTTGTAAGTGATATCAAGACCTTGGTTGAAAGTCCTGATCATCTTCATTGTGATCCACCTCCCAGATTTCCTAATGTTACAAAAAGAAGTTATAGCTGGAAGTGAAACCTGAAGGACCATCAAGTCTGCTGCAATATAGGCCCATGTCCCAGAGCAGCTGATACATCAGTCCAGACATTCCTGAGTGCCCTCTCTTTATCAGGGTCAAATTCAAAAAGAGAAGATTTTCAGAACACTCCATAAACTTGATGGAAGAACACGCTCCACTGAAGAATATGCTGCATTTAAAATTCAGACCCACACTGGGTGCTGTGTCTCCATTTTGGCTTCAGGCCAGGCCTGATCTCACAAATTATTGTTTCAAAACAGATACGTCTCCTGCTCAATAATACCTGACCCAAAAATATTGTATTGAGACAGAAGATGTCTGATTTTTAGTCAAATTTAAACCTCAACTTTTGACTATAAAACTGTATAAAGTCAATAGGAGTGTTGTTTCCACTCACTAGATTTAGTTAGCATAACTTCATTCCTGTTATGGGCCAGCAGAAAGGATAGCCTGTGAATGAAACAGTCAGTCAAGGCCTGTGCAAGGGACAAATGATGCATAAATGATACAGCTCTAAGTAAGGTAAGGAATGTGCATGTTGGTATTGCCAGCTGAAGTTAGGCAACTTTGATTGAACTATGGAAACATAGGGAGGAGGCCTTTGCCAAAATTGTGGGTACATATGGTNAGGGAGGAGGCCTTTGCCAAAATTGTGGGTGCATATGGGAACACTGTGATGTGTACATTAAAGTTACTCAAACAAGTAACCATATTGGAACTGCAGCAACAGCTGGGGTCACCTGTAGTTATTGTCTGGGGGAATCAATTGTCATTTTTTATGTGGTTTCTTCTCCTCCTCCTCCTTGTATTTCTTATTTTTTTCTCTCCTACTTTTTCTCCATCTCCTCCTCTTTCCTCCCTCCTCTTACTACACTTCCTCCTTTCCGTTTTTCTTCTTTTGCTCAAACCAAATCAAAAGGATACGGTGTATGTGGTCAAATTGGCACTTCTACATTTTTCAAATCCCATGTGGTTTCATAAATCTCTACTATTTATCCACATATCTGGTATAGCTTTTCTNTTGCTCAAACCAAATCAAAAGGATACGGTGTATGTGGTCAAATTGGCACTCCTACATTTTTCAAATCCCATGTGGTTTCATAAATCTCTATTTATCCACATATCTGGTATAGCTTTTTATTTACTACTTACTTAGGTATAGGAAGTCTAAAGCTTCTGCTTATGATTTTGCTCCATATCAGCCCCTATTCATCTGCAGTCCTGTGTGGGTTTCATTCCACTCTTATGTCTAATTCAGTAACACATTCTCAAATCAGAGACATCCAAAGAATGAGTCCTATACATTTCTGGCCTTCAGAGATGTGTCATCACACAGCTCTTCACATATGCTGTTTCTACTGTTCAATATATTTCTCAAATTATTGTTGAAATGTATGCCCTTGACACTCACAGGTGTGGAATAGGACTTATGTTACCAACCCACTCAACCATTTATGTCTTCCCAAGTTGTCACACTTCTCAGTCTATGATTGGATGACTTCCAGTATGTCACACTTATTGGTCTACCATTGGATTACTTTTTCAGCCAACAATTGCAATAGACATTTAGAGCCTTTTCTAATGATAGAAGCTGCAGATATAAATGCACAGCATCTGTCTGGTAGGCCCAAATTAATACAAACTGATATTTATTTTACATTGTCTCCCAGCATTAATTATTTCCACACACATTCCATATTTTTCTGGTTGTGTAAAGTACAGAACTAATGTAGTTCTTCCATAGTGTAGTACATTTTTTAAGGGGCACATTTTGTCCAAGCTTTTAGGATACTATTTGTTTTTGGGTGTATTTATAGTGGTCACATCCACAGGAGAGGTCATTACCATATCACCCTTGTATGTGTCCTGTTGAACATTTTTCCAGTCTTTGACACATTGTGAATTATTCTACTTTCCTACATTGTTGTCTACAATTCTCCCAAGGGCTTTTCTAAATTTTCTCACACATGGCTTGGAGCCATTGATAAGAAAATAATTCATGTCCTGAAGTCCTTAAAGCTGAATCTGGAGTCTTGGATATGAATTAAGTAGTTCATCTGAGTCAGTGACAAGTAACACCTCCTGGTCTGGTCTGGGGACCAGGCAGAAATTTTTCAGAACATCTCTGTCATCACCACAAGCATGGAAACTAGAACTGATGAAAACCATTGGATTGCCACAGCAGGCCTCACTCAGACATCTAGTGATACAGTAGCCCAGCATTTAGAAATTATTGTGGCCCAGCCGGGCATGGCTCAGCGGTTGAGCATTGACCTAGGATCCAGGAGATCAGGGTTCAATTCCCAGTCAGGGCACATGCCCGGGTTGCGGGCTCGATCCCCAATGACTCTCTCATCATTGGTGTTTCTATCTCTCTCTTCCTCTGCTGCCCTCTCTCTGAAGTCAATAAAGATATATAAAAAAAAAATGTTTAAAAAAAAGAAGAAAAAAAAAGAAATTATTTTGCTTGTGGGAGTCTAGAATCAGACTTCAGTACTGTAGCTCTTAACTATTGATTTAATTATTTTATAAACACTGTTCCTCACTAAATCTATGATGGAAAATGCCTATCTAGAGCAAAATTTGCTTCCCAGTCTTAGCAGACAATTCTCCTGATCTTTATTAAACAATCTGTATGTAAACAAAAATATATTTATATTATTTAAAAAACAGGAAAAATGTCTTCTTCTCTTTAAAAGGGGGAAGAATAACAAACTTTTTAAAAATTTACCTATTAAATTTTGGGTGGTAACATGGTTAATAACTCTATATAAATTTCATTTATACAACTTTATAGTACAAATATTCAAATATGTTTTGTTCTCACCACCCAATTTCTAGTATCCTCACTTCTATTGTGTTTGTTCTCCTTCATGCTTTTCCCCTTCTTTTGACCACCATTATTTCATTTTTATCTAAGATATTTTGTTTGTGGTTTTGCATTCCAAGTATGAGGAAAATATAGAGTGTGCCATGCCACTTTATCCTCTTGCATAATGACACCTTCCACTTTGGGGCCTCTCCTTGATGAACCTTATATAAGACACAATTATCTTTTTATATTTTTGTTCATTGAGCTAGAACTGTCCAAATTTTTGCCCAAATATTATTGTGAAGAACCTTCCAATCACATTTATTTCCCTGGCTATTGTTGCAAAATAATAACAAGGGCCATAAATCAGTATCTATTTGGACGTCTAGTCATTTTTCATTCCAAGCAAAGTGAATGATGAGGTGAACTACTCAATCTTTGCTCATTGTAATTGTTTTGTTACCTACTGTCTTGTGCAAATGCCCAGAGATGGTCTGTTGTGCTGAAGCTGTCCATTTTCTGGTCAGCCATTGTTCTCATGTAAAATCGTTGGTAAGCCAGCCCATGGTATTCCTTCTTTTGTCAAAAGGGCATAAGAGATATTTCTTGAGTCCCCAGAAAGAGGGATCCATTATACAGCAGTAAGTACTGATGGCAATTGGGCCACCTCTTATATTGCTGCTTTTGTTTTGGTTCGATCATGTAGGAATTACTTTATTTATTTTTTTGTTAATCCTCACCTGAGGATATTTTTTTCCATTGCAGTTTTAGACATAATTGAAGGGAAGATAAGATGGAAAGAGGAAGAAAGAGAGAGAGGGAGAGAAACACCAATGTAACAGAGACACATATACTGGTGTCCTGCTGAACTTTATTCTGCAGAGGAAGGTAAGCATACCTGGAATCCAAAAACATACCATGACAAAAACTTTCACCCACAGCCATTACATGCACCTCCAGATGTGCTAAAGAGTGAGCCACATTGGCTAGGGGTAAATTGATGTAGTAGTCTTCCTGTGCATGGCCTCCTATGACTCCATGGGTGACATCACACTCAGATCATAATGGAAAATTCAGATCATAATAGTAATTTGGTGGCTTATGGAGAATAATTTTTCTTTGAAACCAAATAAACTGTTTGTGACAAATAACAAGTCCATTTTCACCCTTGCCCTGAATGGTTACCCACGCTATTGAGTATGATGCCCAGATATATGTCAGCCATAGTCTGAAAACCTTGCCTCATCACTGGTCTTTACGGTGCCAAGATCCCAACGGAACTTGGCCTCCAAGGCTATTTCTGGCCCAGCTCTCTCCAACTGAGTGAACAGTAATCATCAGCTTTGTAAGCTTCCAACCATGAACCTATCCTATTTTTCTCACATCTTGCTTGGAACCATTGAGACAAAAATATACCTTCAAATGCAATCTGGAGTCTTGGATATAAATCAAGTAAATCATCCAGGTCTTTTGGGGTTCACTCAGAATTTTTTTTACCAGGTTTATTGCATCAAAACAGATATTGAAACTAGAAACCAAAAAACCCAGTGGACTGCCACAGTGATCCTAATTCCTTCATCTAGTGATGCTGTTGCCCAATATTTAGAAATAGTCTTGTTTGGCTGGATTCTAAAATCAGATATATATTTTTTTGTAATTATTAATGATCATTTTCTTTGTTTCATATAAAGTATTCCTTATTAACTGCCTGATGGCTAATGTCACACAGTGCACCATATACTGCCCAGTGTCAACAGATGATTCACTTTAGCCTTAGTGAATAAAAAGTTAAGTAAACAGAAATATGTTCATATTATTCCAAAACAGAAAAATGTCTTATTTTTGTAAGGAGGATGGGCAGTGACAAATTTTATTTGTAAAATTATTTTATTATTAGTTATTGGGGTACAACTTTTTAGTACCATGTTATAAATGCCACTTGAACAACTTTACAATACAACATAACATAAACCATTTTGTGCTCACCACCAAAAAGTCTAGTCTTCCTGTACTTGACCCCCATATGTTCCTTATCCTCATTCATGCTTTTCTCCCTCTAGCAAACACAATGGTTTCATCTCCCTGTAGGAGATTTTTTTGTCTATTGTTTTGTTTGTAGCTTTTGCATCCCACAGATGAGATGAAATAAAGAATGTGCCAAAGTATCCTCTTGATTAATGAAATCTTCCACTTTGAGGCTACATAGCTATAAACATCATAACAGACAAAAATATATTTGTGTATTTTTTCCTATTGATTGAAAATTGAACAAATATTTCCCAAAATGTTAATGTGAAGAATTTTTCAGTCACGTTTCTTTTATGAAACTTGCTATTAATGGAAAATATTGGCCAGTGCTTTGAGTCAGAATATGCTTGAATATCTAATAATTTGTCATCTGTAGAAAGTGAGTGGTTAGTTGCAATCCTCGAAACCTTGCCAATTGTCATGATTTCCTTTATGCACTATCCTTCATGAATATTTCCAGGGTGTACTATTGTCCTTCAGGTGTCTGATCTCTAAGTGTTCATCCATATCTTGCTAAATTATAAGTTAACCAGGCCATGTCTATTCTTCTGTCAACAGGTCATAAGGAGTTTCTCATGAGTCCAAAGGGCTATCCAGTAAAAAGGATACATTGTATAGCAGTAGCTACTAAAGGCAATTGTGCCACTACTTATATAATTGTATGGTGCCTCAAGGAACGTTTCAGGATTGATCATGTAGTGTTCCACATTAAATTGGTGTTGTAGCTTTCTTGTACATAGCCAAAATAATGACTTCATGTGTTGCATCACACGTAGGTCACAATTGACATCTCGGGTTGCATGGTACTTCACAGCTGGTGATATAAGTATTTCTTTTTGTAAACAAGAAAACACTTTAGGACAAATCTCAGTACATTTTGAGGTGTGATGACAGATACTATGAATGTTCCCCCTTCTACCTTAGACAGCTTTAGGCTTGAAAGGGGACAAAAGCCACCTGTGATGTGTAGATGGACCTCAGCCAGAGGCTGAGACTGGATCCCTTGCTCTACACATGCCTCTGGAGAGTGAAGATAGCTATGGAGCTTTGCATCTACTTTAATTTTTTCCCCACTCACTGCAACCTTATGAACCATGACGATCAGCTCTGCCATCTTCTAATTCCAATTCTTGCTGTTTCTCTGTGACTCTGGAGGCAGGAACATCATGGAGGAGCTTTTCTACCCTGTGTCTGGTTTATACATTTTCTGTCTGGGCACTAAAGTGAAAGAAGAGGGGGGCACATAAATGCTTTTGTGCTGGGTTAAGATGATTTTCATGTTGAGTGTTGGTTCACCATGTGACAGTATTTTTATGAAATAACTCTATTTGCCAAATTTGACTTAAAAGGGGGGAGGGCAATGATAATTACTCAAAACAGCAATAGTTGCTTTAAAATAATATAATGTTCTTGTTGAAAACACTTAACCTCTACATTGTGATCCAACAGCAGGTCTTCCCAACACTCCAAACCACTTTTCTATCTGCCATGGAAATTTGCACAACCGTAATGTCCCCTGCAGCATATGGCTCTGGTCACAGAGAAGCTAGTGCAGCAGCCTGGACATGAAAGAGTGCCCTGTCTTTGGGTGGTACAAATTCAAAATGAGCTTGTGTTCAGTTCACTCCATAAATTGGTGGGAGTCAAATGTTCCAATGTGTTATATGCTGCCTCTAAAAACCAGACACTGTTTTGGTACTGTTCCTCCACCTTGGTTGCAATAATGCAACAAATTATTGTTTTCCTTGAGAAGGTTACCTCATCTCCTGAATACCACTGAACCCCAAAATATTTTAGAGTGAGAAGAATTTGAATTTTATAATTCTGAACTTCTAACTCTAAAAGGGTGTCAAGTTTAGAGTAGCACTCTTCCCAATCACCAGGTCCAGTTAGTATAAGTTCATTCTTTTAATGATGGGGTATCCTCTGGATAAATAAAACAGTCCAAACCTCTTCAAAAGACAGGGCTATAGAGGTGATGCACCCCAGAGGTCAGATAATGAATGTATATGCTGGCTTTTCTGGGTGAGAGAAGACAACTTTGATTGAATTTTGCACATATAGAAGAGGCATTTGGCCATAAATTAGGTGCATGTGTGTACCAGGTCATGTGTACATTGAAGTTATTCAGCCAGAGTAACCACATTGGTACAGCAGCATCAGCTGGAGGCACCCGTTCTTAAAATATGTTATTCTCTCAGTTATATTCTTCCTTTTTTCTCCCCTCTCTTACCCATTTACACTGCTCCTCCTCATTTTCCTACTCCTTTTTTTCCTTCTCTTCCTTTTTCTCTCACTCCTTCTCTTTTCCCCCTCCTTCTGCCCTGCTCTTCATCCCTTTCATCCTTCTTTTTATCCTCCCTTTGCACAAGCCAAATAAAATGATAATGTGGGTGTGGTTCAATCAGCATTCCTGCATCTTTCACATCCCAGGAAGTTGCACAAATCTCTAATATTCATTCTGGTATGAGGTTTGGCTTTTGATATAACACTTAGGCAGAGGCAGTTCTAATGCCTTCTGGTTAGACTTTTCCACCAGAGTAGCCCTAATTCCTCAGTAACCCAGTGTGGGTGTTATTTCCACTGCTATGGCTATTTTAGTTATACATTCTAAAATGGGGAAACAAGTATCTCATCATTAAAATAATGACATTATGATAAATTTGGTACCTACTTCAAAATAGATATAAGCTAAAACTCTTTGGTCACCTAATGCTCAAATGATCCTTGAATTGTTGGAGGGCCACAGTAATACTTTGGTTCTGAGAACAATTTTAGTTCAGAAAAACTGTCCTGTAGTCCCTGAATTGTCCCTTTGTTTTCTTCCAAGTTGATAATTACCCTGGTAAAAAAGGTTATGTGACTCTTTGGAAAAGCAAGAAGTAGGCTTAATTATATACATTTTTGTTGTCTATTGTGGGTCTTTTCTTGAGGCCCTGGTACTGTCTTCAATTAAGAATCCTGTGTGTGGCCTGGCTGGGTGTGGCTCAGCAGTTGAGCATCAACCTAGGATCCAGGAGATTGGGATTTGATTCCTGGTCAGGGCACATGCCTGGGTTGTGGGCTAGGCAGCCGTTCAATGACTCTCTCATCATTGATGTTTCTATCTCTCTCTCTCCCCCTCTTTTCTTCTCTCTGAAATCAATAAAAATATGTTTTTTAAAAAAAGAATCCTATGTGTGTAAACAGGCTCAGTTCCTGGATATGATTAACAGGTTCACTGAATGTTTTTATGATTCCAGCAACACCATGTTTTGTCAGTGCTATTCAGGCTCTTTGATGATCCTTTGACTTGCAGTATTTTAGAGCAGGACTACCATGAGTTTGGTGATAGCACAATGCCCATTTGTCCCTGCCACTATGGGATACAATGTTTTCTATCATATTAAATTGTCTGAGTGAGAGAACAGTGATCAGTGGCTGGCCTTCAGATAGGTGTTTTCACACAGCTCTTCAACTATGTCATTTCCCCTCTTCAATATATTTCTCAGTGTACTGGTGAAAGGTATGCCATGTGGACAGTCAGAGAGTTAAAAATAAGACTCATATGACCAATCTACTTGAACATTCTCACCTCCCTAAGCTTTTGAACTGCTTCTATATTAAAACCATAGGTTGTGGGAGTTTCCGTGTCACACTCATTGGGTGCATTTTTTTTCAGCCAAATATCTCAATAATCTTTTAATGTCTTTTCAGATGACCCAAGCTGCAGATGTAAATGCACAATTAATATATTCCCTCTCAATCAAATTTATGTTTCTTTGAACATTTTCACTAATCATTAACTTTCACACATATCCCATATTGTTCTGACTTTGTAAATTGCAGATCTCACATAATTTTCCAGACTAGGACACTCTCTTAAGTGTCACGCTATAAACCTCACCATTAGTGTCTTGCTGGGATTTGAGTCAAGTAAAGGTGACAACTGCCATAGGAGAGATCACTGACATTATTAACCTTGTGGGTTTTCTCTTGCACATTCTTCTAGTCTATGACATATCCTGAATTATTCTACTTAGCTTTAATATCAGTTACAACCCTTCAATTAACCTTTCCAAGTCTTCTCACATTTGGCTTCAAACATTTGGGAAAAAAATATAACTTTATGTCTTGAAGCTCTTCATGGTGAATCTGGAATCTTGGAGAAGCTGTCTGTTATGCTGCAGCTATCCATTTTATGGTAGATCATAGATATTCTGCAAAATTATCTGTAAGCCAAGCCATGTATTATATGTATCAAAAGGTCATAGGGAGCTCTCCATGAGTTCAGAGATCTATGCTGAAAGAGGGATCAACTGTTTAGCAGTAGAGACTGAGAAAAATTGTTCCATTACTTACATAACTCTTTTATCCTCCTGAATCCTCCCCATTTATGTTTGTATCACATCAAGCTGATGTTGTGGACCTCATCGCATGACATTTTTATGAGTCCACAGGTGATATCTTACACAGGTCATAATGCACCGTTCAGATTGTATAATCACTTTGGGGAACATGGGTAAGAATTTCTTTTTTGAAACTGGAAACACTGGAAAAAATTTCAGCCCTTTTTAAGGGTTGATCATGGATTTCTCTCCTCAAAGGTATCCTCTTCTATCTAGGACTGTCTTGACCTGTGATATCCAGATGGGCCTCAAACAGAGCTTGAAAATTTCACCTCATGAAAGGTCTGTGTGGAACTAAGATCTGTATGCAGTGTGGCATTTAGGGTGAGGGCTTGCCTAGCTCTCTACAATGCAGTGAAATATGATTTTCATGTTTTAGCTTCTGACCACTGTTCCTGATATTTCTCAGTGACTCAGGAGAAGAAAAATTAATGGGGAATTTCACCCCTTTGTCTTTGTCTCCATGCACTGTCTGAGTCAGGGCACTAAAGAGACAGACAAGGGGGAAGCTCAAACACTTGTTTTCTTAGTGGATATAATTTTGCGTGTTGAGTAATGGTCAAACCATGCGGCTCTCTTTCTCCCATACTGCACAATTGGACTCACGTGACCAATACATTTTCAATTCTCACCTCCTAAATGTTTGAAATATTTCTTTTATATTAAAACAAGCAACAGTGGGCATTTCTCTGTGACACTTAGTGGGCCAGGATTGCATGCATTTTTCGGCCAAACATTGCAATAAAATCTTAAAACTTTTTAATGACTCATTGCTGCTATGAATGCAGAATCTATGTCAGGTTCACCCAATTACATACATTCATCTCATAATAAAAATCTGTTTATTTTAACATTATTACTCTCCATTAATGATTTCCACACATAATCAAATTTCCCTGCTGGTGTAACTTACAGAACTCATAGTTTTTCCAAAGAGTTTGTTTTAGTTTGTGGTTTACACCCCATAGAAGAGGCTACATATAGCAGGTGCCACTTCCCTTTTTTGATTAGTGATATGTTCTACTTTGGGGCTTCAGTGTGATGAACATTATATGAAACATAAATATATTTGTATATTTTAACCTATTGAGTACTGTCCAAATATCATTGAGAATAATCTTCCAATCATGCTTCTTTCATGTACTTGAATATTGTGGCAAAATAATGGCAAGAATAATGAACCAGTATTTACTTGCATGTCTGGTCACTGTCACCCAAACAAAGTGAATGATATGGTAAACTGCCCCAATCTCTGACCATTGTGATCGCTTCATTAACCACTATCCTTCATGGATATGCAGATTGGACAAGGATATTCTGTGTCATCTGTCCCCTTTATGGTTGGTAATCAATAAAATGTAAAATCATTGTTAAGATAGGCCTCAACCTTTCTTTCTGTATCTGCAGGTCATAGGAGATTCCCCATGAGTCTACATGTCTAGACTGTAATGGTGGACACACAGTACAGCAATAGAGACCTAGAGCAATTGGGTCACTACTTATATAACTGATTTTTCTTTCATGGTTCTCCCAGGTTTGATCATGTATGTACCACTTGAAATTGATGTTTTAGTCCTCCTGTGCATAGCCTCTATATGATTCCATAGGTGATATAAGACCCAGATTATAATGGAAAGTCAGTTTCTATAGTATTTTGATGGCCTATAGTTAAGCATTTTTCTTTTAAAACAAGGAAATCTTTTAGGAAAAATTTTAGTCCATTTTGAGGAATAATGACAGACTCCTCTCCTGAGTGTACCCCGCCCTTAGCTAGGAATTCTTGGGTTTTAGAGAGTATGGAAGTCTTCTGTGATGCCCATATGAACCTGAGCTAGGACTGGGAACCTCACCTCTACACTGGTCTCTGTAGAACCAGGCACTTCACTGAGCTTGTCTTATAAGGTGACTCCTTTCCTAGGTCTCTACAACTCTGTGAACCATGATGATAAAGTTTACAAGCTTCTAGGTTTAGTTTATGCTATTTTTTAGTGGCTCTAGATGAAGGAACAGTGTGGTTGGATTTGATTCCCTGTGTTCTCCTCCCCACGTGCTTTCTCAGTCAAATTAATAAGTGAAAGTAGAGAGGGACATTTAAAGTCTTGATTTCTGGGTGGAGACAATTTAGCAGGGCCAGCTCTTCTACAACCATGTGGCTGCATTTTATAAAAGACTTCTTTGTCAAATTTCACTGAAAAGATTAACAAGAGTTGTTCCTCAAAGAACACTATTTATTTCTGGATGATATCAAGAACTTGGTTGAAAATCCTGAGCATAAACACTGTGATTCACCACTAATCTTTTCAAAGGTTCCAAATAGAGTCTTGATCTACTAGGAAAACTTGTGTGATTATCATGTCTGCTGCAATGTAATGTCCAAGTCAAGGAGCAGTTTGTGCTGCAGCCAACTTTAGGATGCCATGGGAACTAAATTGTCAGTCATAACATCTAAGTGTGATTTGAGACATTGTATTTCTAGGGGGCAGAGGTCAATGGGTTTTGTCCAATAACAAAAGTCATGGGCAATCTAATCACTCTAAAAGACAGAAAATCCAAGTGTAATCTAATGAGTCTGACTGGCATAGACCTACAATGTTAATGAAACAATCATGTGAAGACAGCAAGCCCACTATAATTTCGTAGATGTGAAGACAGCAAGCCCACTATACTTTCCTCTATCTATTGAGGCAAAAATGTTCTAGCAAGGCCCAGAGTTCTAGCAGCCTGGGCTCTGACCCTCTCTGTCTTGGTGAGAGAGGCTTGCAACTGCCACTAGAGCTGCTCTAAGATCCTTTAGTTTGGCTGGTGGCAGGTTCTACCTCACATGTTCCTGGTTTGAAAGAAGTTATGGTGTCAGTTTGGGGCATAATCTTACTGATGTATTTGTTGACTACTCCAATCATAATTGCAAAACCATAGGACATGGTGATTCTTTTCCAACCTTTGATTTCCCCCAGTACATTTTCACCAAATGCCCTCCTGTCTTCATTAGCCTTGGACTGTATGGAAATTTCTCTGAAATCCTAACTACAATTGTTTGCAAAAAGAAAAATTTGTAGAAGTCCTTAGGATAATTCTTACCAATTACAAAGAGCTAGGCAGGAGTACCTGCTGAAAAAAATCACGAGTGATTGAGGATTCTTTCACACTAGGGGTCGCCTGCCAGTGAATATAATGAAATGAAGGCATTTCTTTTAGAAATTAGTAATGTTGAGTACAAAAAGGAAAAAAATGATTAACAGGGTAAAGGATCAACCATGCAGGGTTGAAGAGCTTGTGTGTAAGCTGTTTGAGAACAAAACCTGAGCTGTTTAAAATCCAAGTTCACAGCATGGAATACTTTTTTTGGCCCTTCCTTAATGAAGGAGACAGCCAGGTACCTAAGGTATCACTGAACACTGACAGATGATCTTCATTGTATTCTTACAAAGGGGAAGGGCAAGTTGTAGATTGGAGAGGAGCCAATGTTCTCATATATCACACAAAGTGTGATACTCAAACAACCCCACTAATAAAAAGTTTATTTTTTACATTAGGCAACACATTTATCTGAAACATGAACCCTTGCTGCAGACCATTTGCAGTGGAAAATAAGCCACAGCCAGTAATCATAAAACCCAGGTGTGCAAGCGGAAGCAACTGCCCATAGATTTCTGGAGATAACAACATGACCCAGTGCTAACTTGGCATATCCTTTCCCCAAATGTTGTGGTCAGGTAACTATGGGCTTCAGGGGAAAGTCTCATGACCACTTTTAGATACCTGTCCTTAGGTGGAATAATCCACCCTATTAATGAGTGCTTATGTGATATATTGTATTCTACTCTGGATAATCTATGTAAAGGAGAAGTACCAGCTCACTTTGGTAAATATGCAACTCATAGTGGGTGTTTCCATCACTCAAGTGAGGAAAATAGCTGTGAACTACAAAAGAAATCTCTTGATCTGAAGTAGTTATCTCAGTTCTGCTGCTTGGAACAAATCATTCTGCTCAAATGTGTAAAAATGTGCTCTGTAGGGGTTGCAGAGACACTGTATAAAGTGTTGTATTCACTACTGTGAAATAACCATGCTTTGTAGAGGTGGTTTACTTCTCTGGCATTAATAAAATAGACCTGGATCTGCAAAGAATTTTCCACCCTGAATGGGGTCTTACCTCCCGACAATGTAGAGAGATTTTCAGGGCTTATTACAAATTCTATGACTGGGATAAGGGACTATTGGAAATTCCCTTGGGATGTTCCCCCCCTGTCCTATTGTGGAACACCTGCAGGTCCCAAGGAAGATTATTTTCTATTAACAAGATGTACCCCCATACTAATTTGGTTTTTCTTACTTCATATTTTGAGTTCTGTACCCCACACTGAAGAGGTGGAAAGCATGAACTACAAAACAATTAAGACATTCTGAAAGTTTATCTGCCCACACATATTGGGAGGGGTAATTTTCACAGTATTTTCAACAGAGAAAACCAAACCTAATAGAGACCCCACCCCCACTAATATAAAACTGAAAATCTGGCTTGAGGTTACAGTAACTTGGTAGTATTTTGTGTCCAAGAGGTAGTGGCAGCCAACTGAAAGCCACTGTGTCTTGCTGAGATTAAAGGCAAGTTGTGCATTCTTGGGAAGCCTGTGCAGAAGATGGAGTTTAGAAATTTCAAACCTGGTCAGTAGTTTTACAGGAGATCACTTGGGAATACAAGTTGCTGAACGATTGCCTCCCTCATTATTTCTGCCTGGAGTCAGCTAGGTTTTTTCAAAACAACTCCTACCCCAATTTCCTCCCATTTTGACATAATGAATTTTGGCAAAAAAGAAGCAAACAGCACAAAGTAATAACACTTTAGCTCAGGATTGGACAGCCCAGCCCAGATAATTCCAAGAATTATTGTCCCAAAGAATAAAAGTGTGATCAAATTGCACTCCTGAGACATTTGCTTCTTATGCTTCTCCCAAGGTTGACTGCCAGGGCTAGGTTCCGGCCTTCTGGCCTGGGCCTACCCAGAGCACAACCACCCAGTGCTGTGAAAACTGCTACAGGAGAATAGCTGAGTTTGACATATTTGGCCCCAAATACTGTGATCATGAAGCAATGGAAGCCTCCAATAATACTTTAATAAGCCCATGTCTAGGTGGGATCAGCAGCCCAATTAACAAGAGCAGATGTAGATATTCTCCATGTTATCCTGGGTTATCTATGTACATGTGAAGCACCCCCTAACTTTGGTAAATTCTTCACTTAGAGTGGGTGTCCTGTCCAGTCAAGTTGTGAATGTAGCTGGACATTACAAAATAAATACTTGATTTGAAGTGATGATCCCACTTCTTTTTCTTAGATCAGAGTCTTCTGCTCACTCATTACTGTGGAACACACGATCCCTACAATGCTAATTAATTTCCTCTCACGTTATTGAAATATACTATAGCAAGACAGGAGATACATTATGACCTTGAATCACAAGCTACCAACCACCATCATCACATATGTCCAGATGTAATTAATGGTATTTTTAGGAAATTCTGTGCTTTTATGTGGGACTATTAAGCACTGTCCAGCATCATTAACACTCTGTGCTCTTGTGGAAAGCCCATACTTCCCATGTCCTATCCTTGTCTTTGACCATGAGGACCCCATGTTATTACTGAAAGCCCATACCCAAATGTTGATGTTTGAGCTCCTGCAATGAGAGGATGGACAGCAATCCAGCTTTCCTGAAAACCCAGAGATCCTGAAAGAATTTTTTCTTTCACAATTTGGGACAGACCTCCTCACCTTAATTCTCAACAGCAGATCACCAATATAACAATGCCCAGCGGCCACCATTCTAAAACAGAAAATCTAGTATGTATTGAAAGCCAATGGGCACTACTCTGTCTAGGGTTGAATGCCAGCAAACTGCATTGGTTGTTCCTGCTGAGCTTAAAGGTCACATAAGCCTACTGGAGGAAACAAGGCTAGTTTGGGCCTGGTCAGTAGTATACAAAGAAAAAGCCATTAAAAATAATGGGTGCTGCTTGGCTGGCATGGCCCAGTGGTTGAACATTGACCAATGAGCCTGAATATCAGGGTTTGATTCCCAGGCATGGCAAATGACAGGGTAGCTGGCTGGATACCTGACCAGGGGTGTGCAGGAGGCAGCCAATCAATGACTCTCTCTCATCATTGATGTTTCTATCTTTCTAGACCTCTCCTATCTTCTCTCCCAAATCAATAAAAACATATTTAAAAGACAATTAATTTTTTTTAATAATAATAATGAGGCCTGAAAATTTCTTCCTTCACTTTTTTTAAAATCTAAGAACAAGCTAGTATATGCAAGCAACATGGATAATGTTTCACACTTTAAATTAATACATAGGTGAGCCTATTTTGTGCAATGCTGATGTAGTCTGTGAAATATAATAAAATGCCATTTACTGGGGAAGAATGTTGTAATATTCAATACATAGTATGAGTATCATTAACTAATTGGAGTCTGTGCAAAAAATGACTTGCCAAAATTCCACTGGGTATGAATTAATTCTAAGAGTGTCCTAATACTTCGTTATGGGTTTTCAACAATGCTGAGATTGTTCAAACACTAAAACTACACTTTTTAGACAACATTTGCCAGAAGAGTTTATGAATTTATTGATAAATCATTATGTCATAGACTACTATATGCTTTAACTATTTGGAATATACTTAACTGTTTCTAGAAATACAAAGGTTAACCTAATGTGTGGGATTCTGTTATCTTTTGTAAAATATAGTAATTAAGTTTCATTTCATGGGAGAGAATATTTGAACATTCATTACATATACAACCCGTACAGAAAAGTTTGCTGAAATCCTGCCTGGAATAAATGAATTCCAAGACTGGTTATTCACTTCTCTGCAGGTTTTATACATTAAAATTTGGATGGAAATTTGTGTATAGTTTTCACTAAACGGGTAACAATATACAAAGATACTTGTGTCTCTTATGTTTATCACATTATAGTATCAAAGTGGATTTCATTAAACAAGAAGATAAGGTGGCACATTCTATATTTTCTATTACATGTGGAGTTTAAAAACCAAACACAAAACAAAGAGACAAACAAATTTCCCTTCAGACAAAAGCATGGTGATTGCCAGTGAGGGGAATGCATGAGTGAGGATAAGTGGGTCAAATACTAGAATGGACTTTGTGTGATGAGCACATAATGAGTATTCTATGTTGTATTAGAAAGTTGTACAAGTAAAATTTAAATAATGTTATTAAGTATATCATATAATGTTTAATATTTAATATATTTTCAATAAAATCCCATAATATCACAAAATAATTTAAAAAATAACTTTGTCAGTACCCCTACTCTTTTAAAAAGAAGGATTATTTTTATGTTTTTAATCATATGAGCTCATTTTTGTTTACTTGCCTTTTTTGTTCACTAATTATCAGATGAATCATCTCTTGAGGTTAGACAGTAGCAGGTCGGTTGTAGGGTCTTAGCCCTCAGACAGTTCATGAGGAATAGTGTCTATGAAAATAAAAGAAAGACAATCATGAAATGTTAAAAAAAAAACAAAACAAAACAAAAAAACAAGTTCTGATTCCAGTGTCCAGTAAAGAAAATTTCNATAGTGTCTATGAAAATAAAAGAAAGACAATCATGAAATGTTAAAAAAAACAACAACAAAAAAAAAAACAAGTTCTGATTCCAGTGTCCAGTAAAAAAAATNAACAAAAAAACAAGTTCTGATTCCAGTGTCCAGTAAAGAAAATTTCTTAAATATTTGGCTACAACATCGCAAAATATAGGAGTATGAGCCGGTGTTGCAATCCAATGGTTTTCCTGATGTCTAATTTCCATGCCTCTCATGATGATATAGATATTGTACATAATTTCATAGTTCTCTATAACAACAAACTTGGATGGTTTCTTGATTTATATCCAAGACTTTACAATTAGCTTGAAGATCTTCAGGACATGAATACATTTTTTTCTCAATGGTTCCAAGCCAGATATGAAATTTGGAAAGGTTCATGTTAGTTGTAACTGATAATGGAGAAAGCTAGAATAATCCAGGATTTTTCACAGATTTGGAAAATACACAATAGAAAACACACAAGTGTAATTGTCTCAGTTACCTTGTCTGTTGCAGTTTGCCCCTAGACTAGACTCAAATACCTGCAAGACAGTGAAGCTGAGGGGCAAAAATGATGTGAGTTCTATAATTTACAGATGTAGAAAAATATAGAATATGTGTGGAAATAATTTAATGTGGAAGACAATTTCAAACAAACATATGTTTGGATGATAGGGAATGTATTAATTTGAGTGCTCCATGAGGTGTTTTGGCATTTATATCTGCAGCAAAGGCCATTAGAAAAGGCTTTAAAAGTTTATTGGGATATATGGCAGGTAAATGCATCCAATGATTGTTCAGAAAGTGTGATGAAAATGCCCACTCTCTCACTTTAACAGGAAAATGCAGTTCAAAATATTTAGGAGGTGGAGAAGTTTGAGTGGATTGTTTATGAGAGTCCCATTGCTCACTCTGGGAGTGCCCATGTGGCATAGCTTAAGCCAGTACATGGAGAAATATATTGAAAAGTGGAAACATTATATTTGAAGAGTGGCATGATAACTCCACTGAAAGCCAGACTTTGGGAAGTGAATCATTTCAACTGTAAAACCTAAATGTGATGAGACAGATTGGATCACTGTGTAGGAGGTACATGTGATCACCCTGAAAGTCAGAAGCTACAAGGAGAATATATTGAGACTGACTGGCACTGAAAGACAGTGTTAACTAATCAATTCTGGTGCACCCTGAAATGAAAAACAGCATGCACATTCAATATTTCTTGAACTATTGAAGGTGAAATGGACTATGGCGGTCCAGAAAACTGGCATCTTAAGTTATTGGCCTATCTCTCAGAGAGTCCAAGCCAGCTTCATGGCCCTGGCAGCCTGGTCATTATGCCTCTCTCTGTGAGAGCTTAATGGTTCCACAGGGTCTGGGAAGCCTGGAGCCTAGTCTTCTCTCTCAGAGAGTCTGAGTGATGCTTTGCATCCTGATACACTTTAAATATATGAAATTCATGCTCTAGGATCCACAAATACTTTTTTTAATACAGCCACATGTATTTGTTTACATATTGTTTGTGAATGCTGTCAGACATATTGTTTGTGAATGCTCTCAGACTATGAGTATCTCATCTCAGAGAGCCAAGAGTAGCCCCAAAGTGCCCATTTTATCTCTTGGAGGGTCCCTGTCAGCCTGTATCCTAAGGGGCCTCTCTACAACTGTCTGTGTTAGGCAAGAAGTAACCCTGTAGGTAAAGCTCTCTAGATATACTGCATTCTCACAAAGCTGATGAGGCAAGGATTCAAGTTTATGTATGAGGTTTATCTGGGCATTCCTGGTAGCCTCAGTCTTTCTTTTAGGCCATGGCCACCCTTTCTTGGAGGAGAAAACTTTCAGGGTATGGACCGTCATCAACCATAATATGGACTGTGATCTGTTGCAAATAGTTGTCTAGGTTTCATAGAAGAAATATTTAATCTTGGATCCCCAAGTCACCATCCAACTTGAGATGTCAATTATGTAATGAAGCCCATGAGGTCATAAAGAGACCAGGTGCACGAAGCCAAATTAAAGTAGTATATACATACCTGGGAATACCAAAGCATTTATATAAGAGTAGAACCTATTGCCTTGGACCCTACATCTATATAATGGATCTGTCCTAAATCCTAGACCTGTGAACTTATGAAAAACTACCTATTATAACCTGTTGACAGAGGAAGAAAAGCTGTGGCCTGACTTATCAATGACTTTGTATGATATCAATGACCAGCCAGAAAGTGGACTGCTAGAGCATGACAGACCACCTGTGGAAATTTGTAAAGGACAATGGGTAATGAAACCAAAATGGACAGAGAGTGGTAGACTTCACCTAGTCAATCACTTTGTTTGGATGACAAATGACAAGATATGCAAGTAGATAATGAATTCATGGTCCTGGCCATTATCATGGAAGATCCTTCACAATGGCTTTGGGCAGAATGTTGTAGGACAGTTCTCACTCAATGGGGAAAAATATACACAGATATTTGTGTCCCATATAAGGCTCATTACAGTGACAGTTCAAAGTAGAAGTTTTAATTAATCAGGGAGATAAAGTGACATATCCTATAAACTTCCTTATCTATGGAATGTAAACACACAGACACACACACAAAAGAAACAAAATACCCCACATACAGACAAAATTAAAGTGATTACATGAAGGCAAAAACATGAGGGAGGGTATGGAGGGAAGTGGAGGTCAAATTCAAGAGGATGGATAAGACTATTTAGGGTGGAGAACACATAACTGAGTATGCTCTATTGTTCTTTGACATTGTACAAGTGAAATTTATATAATGTTATTAACCACATTACCCACAAAAATTTAATAATAAACTAATTTTAAAAAACTTTTTTAGTCCCCACTTATGTTCAATAAAAGACCATTTCCAGTTTTTTAATACTATAAACATATTTTTATTCTATACTATTGAGACTGGGAAGTAGAAGGTGTGCTGTATGCATCAGATAATTAGTGAGGAATAGTGTCTCTGAAAATAAAAGAAAATCAATGGCTAATGGTTACAACACAGGTTCTGAGTCCAACTCTTTATAAGCAAGACCATTTCTCAAAAATGGGCTACAGCATCACTGGATGGAGGAGTAAAGAACACTGTTGCAATCCAATGGGTTTTATTGCTTCTAGTTTACATGTCTATGGTGATGACAGAGTGATTCTGAAATATTTATTACTGGTCCCCATGAGAATAAATGAACATGCTATTTATCATCACTTGCGATGGACTACTTAATTCATATTCAAACTCAAGCTTCAGCTTGAAGAGCTTCATGATAGTTGTCATTTTTTGACAAAGAATCCAAATGAGTTCTGAGATGTTGAAAAGGTTCATGTTAGAATTATAACAAATATAGGAGGAAATTAGAGTAGTTCAAATTTTGTCAGAATAGGAAAATGTGAAAGAGGAGAAGCAGAAGAGCAATATGGTAGTGTCCTCTCCTTTGTCTGTGACCACCATGACTCAAAAGCAGTAAGATCCTACAAGTCTACAAAAACTGTGACCCTCAAGAAAGTATGCTACACTATCGAGGAACTACATTAGTCTTGTACTTTACACAAGCAGAAAAATATGGAATATGTATAGAAATTATTAATGATGGAGGATAATGTTAAAAGCAACATAAATTTAGATGAGATGGAATGTATTAATGCTGCCCCATCAGACAGAAAATTTGCATTTATATATGCAACTTGGGTCATTAGCAAAGGTTCTAAAAATTTATTGAGGTGCATCCAATGATTGTCCAATTGAGTGAAAGGAAAATGTCACCTGCCTGTTGTTTTAATGTAGAATAAGCAGTTTAAAAGCTTAAGGAGGTGGGGAAGTTTGCCTGGCATGGTCATATGTGTTCTATTCCACATTCTGTGAGTGTCCACAGGGAATACATTTCCCCAAACATTAAGAAATAAGTTGAACATAGAAAATAGCATATTCAAAGAGCTGCTTAATGGTACTTCTTAGAAGACTAAAGATTGAGGAAACCCCAAAATCTAAATGTGATGGGAGATATTGGATCTTGTAGTTGCAAGGATCAATGGGATTTCTGCAATTATCAAATTCATGGGAGATCTGATAACACAACAAGACTGCATGACAAAACAGCATCAAAGAGTATAACTGACAATGACCTAACATGTTTAATTAATCATGGTTTTCCTAGAAATGAAGACAGCAAGCACACTACACTCTTTTTACTTTAGTGAATAAGAGAAGGTCTAGGAAAAGGGAATAATGTGTTCACTGAAATCATAAAAACATTCAGTCAGCCCATTAAATATATCCCAAAAATGACCCAGTTTATATACACAGAATTATTAAATGTTGGAAAGACAGTAGCCTCTACATAAAAGACCTTGAATAGACAACAAAAAACAATTTTTAATTCAAGCCTTTTCCCAAGGGATTGACAATCATTTTTACCATGGTAACTGTATTTGGGATAAAGCAAACAGCAGGGTATATCAGGGATTATAGGACAATGGTTCTGAACTGAAATTAATCTCAGAAACCAAAATAATACTTTGGTTCTTCACTAAGACTAGGAGATTTTGAAGGTCAGGTGAGCAATAAGTTGTAGTTTAGGTCTATTTTGAAGTAGGGTCAAATTTGTTCAGGGCTAATCCTCAGTTTTTCTTGATTCTAGGATTCATAACTGAATTAGACATAGCAGTGGAAGGAAACCCACACAGGATTACTGAAGAATGAGGCCTACTATGGTGTACAAGTCTAAACAGAAGCCATTAGAACTGCTTTAATTTGGCAAATAGTAAATCAAAAGCTATGCCACATTCGTGGATGAACAGCAAATATTTGTGCCATGTGGGGAGCTGCTGTGGCCCCAGGTATGGAGGAGCTGCCTGGGTGAGCTGCAGATCTGCCCTCCTGCTCCCTGACACAGACTTTGAGGCAGACCAAGGCAGTACTAACTTAGCTTGCAGCCAGAAATTCCAGAAAGACTTATCAGGAAGTTGGCTCCGGCCTGTAGGGTCAGTTAGCCACATCCCAGGCCTAGGACTCAATCCTCCCCAAAAGTTCCCATTAGAAGCTGAGATAAAGATAGTTACAAGGTCTGAGCTCATACAGGTGGCAGGGTGTTTACTCTGAAAGAGCATTCATGGGGCCTTGAAGAAATGCAGGGTGGGGTGCTATTCAGCAAAATCAACAGTGTCTGTATAAATTGAGCTAGAAAAATAAACTTGGGGCTNAGCATTCATGGGGCCTTGAAGAAATGCAGGGTGGGGTGCTATTCAGCAAAATCAACAGTGTCTGTATAAATTGAGATAGAAAAATAAACTTGGGGCTGCAGTCACAAGCTGCAGTCCTCCTGATCCCATCTTTTTTGTGTCTGTCTTTTCTCAATCCTCACCCCTTCCTCAGGACCGTTCAACTTTGCCAGCGGGCTCCGGCAGTGCCACCATGAATAATTTGAACAATGTAGAAGTGTCAATTGGACCACAGCAACCATTTGATTTGCTTTGGGCTAAAGGAGTTGTTGGAGAAGGAATGGGATCAAGGAAGAGAAGATGGAGAGTATGGAGATAAGGAGCAGGACCACCTAGAAAATGTTAGTTAATTCCCCCAGACTTTAACTACAGATGACCCAGCTGCTGTCATGTGCCAGTGTGGTTACTTTGAGTAGCTTCAATATATAGGTCATATTGTACCCATATGCACCTACAGTTGGCCATATGCAGGGAAAACATATATATTCATTATTTACCTGTCATCTCTAAAGCCTTCTGTATTGTAAAGAGGCCTTCACAGGCTATTCCATCCACAGGATATCATTTTTACAGGTTCATTACAAGGATCAATTTAGGCTGACTTGACCTAGTGATTGGGAATACTATTATTCTCCAATTGATACTTTTAGAGTCATAAGTTGTGGACTAAATCTGACTAAAATTCAGAATTCCTCTGACTCGGGGAAATGTTTTAATGTTCAATGATATTCAGCAGGAGAGTAATTGTTTTGAAACAATAATTTGTGGCATAAGGCTCAGCCTTCTACCAAAATGGAGGAATGGTTTCCTGTTCTATGGGTTTTAGAGGTAGCATATACCTCAGTGGAGCATGTGCCTGCAGTGAATTTATGAAGTGGCTGGAAAATCTGATCCTTTTAACTTTGACCTTGACAGAGAGGGGGCTTTGAAAGATCAAGGCTCTTGTCCAAAATGCTCTGAGAAATTTATTGCAGCAGTCTTGCTGGTCCCACAAGTTTCACTGGCAGATAGACCTTCTGTCTGGGCCTTAGAAAGACCTAGAGGCAAACTCAGTAGAGATTCTCAGGATTTTCAACCAAGGACTTGATATCATGTAAAAGCAACTCTTGGTCTTTTGAGGAAGAACAGTTGGCCTTCCTTTGAGTAAAATTTGTCAAATAGAATTCTTTCATAAAAATGTACAACGTGGTTCATTTGACCATCACTCAACATTAAAAATAATTGCCACACAGTGAACAAGCATTTAAGTGTCCCACTCTTATGTCAATTAATAGCCAAGCTGAGAAAGTGCATGGAGACAAGGACACAGAGAAGCAAAGCCCCTCCAACATGTTCCTACCTCCTGAGTCACAGAGAAACAGCACAAACTGGACCCAAAACTTGGTAACCTGATCATCATGGTTCATTTTGTAGTAGAGAGCTGGGAAAGAAGTAACTCTAGAAACTAAGTGACATAAGAAACTTGGCTCTCTATGGGTCTTTGTAGGGCATAGGATCCAGCCTCTGATGTCCATCTGCACATCACACCCATTAATTTTTTGCTCAAAGTAGTCCCAGATAGAAGAGGAAAATATTCAATGGGCAAAATGCCTCAAAATGAAGAGATTTGTACTAATTGGTGGAATGACAAAAAAGGGACTGTCTTTTTCTTTGCTGAAGCTTTCCAAGTATTATAAAAAACACCTTGTAATAAAAATCCAAGATTATGGGCTTCTCTGATGCAAATCAGCCCCTCTGTTCAAACTACAAGGTGACATAAATTACTCTCAAGGCTACATATTTTCATTCCCTCCTCCCTGCTGTTTTCACAACTCAGGAATAATTAAAACCACAGTCACTAGTTAATAGAAAGTTGTCTTCTTCTCTCCCCTTAAACAAGCTTCTTTGCAATTATTCATAACTTTTACTCTAATCATATTTTACAGGCTTGGAAAAATACTAAAAAGACACCTCCCTAGAACATCTGCCAGACTAATTACTGGAAAACAAATAAAGTATAATTTTTCAAGACAACATCCTTGGTATCTGTTCAATGTCAAGACAACACAAACCCCTCCTTTCCTTATCCCTAGCTTAAAACCCCAGTCAGTTCTTTGTTTCTTGCCTTTGTATTGGTTAGCAAACACCAGCACTTTCTCTTTGTGGAAAGTAAAATAAACTCTCTCTGCATCTAGCCCTTTTCTCTGTCATAAAATCTTTCACAGCCCCATGTTGCCACTGAAAAACCCTAACATTTTGGCCCTAATGGGGATCCTATACTCTGTCTAATCTCTGACTTTTGAGGCTTGCTTCTGGGGGAGCTGATTACAGAGTATAAGCTCACACAAACTTATCACCCAATCCTGTCTCTGGAAGTTTTGTCTATCCCTTTTTCCTCTTGAACATTGTGGACACCCTCCTGATACCCCTTTTCCAGGGTCATAACCTGTAATACTTACTGATTCCATGGCTCATTAGCAGCCTCTAGGTTTTAAGTGATAGTCATTTCTATCTTCAACTAATAGTCCCTCTGTGGGACAGAAATCTTGGTATTTGGTCTGTCACTTTGGGATTCAGCTGCAGAGGATGCTTTTCCCATTTTGGTCTAATATCAGGTGTAAGAACACTTATATATGAATTGGATCCTACTTAGGAAATGTCCTGGAGACAAGGATGCTTGGTCCAAGTTTGGATCCTGGTTTGGTCTGGACTTAGACTCTGGGGACCACCAGAACTCAACCATAATAGAGGTCATCTAGGTTAAGGAAGCTTTCCCCAGGTTCCCATTGTTTTTTTTGTCCTAATCCTCCAGATTCTATTGCAATACAGCTTGTCTGCAGTAATACAATGATGAAATACAATGATGAGGAGGTCTGGCCCAAGTCTCTTAACTAAGGCACCATTCTCTTGTGTAATCACCTTTTTTCTCTTTCAAATAGAAAACCACAAGATTTGTGCCTATTGAATAATTTGGAAATTGACCCACAAATTTAAAAGGAGAATATAACCTTCTTTTGTAATAGCTTAGCCCCAATAGCAAGTCAGGGATAGGGATGCCTGGCCTTTTCATAAATATCTAAATTATAGGAATGTTCTCAAATAAAATTTGTCTTTCAAATGTTTATACCCTTTTATGAAGATAGAGATTTAAGGAAAAACTTATAGAGTGTGTATTGCTGCAATTTAAAATAAATTCAGGACACTTGCCTCATAGTCCCATTAAGCTATCTGCTTTTCCCCAAAACAGATTAGCCTGCTTTCTCAGCTCACCTACTCTAACAGAGCTGGTACTTAACTCTTTCTTTGCTGCAAGACTACAGTTACTTTTTTGCAAAACTTCCACTATCAGCAGTTGAGCATTGACCTATATCCAGAAGATTACAGTTCAGTTCCTGGTCATGGCACATGTCTGGGATGTAGGCACAATCCCCAGTAGGGAGCAAACAGGTGGCAGCCTATCAATAACTTTGTCATCACTGATGTTTCTATCTGTCTCTCTTCCTATCCCTTACTGTTTCCAAAATCAAAAGACACATAAAAATGAATAATAACATCACCCTAGATGGTTTTACTCCATGGTTAGAGTTTCAATCCCAGACTGAGACAGAAGGGGCTCATGTTTGATTCTAGTCAGGGGCACATACCTTAGTTACAGGTTCAATCAAAAGCCCAGGTAGGGGTGCATGTGGGAAGCAACCAGTCTCTCTCTCTCTCACTCTAGAAAAAGCAGTGAGAAGAATGCCTTCAAGTGAGGATTAAAAATAAATACTGTCCAAACACACTCACACCCACAACTCCAGAAGAAGGAACCACAAGCTGTGGAGTACGGAAAGCTTCAAACAGGGTACTCAAGGCCATACACAATAGCATCTGACATTGGCCTGCACCAGAGAGCATCCAAAAGACTGGGAGTCTTAACAGGTCTACCTAATACAGAGAAACAAATTCAAACAGGCAGCCAAAATAGGGAGACCAAAAAAAAAAGTCCCAATTTAAAGAACAAAAGAATTCTCCAGAAGAAGAGGTAAGTGAAATGAAGATAAGCAATCTATCAGGTATAAAAGAGAATACTGATCATAAGGATGTTAAACAGCATGAGAAAAAAAATGGAATCTACGGAGGAAATAGAAAATGACATAGTAGAAAAAAAAAAAAGAAGAAGAAGAAATAAACAGCAGATTGTGGGAAACTATGGAAAGGATCAGATCAGTGAATTAGAAGACAGGGTAGGAAAAAAATCACTCAAGAAGAGAACCAAAAAAAAAAAAAAAAAAAAAAAACCTTTAGAAAATGAGGGGACAGCTTAAGGGAGCTATAAAACAACATGAAACATAACGATATTCACATTGTAAGAGTACCAGACAATGTAGAATGTAAGCAAGGTTTAGAAAACCTGTTTAATGAAATAATGGAAAAAAAAAAAAAAAAAAAAATCCCTAAATCCCTAACCTGGTCAAGGAAAAAGTCACACAAGGTAAGGAGTTACAGAGAGTCCCAAGTAAGAGGAACCCAAAGAGGCCCTGCCTAGATATATCATCATGAAAATGCCAAAAATGCAAGACCAAGAGAGAATCTTAAAGGCAGAACTGAAAAAGCAANATTTAAGGAAAAACTTATAGAGTGTGTATTGCTGCAATTTAAAATAAATTCAGGACACTTGCCTCATAGTCCCATTAAGCTATCTGCTTTTCCCCAAAACAGATTAGCCTGTTAACCTACAAAGGAATTCCTGTAAGGCTATCAGCTGATTTCTCATCAAAAAATCTACAGCCAGGAGGAATGGCATGAAGTATTCAAGGAAATGCAAAACAAGGATCTTAAACCAGGAATACACTATCCAGCAAGGCTATCATTCAAACTAGATGGTGAAGTAAAGATCTTTCCAAACAAAAAAGGATAAAGGAATCTGTCACCACCAAACCAGGATTGTAAGAAATGTTAAAGGAACTGCTGTAATAAGAATTTGAAATAGAGAGAATGAGAAATGTAGGCATAAAGAATTAAAATGGCAATACGGAAATACCTATCAAACATAACAAATATAAATGCATTAAATGTTCCAATAAAAAGACATATGGTGGCTAATTGGATAAGAAAACATAACCCAAGTATTTGCTGTCTACAAGAGACCCAACTCACACAGTGTATAAAAAAAGAGAAAGAAAAAAAAAATCTAAAGGACTTTAAAGGAGAGACCAACAGCAATGCAGTCAAAGTAGAGGACTTTAACACCACACTGATTTTACTGCATAGATATTCCAAACCAAAAACAAGGAAACAGTGACTCTAAATGGCACACTAGATCAGATGGATTTAAATGATGTTTACAAAACATTTCTCCCTGGAACTGCAGAATATGAATTCACCTCAAGTGCACATGGGACATTCTCAAAGATAGACCACATGCTAGGATACAAAACAAGTCTCTATAAGTTCAAGAATATTGAAATCATATCAAGTATCTTCTTGGACATTTATACCATGGGATAATATGCAGCTGTAAAAAGGAAGGATTCCTTACCCTATGAGGCAGCATGGCAGTACCTGAAGACTATTATGCTAAGCAAAATAAGCCAGTCAGAGAAAGACACATATCATGTGATCTTACTCATATATGGAATATAATGAACAAAATAAACCAATGAACAATATAGATCCAGAGACATAGAAGCCTGTAACAAACTTACATATCTCAGAGGGAAGAAAGGGGTGGGTGAGGCAGGATTAACATAAGAATTTATGTGCATAACCCATGGAGATAGACAATAATGTGGTGAAGATCTGGGAAGAGGGGTATAGGGTAGAGGAGATCATGGGGGAAAACCAGGGACAACTGTTATTCTTCCAAAATATGAAGGTGTATTAAAAAAAAAACTAAATTATTTTTAAATGCAGAATTATATGTAAGTGAAAAGCTAAGGAAAATATATTTATATAGTTTCTATATTATCCTGGTTTAAAAAGAAAAAATGATGATGGTTTAATAAGCCAGAAAGTTCAGTAACACCTTAAATGAATACTCACAAGCAATTCCTGAACTATCAGTATTTATGGCAGTAGACACAAATCTACTTTGCTGACAAACAAAATTGTATGTATTTAAAGTATACAGTGTGATGATTTTACATATATATATATACTTTTGTGAAATGATTACTACAATCAGATTAATTAACACATACATTACCTCACACAATATCTTTTTGTATGTGTGTGGGGTGGGTGAAAACAGGTAAGGTCTCATCTCAGGAAATTTCAAGTATGAGCACAGTATTAACTGGGTATTTTACATTAGATCCTAGAAAATAAAATTAACTAGTTAAATAAATAAATACAATATGATGACTTCATAATTAAAGGAGGAAATGTAATGATAGATAAAGGTGTGTCCTTTTCTGTGCATTCCACAATTTATGAAAAAAACCTAGTAATTAAACTCCAATGTTATTGGCTCCTCTTATTCAACTACAAGAGAAGATAAACTACCCTCAAGGCTATTTTCTTGCCTCCCCACTCCTCCCTGCTGTTTTTGCAACTCAGGAAATATACCAAGAAGTCTCTACTTAATAAAAATTTCCCTCCCCCATCCCTCTCAGAAAATTCTTTTGAACTCTTCATAACTTTTGCACTAAGCATATTTTACATGCTTGGAAAAATAGTGACAAGACACCCCCAAAGGATATCTGCAAGACTTACTCCTAAAAAACAAATAAAACATAAAACATAAAGACAAATCAAAGACCTCCCTTTCTTGTCATCTGTTAAGAACAATACCTGCTTAAAGATGAAAGCTGCTCTTTGTTTCTGACCCATATGTTAATTAAAATTTCACCAGCCCCTTCCCTTGGGGGAAAGTCAGTAAACACTCCCTCTGTATCTATCTCTTCTAACAGTTATCAAATCTTTTCACAGCCCTGCATCACTGACAAAAAGCCCTAACAAAGGGTTTTCTTGATTTCAAAGAAGAAATATTTAACCATGGGCCACCAAATTACCATGCTTCCTGAGCTGCCAAATTATTACCTGGGTGTGACCAATCCCATAGAGTCATAAAATTGTCCAGTACCAAAAGGCAAAACGTCAGCTTAAGTTGCTTCATACATGTTGAATACTGAAAGGACGCTGGAGGCACAAAGCAGTTATTTAAGTAGTGTACCAATTTCTCTTGGTTGCTACTACTACACAGTAGATCCTTCTTTCAGCCTAGACCTGTGGATTCATAAAGCACTCCCAATGTCCTGTTTAAAGACAAAGAAATTATGTGGCCTGGATTACTGATAATTTTCCGATCAATGACCAACCAGAAAGTGGACAGCTGCAGTAGACATACTCTGGATATTCATGAAGAACAGAGGATAAGAAAAACTGTCAAAATAAGCTGGTTTTGAGGAAGTTCACATTCTTATTCATTTTGCTTGAATGACAATGACCAGATATGCAAGTAAATACTGATTCATGGCCCTGGCCTTGCTTTACATCAATTGCCAGTGACATGAAAGAAACATGATTGCAGAATTTTTCACATAGAAGTTTGGGCAGAGGTTTGTGGACAGTTTTCACTCAGTGGGCAATTATCAATACAAAGATAATTGAATCATGTATGATGCTTATCAGATTGTACTGTCAAAGTTGAGGATTTAATTTGAGAGGATAGGTAGGCATTCTCTGTATTTGTTCACACATCTGGAATATAAAAGCCATAAAAAAAACAAAGAGAAAAACACAATATCCCACATACAGACAAAATCATGGTGGTTACCAGTGGGGAAAAGGCATGAGTAAGGAAAAAATAGGGTAAAGTGGTTTAAATTAAAGATGACTAGAATTTGGATGGTGAGAAAATAATTATTCTTTGTTGTATATAACGTTTTACAACAAAAATTTATATAACTTTATTAACAAAGTTAAAACTCAATTAATAAAATAATTTTAAAGAAAATCTTTGTTACTGCCTCACATTGTAAAAAAAAAGAAGACATTATTCTGCTCTTGAATTTTATGAACATATTCTGTTAACTTACCACTTTTTAAATAAAGATAAAGTAAATCATCTGTCGAGACTGAAAAGTACAAGTTGTGCTGTATGACATTAGCCATCAGAGAGTTAAGTAAAAATAGTGTCTATGAAAAGAAAAAAATCAATCAGTAAGAGATGAAAAACCAATTTCTGACTACATAGTCCAGCAAAACAAGAAAAATTCTCTATATTAGTCCACAGTATCACTAGATGCAGTAGGGACTGCAGTGACAATGCAAACTAAGACTCTTGTTTCAACCAGTGGTGATATAAAAATTCTGAAAAGTTTCTGAGGGGGTCACAACATACACAAAACATTTAATTGATTTATATCCAAGACTGATTTATATCCAAGACTCCAAATTCAGCTTGAGGATTTTCAGGACATGTGTAGATATTTGTCTTAAGGGTTCCTAGAATGGTAGAGAGCTGTCAAACCTGATAACAACTGTTCAGGGGAGTTAAAACTGGTGGGAAAGAAGTAACCCTAGAGGACATGTTTCATATGGATCCTAGAAACCCAGAGGCCAGTGTTGTGGCAAGAGCTCTATATCATGGCTGAGGGACCTCTGGGCATCACTGTGGCTTCCATCCCATCTTTAGCGCAAAAGAGTCCTAGGTCAGAGGGTCAAATATTCAATTTTAGGGCATGTCATCACCCTTCACATTTGACTGAGATTTGTGACAAAGCATTTTCTTGGATTCAAAAAAGGAAGATTTAATTATGGGCACCAAGTTACCATGCAACCTGATCTTTGATGTCATCCATGGAGCACATTAAAATATCATGAATTTAAAGGAGTACATATATGATCCAACCTGGAAGGACCAAATCAGTAGTATGAGAGGTGGTTCAGTTTTCCTGGGTCCCTACTGTTATACAAAGGATCTGTATTTCAGCCTAGATAAGAGGATTCTTGAAAAGTCTTGTGACTTGTTGACAGAGGGGGGAAAAAATCATGATCTTCATCCTGATGATTTTCCATGATACTGATGAGCAAATAGATAGTGGACAGCTTCAGTGTGACAGATTATCTCTGGACATTCACGAAGGACAGTGGGTAATAATACCATCACAATAAATAGAGGTTGGGACAGTTCATTTCATCATTCCCTTTGCTTCAATAACAAATGATCAGATATGCAGGAAGTTACTCACTTATGGTTCTGCCTATTATTTTGTAACTAGGATTAGGGACATGAAAAAGCATGATTTGTAACATTAATTATGTAGTTACCAGGAATTTCTCTCTTTGAGTTATGATAGTGCTTAAACACTTCTGTGACCAATGTTTACAAATGAATTGATTATATATTTTGTCAGGGACTAGTACATGTATCATTTCAGAGACTAGTATATATATGACTTATGGTACATTCATGATGAACCCTGCAGGATCCTGGAGGCACAAAGCATTTATCTATGTAGTGGCACAATTATCCTCAGTTTTCACTGCTACACAATGCATACCTCTTGCAGCCTATCTCTTTGGACTCATCAGAAACTTTTTATGACCTTTTGACAGATGAAGGAAAGACATGGCCTGACTTAAAGATAATTTAGAGGGATGTTTATGAACAGCCAGAGAGTGGAGCACTGCAGTAAGAGAGATCATCTGTAAATATTCATGACACAGAGTGGGAAAGTAAAATATCACTATTGGTAGAGTTTGGGGCAGTTCTGACTCCAGAGTCCAATGGAGACAATCTTTTAATATTGTCCTAGAACCTCACTAAGGTGAGGACTACTGTGGCAATCAAATGGGTTTCCTGGGTTTTAATTTTCATGTCTGAAGTGATAACATAGATGTTCTAAAAAATATCTGAGTGGTACAGAAGACCAGCCGTGGATGTTTTCTTGATTTACATTCAATTACAGGTTCAGATTGATGAGCTTCAGGACATAAATAGGTTATTTTTCTGAATGTTGCCAAACCAGATGTGAAACAACTTAAAAATTTTCATGATAGAGTTTTAACTAATTTTTGAGGAAATTAGAATAAGTCAAAATTTGTCATAAACTGGAAAATGTGCAAGGAGAAACACATAAGGCTAACAATGATAGTTAACTCTCCTGTGGCAGTTGCTAGCTTGGGTAGACCCAAGTCCATGCAGAACACTAACACTAAAGGTGAACAACAAAGTGTGACCCTTGAAAGAGTGAGCTACTCTTTTGAAGAACTCTGCTCTCTCTGTGATTTAAACAAGCAAAAATATATAAAATAATTGTGGAATTAATTAAAGTTGTACAATGTTAAAGAACATATAAATACAAATGAGATAAAATGTATTAACTTAGGACAATAAGGCAGATATTCTAAATTTATATTTGCATGTTGGGTGTTTGGCTGATAAATATATCTAACAATGGCACAATAAATTTCACAGCAAAAACCCTACTGTTTCTTGTTTAAATAATAAGTAGTTCAGTGGTTTAGAAAGACAAGAATGTTGGAGTGGATTGTTCATGTGAGTCCTATTGCACAATATGGGAGAGTCATCATGGCATAATTTTCACCAATACATTAAGAAATATATTGATGAGTGGAAACAGCATATTTGAAGAGCTGCATAATGACACTTATCTGAAGGCCATAATTTGGGAATGGAAGCTTCTTAATTATAAAATTTAAATGTGATGGGAGACATTGAATTCCAGGTGGGAGGGGTCAATATGCTTAGTCCAATCATTAGCTTCAAAACTTGTCAGACCACCCTAAAAATAAAGCAAATCAAAGCAGAATCTAATAAGCCTGACTGGAATTGTCCTACAGTGATGGCAAATGCATTAAGGTCCTACAAGTGAACTCAGCAAGCCCACTGTATTCTTTCTTGATTTATTGAAGCAGAAATGTTCTAGGTGAAGTGAATCATTTTCTCACTGGAATCAGAAAAATCATTCAATTAGCCTTGTTGACAATCCATGACAGGAGCCAGTTTACATACCCAGAATTTTTCAATGAAGAAAAGATAAGAGTGTCTTGGGAGAACATCCACAAAGGCCAACCCCTCCCCCCCCCAAAAAAAGAGTATACTGTTAAGCTTACTTCATTCTTATCCCTGAGGGACTGATAGCATTTTTTAAACTGGGGCAACTGTTTTGTAGAAAGCAAAAACAAAGATAATTTAGGAAGTAAAGGACACTGGTTCTGAACAGAATTTGGTGTCAAACACAAAAATGTTACTGTGGCCTTTTACTTAGACTAGAAACACTTGAGGGTCAAGTGATCAATGGTATTTTAGCTCAGTTTCATTTTGCAGTGGATTAAAATGTCACTGGACCCATTGTAATTTCCCCTGGTTCTAGAATCCATAACTGAAATAACCATGACAGCAGCATGAATCCTCACACTGATTTAATGAGGAATTAGGGCTACTATAATGAGAAAGTCTAAACAAAAGCCATTTAACCTACTAATGCCTAGGTAAGTATTCAGTAAAAAATAGTAAACATCAGCACTTAAAAGGTGCAGAATGCTAATTCTACCATATTCATCTTAAAATTTTGATTTGGCTTGCTCAAAATGAGGAAAGAAAGGATTATGAATAGGAAGGGAACTGAAAGACAAGAAGAGGAAAGGAGAAAAAAAATTGAGAAGGATTAAAAGAAGAAATAGATAAAAGAGAAAGAGAATGAGGTTAGTAACATGGGGAAGAAGAGAATGAGAAGGAGCATAAGTAAGAGACTGAGGAAAAGGCTGACATGGAGAATGAGGAGGTAAACAGAAGGAGGGGGTGGAGGACTAGTAATAGTAGGAAGATGAGACAGAGAAGAATCAGGAGAAGTAGAAAGAAAAGTAAAAGTAACAGACTGGCAGTGAAATAACACCAAATTAACTGTAGTTAATTCCAGCTGCTACTGCTGTACTAATGTGGTTGTTTGCTTGAGTAACTTCAAAGTACACATCACCTTGTACCCACCAATGGTTCTGATAAAATGTTCCCCATATGTGTGCTAAGTTCAATCACAGTTGCCTTCTCTTAGGTGGATAGGGCAGCATATAATTTCAATATATTTCCTCTGGGGTGTATCACTTCTACAACCCTTGGATTCCATTAGACTTGTAGAGGTCTTGGCTGCCCTCCATTGGAAACGTGATGATTCATGACAAGGATGACATTATGATTACTAGACATAGTGAGTGGGAACAGTATTACTCTCAAATTGATACACTTTTTTTTTTTTTTAAAGTATCTTCATTGTTGAAAGAATTACAGATGTCGCCATTTTTTGCCCACTGACCCCTTCTGCCCTGAACCCACCCCACACTTCAGGCCTTCACCACACTATTGTGTGGGTCTATGGGTTATGCATATAAATTTTTTGTTTAATCTCCCCCACCTTTCCTCTGAAATTCCTCAGTCTGTTTCATGCTTCTATTTCATTGGATCCATTTTGTTCATTAGTTAATTTTGTTCTTTAGATTCCACATATAAGTGAGAATATGTGATATTTTTCTTTCTCTGCCTGGCTTATTTTGCTTAGCATAATATTATCCAGGACATCCATGCTGTCCCAAAGGATAAGATATTCTACTTCTTTACAGCTGTGTAGTATTCCATGGTGTAAATATCCCAAAGCTTTTTTATCCATGCATCTTGGGCTGTTTCCATATCTTACCTATTGCAAGTTATGCTATTAAGAACATAGGGGTGCATATATTCTTTATGATTAGTGTTTCAGAATTCTTAGAATATATTCCTAGAAGTGGGACCATTGGGTCAGAACACATTTCCATTTTTAAATTTTGAAGAAACCTCCCTACTCTTTTACCTATGCCTTTTGATTGGAGCATTTCATTCATTTATACTTAAAGTTATTATTGATGGGTAATTATCTTTTGGCATTTTAATTCCTTGTACCTATCTTCTTGCCCTTTCTCTATTTCTATTTCTTATTGAAGAAGTCCCTTTAACATTTCTTGCAATATTAGTTTAATAGTAATAAGCTCCTTTAACATTTTTATTTTCTGGGAAGCTCTTTATTTTACCATCTATTTAGAATGAAAGTTTTGCTTGGTAGAGTAGTCTTGGCTTCACATCCTTGTTTTGCATTACCTTGATTACATTATGCCACTTCCTTCTAGCTTGTAGAGTTTCTGATGATAAATCAGGTGACAGCCTTATGGGAGCTCCGTTGTAGGTAATGGACTGCTTTTCTCTTGTTGCCTTTAAGATTTTTTCTTGGTCTTCAATTTTTGGCATTTTAATCATGATGTGCTTGATTGTGGGCCTCTTTAGGTTCTTCTTTCTGGGAACTTTCTGTGCCCCATGAACTGTGTAACTGTTTTCTTGATAATGGGAAGTTTTCTCCCATTATTTCTTCAAACAAACTGTGTCCCTTACTTATCCTCTTCCCTTTCTGGCACACCTATAATGTAATTATTGTTATGTTTCATGTTGTCCCTCAGCCTAATTAAACTGTCCTCCTGTTTTTTATTTTTATTTTTTGGATCTATGATTAAGTGATTTTTTTCCCCTACCATCTTATAATTTACTGATCAGATTCTCAGCTTCCTCTAATCTGATTTTATTCCTTCTAATGCATTCTTTGTTTCTGCTATTTCATATTTCATAGTTTTCATATAATTCTCATGCTTCTGAGCATCCTTAAAATCAGCATTCTGAACTCTATATCTGATCAATTGCTTATTTCTATTTTATTTAGCTTTTTTTTCTGGAAACATCTGTTATTTCATTTGGAGCTTGTTTGTTTTTTTCAGTCTCCCAATTTTGGCTGTCTATTTGATTTTTTCTTTTAAATTAGGTTACTTTGCTAAGGCTGTTTTATGGAGGGTATCTAGGGCAGGACAATATCAGCCGCTTTTGTGACTGGCCTTGAATACACTGTTTGAAGATATCAACAACCCATAGCTTGGAGTTACCTCTGCTGGACTAACCTGTTACCTCTGTTTGGCCTGTGTGCGTTTGGACAGGATCATGATGCACACCAAAGCCTGCTTTTCCAAGGACTGAGTCCAGAATCAGCTAATTTTGAATAATGTAAACATATTGTTGTTTATGTTTATTTTGTTTAATAAGGATCAAGTGAATCATCTGTTCAGACTTTGTTGAGTGTTGAGGAAAAGGAAAGAAAATCAATAGGTAAAGGTTACTAAACAAAGTTCTGATTCTAGACACACAAAGAAAGAATTTCTAAATACTGAAGGATAGCATCTTTAGATGAAGGACAGAGGACAGCTGTGGAAATCTAATCAGTGTTCTGGGTTCTAATTTCTATCTGTGTTAATGACACAGATTTTCTGAAAAATTTCTGAATGCCCCTCAACAGCAGACATGGATAAGCTATTAATCATCATTTGAGATTGTTTCACTAATTTATTTCCATGACTCCAGTTCCAGCTTGAAAACCTTCAGCACATAAATAATTTTTTTCAGTGGTTCTAAGGCAAATGTGAGAAAACCATGAAAGTTTCATGGTAGAATTTTAAACAGTATTGGAGAAAATTAGAATAATTCAGGAGTTGTCACAGACTGGAAAAAATATAAAAGAGAAATCCCAAGGTAATAATGATAGTTACATCTCCTTTGACATGTAACACTTTTAACTAGTCTCAAATCCCAACTGATTGCTACAGGTTAGAAACAAAATGTGACCCTTGTAGAAGTGTGTACTCTTTATGAGAACTACATGAGTTTTGCAACTTACACAGGCAGAAATATATGGAATATATGTGGAAATAATTAATGGTTGAAAACAATGTTAAAACAAACATAAATTTTGATGTTATAAAATTTATTAACTGGGGCCCAACAGGCATAGCCTTTGCATTTATAACTGCAGCTTGGATCATTAGAAAAGGCTCTGAGTTTTTTTGAAATTTTTGGCTGAAATATCCATCCAATTATTGCTCAATAAGTGTGACACATAAGTGTGCATTGTCTCCTGTTTTATTTTTATTTTAATTAATTAATTAATTAATTTATTTATTTATTTATTTTAAATAGATATTTATTTGAGAGAGGAAAGGAGAGAGAGAGAGAGAGATAGAAACATCAATGATGAGAGAGTCATTGATCGAGCCCACAACCTGGTCATGTGCCCTGACTGGGAATTGAACCCCAATTGCCTGGATCCCAGGTTGATGTTCAACCACTGAGCCACGCCCAGCCAGGCTGTCTCCTGTTTTAAAGTAGGAGAAGCAATTCAAAACTTTAGGGAGGTGGGAATGTGAATGGGTTGGTCATGTAAGTTCTACTCCACATTCTTGGAGTGTATAAAAAGATAACATTCATTAATATATTGAGAAATATACTGAAGATGGAAAACAGCATTTTTGAAAAGTTGAGTGATAACTCTTCTCTTTGGGCCAGAGACTGAAAAGTTACACCTCTCAATTGTAAAATCTAAAGGTGATGGGAGACATTGGATTTTCATCTTGTAGGAGGATTTGGGCTTGTCCAATCATTAAACTCACAGTAGATATGATCACTCTAAAAGACAGCAAATCTAAAGAATCCAATGAGTCTGGCACTGAATTTCGATATAGGCTAATCAATCATGGTGTTCCTAGAAATGAAGACAGCAAACATATTATAGTCTTCCTCAATTAACTGAGCAGAAATGTTCTAGGTTATGTGAACAATGTTTTCACTGGAATCATTAAGGTCCTCAGTCAGCCCAATAACAATAGTCCCAACATGAGCCAGTTTAACACCAGGTTTCTTAAATGAAGAAAAGACCAGAACCTATAGAAAAAGACCCTACACTGACAACAAAAATAATTATACTGTTAGCCTTACTTTGTCCTTTTCACCAAGGGACTGATGGCCTTTTCCCCAGGGTAACTGTCTATTTGCGATAAAGCATATAACAAAATAATTTAGGGTCTAGAGGACACTGAATTTAACTGAAATTGGTGTCAAAAAACAAAATGTTTCTATTCCCTTCAACTCAGAATAGGAGTTTATGAGGCCAGGTGAGCAATGGAGTTTCAGCTTAGGTCCATTTTTAAGTGAGTCCAAATTTCATCAGATGCATTCTGTAGTTCTGTCTGGTTCTAGAATGCATAACCGAAATAACAATAACAGAGGAATAAATACCCACTTTGGCTTACTGAGAAGTGAGGGCTACTACAGTGTTTAAGTCTATACAGAAGCCATTAAAAATGCCCTAACCTAGATAAATAAAAGCAAAATTTAAACCACATAACTGGATAAAGAGAAGATATCTGTGCAGCTGTCAAGGATTTGAAAGATGGAGGATGACTGATTTGACCACAGGAACACAAGGAGAAGGAGAAGGAGAAATAGAAGGAAAAAAGAGCAAATGAAGACTAAAAAAGAAAGAGAGAAAGAGAAGTAAAAGAAGTAATAGAAGGAGGAGAAGGAAGAAAATCAGGAGGAGAAAGAGAAGGTGAAGAAATAGGAGAAAAAAGAAATAGAAACAACTTGAAATTTGCAGTAAATTAAAGCAAAATTTAACTACTGCTGATTCAACCTGCTGATGCCATACTAATGTGGTTACATTGCTTAAATAACTGCAATGTACACATCACCTGGTACCCACCTACTTTTCTGGCAAATGTTACCACATATGTACCCCAAATTCAAGCAGTGTTGCCTTCTCGCAGCCAGCACAGCCAGCATATACATTTGTTTTCTTTTCTCTGAGGTGTATTACATCCTCAGACCTACATCTTTATCTTGATTCCAGAGGATCTGCCTTATGCAACTCCAGAATATCCCTTTCCCTGTTTTATTACAGGGTAACATTATGCTGACTAACCTAGTGAGTTTTAACAGTACTGCACTAGAATTGATACACATTTTAGTCATGAGTAGGAATAAATATGTCTAAAATTCAGATTTTTTCTTACTCAGTGAAATGTTTTAGCCAGCTGTAACTATTTGGAAACAATAATCTGTGGTATCTGGACTCACCTGGAGCCAAAATGAGTCATAGCACCCGGTGGGCCTCGTTATTGTAGAGGCATCATATTCTTCTGCGGAGCATGAGACTCCAGAAAATTTATGGAGTACCTGAAAATCTGATTCTTTTCAGATGGACCTGACAAAGGTGGCCCTGTTACATGTCCAGGCTAATGTAAAAGTTAGCCTTTATCCTGGCTTGTATATTGTAGAAGACTTGAAGATCCTACAAGTTTCTGTTTTGTGCTTTAGGGATAACNGTCCAGGCTAATGTAAAAGTTAGCCTTTATCCTGGCTTGTACATTGTAGAAGACTTGAAGATCCTACAAGTTTCTGTTTTGTGCTTTAGGAATAAGTAGAGGTGAATCTCAGTGCAGATACTCAAGATTTTCAACCAATGTCATAACATCATTCAAATATATATATATATGTATATTTTGAGAAAATCTTGGACTTAAGTTTGGCAAATAAAGTTTATTCCTAAAAGTGCAGTCATTTTGTTGAGGCCCCACTCCACATGCAAAATTATCTCCAGCCAGAAAACAAGAATTTAAGCATTCTCTTCTGTCACCTAGTGCTCCGACTGAGAAAGTGCATATAGAAATACACAGGACAGCAAGATACACTGTCAATGAGAAAATGCAACAACTGGAGCCAGAACCTGACATCATCATGGTTCACTGAATTTTAAAGAGCAATGAAAGTAGTAATCCCCAGGGCCAAGATCCATAAAGATCCTATTATATTTCAGAGCCCTGTTGGAAGTTGAGAAATACAGTCTATAGCTGAGGTCCATCTGGGTAACACAAGTGGCCTCATCCTTGTGAAGCCCAAGGCTGTTGGAGATATGAGGGGTCAATTCTGAGGATAGAAAGTTGTCTCCCACAAAATGGATTGATATTTGATCCAAAGGGTTTCCTTGGTTTCAAAGAAAGAATGCATAACCATGAACCACCAAGTGATCATGCAACTGGAACAGTCACTTATTACCTGGGTGTTGCAAAAGGACAAAACACAGGAGAACTACAACACCAATTAAAAGTGGTACATACATTATCAAATTGGGGAAACCTTGAGGGAAAACCAGTTATATAAGTGGACCAATTTATCTCAATTCTTATTGCTAAAGAGTGGACTGCTCTTACAGCCTAGATCTTTGGACTCATGGGGATAATCCTATGACTTGTTGAGAGAGGAAAGAAAGACATGGCTTGGCTTAGGTAATTTTGCCTGATATCAATGGCCAATCAGAAAGTGGGCAGCTGGAGCATACAGACTAAATCTGGACATTCCTGTAGGGCAGAGGGTAGGGAAACCATTAGCTGAGTTTGGGGCAGTTACACTTCTGATTAACTTTTTAAAAATATATATATTTTCCATTGCTTTTTTAGAGGGAATGGAAGGAAGAAAAAGAGAGAGAGAGAGAGACATTGATGTGAGAGAGACAGATTTACTGGTTGTTTTCAGGACCCTTCAGTCTACGGGCTGATGTTATAATCACTGACCCAAAATGGCTAGGTATGATTCACTTTTATTTGATTTCAAATGAGTAGATATGAAAGTATATGTTGATTCATGGCTCTGGTCAATATTTTACATCAATAACCAGGATGATAATGAAACATGATGAAAAATTCTTCACATTGAAACTTCTGCAGAGGTTTGAGGCCAGTGTTATCTCATTGGGTAAAAATATAAAAAGGTATTTATGTATCTTAGGGTGCTTATCAGAATGCAGCATCAAAGTAGAGGATTTAAGGGGTCAAGAGCATAATTTGGTACTTTTGGTATTTTCTTTCACCTGTGTAGTCTAAACGCATGAGTGAGGATAAGGAGGATAAGGGGTCAAATAAAAAGAGATTAGACTTTGTTGAGCACATAATAGAGTATGTTATGCTGTACTATGTAATTGTATAAGTGACATTGATATAATGTTATTAACAATTTTATACTCCAATAACTAATAATGAAATAATTTTACAAATAAAATGTGTCCCTTCCACTATTGTCTAAGAAAAGAAGAGACCATTTTCTGTTTTGGAATAATATGAACATATATTTGTTTACTTATCTTCTGTTCACCAAGGGTCAGGTTAATCATTTGTTGAGATGGGGAGCTAGAAGGTGTTATGTAGGACCTTAGCAAAATACACATATGGAGAAATAATGTATAAAAACAAATCAGTTATTAAGAGTTAACCAACTATACACACCAAATATAGGAGCAACAAAATATATTAAAAAAAAAAAAAAACTTCAGAAGGACTTTAGGGAGAGATTGAAAGCAATACAATGAAAGTAAAAGACTAATAGCACACTGACAATATTGGACAGATCTTCTAGACAAGAAATTCAACAAGGACACAGCAAACCTCAATGACACACTAGATTACATGGAATTAATTGACATTCACAGAACATTCATCCCAAATATACAGAATATACATTCTTCTCAAGTGCACATGGGACATTTTCAAAGATAGACCAAATATTAGGACAAAAAGCAAGTCTCCACAAGTTCAATAAGATTGAAATCATATCAAGCACCTTCTGAAATCACAATGGCATGAAATTAGAAATGAAGTACAATAAAAAACATTCAAACTCATGGAGGCTAAATAACATGTTATTAAATAATGAATGGGTTACCAAAGAGATGAAAGTAGAAATAAAAAAACCTTTTGAAAATAAATGAAAATGAACATACAACAGCCCAAATCTATGGGACAAAATTAAAGCAGTCCTGAGAGGGAAATTTATAGCCCTACTAGCCTACCCCAATAAACAAGAACAACTTCTAAAAAATTATCTAATCCTACAAAATAAAGATTTCAAAAGAAAACTACAAGAAACACCCAAGATAAGTAGGAGAAAAAAAATAGTAAAGATTAGAGTGGAAATAAATGACACAGAAACTAAAAAGAAAATACAAAAAAATTAATGAAACCTAGAGCTGTTTCTTTGAAAGATAAACAAGATTGATGCACCTTTAGCCAGACTCACTTTTAAGCAGACTCACCAAGAAACAAAAAGAGAAGACCCAAATAAATAACATTAGAAATTAAAAAGTTTACATAACAACTGACCTAGCAGAAATACACAAAGGTCTGTGAGAAAATACTATGAAAAACTATATTTCAACAAACTGGACACTGTAGGTGAAATGGACTAATGCATAGAAACATACAATCTTCCAAAGTTTAATCAGGAGGAATCAGAAAACCTAAATATTCCAATAACAACTAATCAAATTGAAGCAGTAAAAAAATAAAAACTCCCAGAAAACAAAAGTCCTGAACCAGATGGATTTACAGGCCAGTTTTACCAAATATTCAAAAAAGAGTTCACACTTAATTCCCTCAATCTATTCCAGAAAATTCAAGAAGACTCCTAAGCTCTTTTTATGAGGTCAGCATAGTCCCAATCCAAAATCCAGATAAAGACATTACAAAGAAAGAAAATTAAAATCTAATATCTGTTGTGGACATATGCTAAAATCCTCAACAAAATACTATCAAACCAGGTCCAGCATTACATTAAAAAGGTCATACAACATGACAAAGTGAGATTTATTTCAAAGATCCAAGGCTGATATAATATTTGTCAATTAATAATGTGACACACCACATAAACACAAAGGGTAAAAATTCATATGATCTTATCAATATCTGCAGAAAAAACATTCCACAAAACTGGCACCCATTTTTTATAAAAAACCTCAGAAAAGTTGGAATAGAGGGAACAGATGCCAATATAATAATGGCCACATATGACAACCCTACAGCCAACATCATACTCAATGGTCAAAAACTAAAACCATTTCCCTTAAAAACAGGAACAAGACAGTGTTATCCACTCTCCCCGCTATTATTTAGCATAGCCCTGAAAGTAATTGCCACAGTGATGACACAGGAAGAAAACATAAATGGTGTCTAATTTGGAAACAAGGAAATAAAAGTGTCATTATTCATAAATGACATGATATTATACATAAGAAGCCCAAAGACTCCACCAAATACTACTAGAGTTGATAAGTGAGTTTAGAAATGTAGCTGCATATAAAATTAGCATATGGAAATTGACAGAATTTTTGTATACCCAAAATGAACTCTCAGAAACAGAAACTAAAACACAATATCTTGCCTGGCTGGGAGTGGCTCAGCGGTTGAGCATCAACCTAGGATCCAGGCGATCGGGGTTCAATTCCCAGTTAGGGCACATGCCTGGATTGCAGGCTCGATCAATGACTCTCTCATCATCGATGTTTCTATCTCTCTCTCTCCCTCTCCTTTCCTCTCTCTGAAATCAACAAAGATATATATTTTTAAAAAATATCTTTTATGATTACAACTAAAAAAGCCCAAAAACCTAGGAATAAACTTAACCTACAATGTAAAAGACCTGTGCACTGGAAAAACAGAGGAGAAGTATACCATGGAAAAATATACCATACTCATGGGTTGGAAGAATTAATATCAATAAAATGCCCATATTAGCCAAAGCAATCTATAGATTTTATGCAATTCTTATTAAAATACCAGCAACATATTTTACAGAGCTAGAACAAATATTTCAAAAATTTATATGGAACCAAAGAAGACCTGGAATAGCTACAACTATCTGGGAAAAAANTCTATAGATTTTATGCAATTCTTATTAAAATACCAGCAACATATTTTACAGAGCTAGAACAAATATTTCAAAAATTTATATGGAACCAAAGAAGATCTGGAATAGCTACAACTATCTGGAAAAAGNATGGAACCAAAGAAGACCTGGAATAGCTACAACTATCTGGGAAAAAGAAGGATAGAGTTGGAGGGATCACTTTACCAGATATCAAACTATACTACAAAGCCATTGTAATCAAACCAGTCTTGTATTGGTACTATAACAGACACACAGATCAATGGTACAGAACAGAGACCCCAGAAATCGACCCATACAATTATGACCAAGTAATACTTGACAAAGAAGTCAAGAGTATACATGGGGTAAAGAGAATCTTTTCAATAGGTGAGGTTGGGAAAATTAGACAAGCACATGCAAAAAAGCAAAACTAGATCACCAACTTACTCCATACACAATAATTCACAGTGAATAAAAGACTTAAAATCATGAAACCATAAAGATCATGAAATAAAACATAGTCAGTAAAGTCACAGACATCTCACATAGTGAAATTTTCACTGATACATATGTTAGGGCAAGAGAAATAAATGAGTAAATAAACAAACGGGACTAAATCACACTAAAAAATTTCTACACAGTGAAAGTAATCATCTTCAAAACGTAACAGAACCCACGCTATTGGAGAATATATTTGCCAAGGACACATGTGATAAGGTGATAATTTCCAAATTGTACAAAGAACTAATACTACTCAGCCAGAGGAAGTCAATCCAATTTAAAAATGGGCAAATGACCCAAATACTTCTCCAAAGGGAATATACAGATGGTCAAGAGGCATGTGAACTAATGCTCAATGTTGCTAATCATCACACAAATGCAAATCAAAACCACAATGAGGTATCATTTCACACCTGTCAGAATGGCTACATCAACAAATTAACAAGTGATACATGCTGGCAAGGATGTGGACAATGGGTAACCCTGGTACACTGATGGTGGAAATGAAGTTAGGCACAGCCATTATGGAAAACACTATTGGGGTTCTTCAAAAAATTAAGAGTAAAAATACTTTTTGACCTAGTGATTTCACTTCTAAGAATATATCCTAAGAGTCCTGAAACACTAGTCAGAAAGAATTTATGCACCGCTATGTTCATAGGAGCCCAACTTACAATATATAAGATCTGGAAACAGCAAAAGTGCCTATCAGTAGATGAGTGGAATAAAAAAAGCTGTGGAAAATTAACACCATGGAATACTGTGCAGCTGTAAATGAGAAAGATCTCATACTCTTTGGGAAAATGGATGGTCAAGGATAATATTATGCTGTCACTTATATGTGGAATCTAAAGAAAATAATAAACTGATTGACAAAATAGATTCAGGGACAATGGGTGGAACAAACTGACAAATCTGAGAGGGAAGTGGGGATTGGTTGGTGGGTGGGGAGAGATAAACCAAAGAATTTATATGCATTTGTGCATAATCCATGGACAAACACAATAATGTTGTGAAAGCCTAGGGTGGCAAGTGGGTGCAGGGTGGAAGGGGTTAATGGAGAAAAATGGGGACATCTGTCATACGTTCAACAATAATGATAACATTTGAAAAATACTTTTAAAACCATTTCTGCTTTCAGAGTTCAGCCAAACGACAATTGCTAAATATTGTACCACTTCATCACTAGTTTGAGGAGTGAGGATCATTGTGGTAATTCAATGAGTTTCTTGGTTTCTAGTTTTCTTTTCTGAGGTGATAACCTAGACATTCTGATTTGTTTCTGAGTGGATCAATACATGATCAGAATATATTGTTTACTTGACTTATATTCAAGACTCCAGATTCAGTCTGAAGGGTTTCAGGACATGAGTAGATATTGTCACAATGGTTCCAAGGCAGATGTGAGAAAATTTGGAAAGGTTTATGATAAGAAGCTGGTAAATGTTATCATCATAGTCCACTGTGTTTTAGAGAGTTGAGCAAGCTGTAACCCTAGAAACCAAGCTTCAGCATGATTCTAGCTCTCCAGTGATCTGTACAAAGGCAAGGATTTCTGTCTCTCACTCATGTCCATCTAAGCATCATTTGTTACTATCTCCTCTATAGCCCAAATTAGTCCTATTTATAAGGGACAAGCATTCAGGGCAAGGGGCGGGGCAGTCATCACTGTGGGATTTAAGTGAATATTGCCTCCAATTGCTTCCTTTGTTTCATAGATGAAATGCTTACCTATGGTCCACCAATTTACCATGCAACATGCACATTCCATTATGCCCTTGGTGTGTGTTACCCACAGAGTCATAAAGGACCCATGCACTGGATGGCTACAAAATCAATTTAAAGTGATACATACATGAATGAACATGGGGGACAAAGAGGTAATATAAGTGGTGGCCAATTTCCCAGTCCCTACTGCTATAGAAATGATTTTTCATTCAGGATAGAGTTGGGGACTCAGGGACACTCTCCTATGACTCTGACAAAAGTAGAAATATGTGGCCTGGTTTACCAATGATTCTGAATAATACTGATGACAACCAGAAAGTGTACAGCTGCAGCATGACAGCCCAACTCTGTAAATTTATAACAGACAGTTGGTAATGAAACCATCACAATGTGCAAAGATTGGGGCAGTTCATTTCATCATTAGATTTCCTTCAATGACAAATGTCCAGATATGAAGTTAGATACTGATTCCTCACTCTGCCTATTATTTTGCAATATCATTTCAGGATATGATAAAGAATGATTGGAAGATGCCTCACAATGGCATTTGGGCAGAAGTTGTTGGACTGTTATCTTTGAAAGGAAAAAAATATACAGTGATATTTGTGTCTCATTTAATGATCACAGGGAAGACTTGAAATTATATATTAAATAATCAAAAAGCAAAAAAACCCCACAAAGGGCACATTCTATATTCTACCTTATTTATGGACTATAAAACCACAAACAAAACAAAGAATCACAATGTTCTACATACAGAACAAATCATGTTACAAGAATAGAAAAAACATGATGGAAGGCAAAGATAATAAAGGGGGTTCAATACAAGAGGATAGAAGAGAATACACATTGGGTGGTAGTCAAATGGAGTATCAGATGTTGTAATATAAAGTAGTACAACTGAAATTTATATAATGTTATAAACCATGTTATCTTCCAAAATTTCATTATGAAATAGTTGAGAAAAACCTCACAAACAGTAAATTCCACCCCTTGTTCAATAAAAGAGGGGAAATTTTCTGGGTTTGGTTAATATATACATATATTTGCTTACTTGTAATTTGTTCATTAAGGATCAGATGAATTATATGCTGAGACTGGGAAGTAGAAATTATGCTGTATGGCATTATACATCAGTTTAATAAATAAAGAAAATAAATATTCAAGAGTTACAAAACCAAGGTCTGATTTCAGACTCTACCAAGCCAGACAATTTCTAAATATGCACCACAGCATCATTAGATGAAGGATTTATGACCACTTTGGAAATCCAATGGGTTTAGTGTGTTTTAATTTCCATGTCTTTGCTGATGAGACAGACATTCAGAAAAAATTTCAAGTGGTGCCCAGCAGAAGACTTGGATTTTTTGTTTATCATCACTTGTAATGTTCTTTTAAAATCATATCTAAGACTGCAGTTTTAGCTTGAATAGCTTTGGGACATGAATAAATTACTTTCTTACCAATGCTTCCAAGCCAGATGTGAGAAAAACTGTAAAGGTTTATGGTAGAGTTTTAACCAATATTGATTAAACTAGAAAAAATTGGACTTCATCACACATTGGTAATATGTGAAAGTGGAGATACACAAGGGTAGTAATGCAGTGACCTCTCCTGTTGCATTTTCTACCTTAACTACAAACAAATATCAGTAGGAATTTGAAGGTTGGTTTAAAGTGTGACTTTTGAGGAAGTGTGCTACTATTTGGAAGAACTACATGATTTGTATAATTTAAACAATCATGAAAATATTGACTATGTTTGGAAATAATTAATTGTGGGGAAAAGTTTAAAAAATATAACGTTGAACGAAATAGAATTTGTTAATTTTGCAACAGATATTTTGCATTTATATCTGCAGCATGGATCATTAAGAAAGACTCAAATTTTATTTGTTTGGTTGTCTGAAAATGCATCCAATGATGATGCAATAAATGTGACCTAGAAATACCCACTGTTTCTTGTTTTAGTGTAGAAAAACTAATACAAAAATTAGAGAAGGAGAAAATTTGAAGTGAATAGGTCATGTGACTCCTATTGTGCACTCTGGAATTTCCATATGGCATAACTTTCACCAATACACTTAGAAATATATTTTAAAATAAAACTGATATATATTAAAAGCTGCATCATGACTTTTCTCTGAACAGACATTGGGAACTGAGGTCTCTCAATGGTAAATGTAATGGGAGACATTTGATCTTCTGGTGGTGGGGGTCAATTGGCCTTGTGCAATCATTGAACCCACGGTAAATCTGAGAACCTTAAAAAATAACAAATCTAAGCGTAAAATCATGAGCCTGACTGATATTGACTTACAATATTGACTAAAACTTACTGTTTTGCTAGAAGGAAAGACATCAAGCCTACTACATTATTCCTTGATGTATTAAAGCAGAAATATTCTAGGTGTAGTGGAAAATGATGTCACTGGAATCATAAAAACATTAAATTTCACTAACATGAGCCAGTTTACACACCCAGAATTCTTAAATGAAGAAAAACAAGAGATTTTTGAAAAAAGACCACCAAGTGACAAGAAAACATTTATTCTATTAACCTCTACTTCTGTCTTTCCCCAAGGGAACATTAACTTTTTACCAGGATAACACTCTACTAGGGAGAAAACAAGCAAATAAGAACAACAACAAGAAAACAAAAAACAGTTTCAGGACTAGAGGACACTTGCTTTTAACTGAGATATATCTCAGCAATGAAAATGCTACTGCTGGTCTTCACTTAGATTGGATATTTTGAGGGGAGGTGATCAGTGGAGTCTATATCATGTCAATTTTGAAGTATGTGCTAAGACCTATCCTGTGGTTTCTCTGGTTCTAGAATACATAACTTAAGTAACCCTAACTATGGAATAACTCCTACCACTGGGTTACTGAGTACTGAGGTCTATTATGCTAAGTAAGTCTAAACAGTAGTCATTGAAACTGCCTATATGAGGTAATTATTAAATCAAAGCTAAATCACATACCTTGATTAACACTAGAGCTTTGTGCCACCTTACAGGATTATAAAGGTGAAGGAGTGCTGATTCACCCACATCTACTGTAATTTTTTGATGTGTCTTGTGGAATAGGAATAGAAAGAGAAGGAGAATGAGTAAGAAGAGGATGGTTAGAGAAAAAAGAAAGAGAAAAATTGGATGGAAAAGTAGGAGAATAAAGATATGAAGGAGAAGGAGAAAGATCAGAAAAAGGAGGAAGAGAAAGACAAGAAACAGAAACCAAGGAGAGGGAGGAAAAAGAGGCAAGTTAGTAGAAGAAAGATCCAGAGAAAAAGGAAAGGGAGAGGAGAAGAAAGATGAAGAGCAGGAGAGGTTGGGGGAAAAATGCAGTAAATTAATGCAAACAACTGCATGTTATTCCAGCTTCTGATGCTGTACCAATGCGGTTACTTTGTTTGAGATATATCAATGTATCCATACACAACTAATATTATTCAAAACACCTCTTTATGTATTCAAAGTTGAATCAATGTTGACTTCTCTCACTTGGCAAGGCCAACATTTATATTCATTATCTTACCTATGGGATGTAGCACCTCTAGAGCTGTCCATCTATATTGAAGAGGCCTTGATTTCTTTTTCCATTCACAGGGTACTTTCCCATTGTTCCATTACATGGATGAGGTTATGCTGACTCAACCTAGTGAGTACTGTACTACACTAGACTTGATATACTTTTAAAGTTAGAATTTGAGGAATAAGTCCTACTGAAACATAGAATTTTGTGTAAAATGTTTTGGGGCCCAGAGGTACGTGCAGAAGAGGTAACTGTTTCAAGGCAAACAAAAATTTTACCTTGCCCTACCTGTAACAGTAATGGAGGCACAATGCCAAATGGGCCTCTGGTTTTTAGGGACAGCATTTTACTCAGTGGAGCATATGACTCCAGCAAATTTATGGAGTAACCTGAATATATGCTCACCCTCAGTTGGACTCTCCCAAAGCAAAGGACATTCTAACAGGTCTTAGCTTTTATACAAGCTGCGCTGTGACTTGAGCCATATACTGAAGCAGGTGTGATGGTCCTAAAGTTTGCCTAGTAGCTAGAGATTCTGTTTGTAGCCTAAGGAAAACCTGGTGGCATATCACAGTGTAGATGCTCAAGATTTTCAACCAAAATCTTGATATTGGTATTTTGAGAAACAACTCTTCATCTTAGATTCAAATATGACAAAGAAAGTTCTTTCATAAAATGGAGCCCCATTTTTGGAAGATAGAGGCAGTGAGAAGAAGCATACCACCCCTGCTCCCAGCCAAGGACTTGATTTACTCCTTAAATACTGCATAACCAGCTTTAAAAAAAACAGAGAAATATACCTATGTGGAAATATTTTGAACAAGGAACACTGAAGAAACATCATAATGTCAGGTAAGGGGGGGTCCTAGACATGGTAAGTCCTCCTGAAGCCTGTGCTAGGATCCAAGAACCATGGCTTAGAGGCTATAAAGATCCTTACTCCTGGGAGTGTAGACTGGCTTCTGAAAGCTGGGATCTCACATTGCAAGAAGGCAAGGAGTGCCCATGCAGAGGGCAGAGGGACCCAGGGGAATAGTGTGCCTGTGAGGAGGGGATGGTGCCTTCTTAATGAAACAAAGCTTCTAATGGCTTGTGATCTGCATCTTATTCACAGGGTGTTAAAAGAAAGGCAGTCCCAAAGTGTGTAGCAACTGAGTAGAAAGGGACCAGAGGTCTGCACTGAGCAGCCACATACAGGGACTGTCTGCCTTCTGTTGAGACATTGTGTTGAGCCCCCAAGAGCATTTAATCTGTGTGGCCTTGGGAAGGAAAAGAAAGCTCTCCCACTACCAGAGATGTACAAGAGCTACATGTGGGAGGGAGTTTTCCCTCAACCATCTGAACTTTTATTGGGGAAGTTTGGGGACTTTTGTTTGGTCCTGAGGTGTGCTGTGGTGGTGCACATGAAGCTGCCCAAACTTTCCTGAGATCAGTGGTGCAGGGGAGCTGCATGGAACTGACTTTGTGTTCCCTCTTGCTGGGTGCCTTGGTGTGGGGGGAATGAGGAAACTTGTAGGGCACATTCTCTGCTTGTGTGTTGCTTTGTGCATTTTTGAGATTTTGATCACTGAACTGGATTCTGCTTTCCTGGCTTGCAATGGGTGGACAGGCCAGGAGAAGCTGGGATTTGTGTGCATAGTAGAATGTTTGAAACATTTGCCTGGTGCTACCAGCCAATCATATCTGAGGAAGGGAAGTGGAGCACACCAACCTCTCCTGCTGGTGAGGAACACCTCCCCCAATAGTAAAGGGGATGGTACACCCACAGAAGCCCCAGATATCTACCACAGGGCACAGTCCTGAAGGGGAAAAGAGAAGAACTCACAGGAGAATATTATAAGAATAAGACTCTAAGGGACTATTCTCTGGGACCTGGAGGGATAGATTAAAACATCTGGTGGGGGCTGATCAGGCAAAGAGCTCACCAGAATGTTTTTAAATGAACCAAGTGAGTCCAGGATGATGAAACTGTCCATACAAAAAAAACAAAAGACTGAAGTCAATCTGAAACTGCAGGAGGACAGTGTATGAAAAACTAGAATTGGAGGATAGAGTAGAGACTGAGGAGATGGCTGTGGAGCAGAGAATAATTTTCTCTTAGTGAGTGCTTGACAGCAAAACCTCTAAGTTAGGGGACTGATATCATTAGTCATCAAATGACTGATAGCCATCCTACACCCTAAAGACTCTACAAAAGACTCTGGAATAAGACCAAGCACCCACAAGATTGTAAAATATTTGAAAAGTGGAGGTGGTCCAGTGAAAGCCTCAGATCAATCAACTACCTAAGGGCACCAGAGCCAAACCTAGACAACTACTCGCATTGGCTAATACACAAGTATTTCCCAGGAGAATGGAAATCAACATACAAAACAGTGAGCCCAGATGAAACTCACCTGATTTACACTTTCCCCCAATTAAGAAAGAGAAAGGACAATTTTATTTTCCTTTTATATTACATATATATATTATATAATTTTTTTACTAATTTTTAAAAATAATTTTGCTTTGCTTTGCTTATTTTTTATGTTTTTTGTGGGTATTTTTTTGTATTTTTACTTTGTTTTATTTTTGCTTCTACTATCAAAATTTTCTTGATATTCTCTGTTTAATTGCTGGGACTTTATCATTATAACCCATACATTTCATGCTTTTCTTTATAGTTTCCCCTATAACTCTTCTTGTACTTCTTCCCTGCCCTGGCTGTATTTTTCTCTCTCTTCTCTTGATCCGCTGGCATAACTTTTTCTTTATTACTTTTTTTCTTTCATTGTTCTCCCTCTCTTCTTTCTGTCTTTTTGTTTGATTCTTAGTTTCTATTTATCTCTTCATTGCATTTTTATTTCATATTTTCAAACATTATTCTATTCCTACTGTCTCAATTTTTTCCTTGCCCTTCTTTCAGAATCTTTCCTTTGTCCCTGTCACCTACCACTAGGTTCTCTATTTTTTGCCATTTTCTATTAGTTTATTATTATTATTTTATAAATTTTTGTTACTATTAACAATAATATACTTTTCTATCTCTTCTTTCTCTTTTCTTCCCCCCACCTTTTTTTTCTTTAGCGTTTGTATTTCTCCTTCAAACCCCCAGTGTTATTTTCACTTGGGATGTTTTTATTGTGATTGTCAAGATATTTTGTAAGATACTTCTTGTTTCCTGGAAGTTTAGTTGGGTATTGTCCAGCCTTGCCACCACCCATACGACAGATCACATGATGTAGTTGGGGATGAAACACACAGTTAGCCAACTGGAGAGAAGAGTCTTCCCAAAGGCTTGTCAAAAATATTCTAGACCCAATCACAATAAGAGAGCCCAAAGAGCCTATAATAGGGATTCCCACAAATGGGACATGCTTAGAGCAAAGAGCTCAGAAGTAAAGAAAAAATACTGCTAGAATCCGGTGGAATCACACTACAAAATCCCACCACATAGGACTGGGAGACAGCAAATATAATCTAATTTATAGATACAAACACTAAGAGCCACCAACTGGGGAGACAAAGAAACAGCCCTAAAATTAAGAAAAGAAAAACTCATCAGAAAAAGACTTTGATGAGATGGATTTAAGCAAGTCATCAGAAATAGAGTGCAGAGTAATGCTTATACAAATGCTCAAGGAAATTAATGATAACAAGACACTTAATGGTAAGGTCGAAGAACTTAGTGAAAACATAAAGAGAGAGATAAAAATCATAAATAAGAATCAGGAAGATACAAAGAATACTATATCGGATATCAAGAATACACTGGAAGTAATTAAAAGCTGGCTCAATAAAACAGAGGATAGAATAAGTGACTTAGAAGATAAGGTAGAAAAAAACACTCAGAGCAGCAAAAAGAAGAAGCATGAGGACCTAAGGGAGCTTTGAGAAAATATGAAGCAACACAATATTTGCATTATGTTTGTCACTGGGAAGGAAAAAAATAAGGGATAGAGAACTGGTGAAGGAAATAATGACAGAAAACTTCCATATACTGCCAAGGGAGAAAGCCACACAAGTTCAGGAAGCACAGATAGTTCCAAACAAGAGGGACCCAAAGAGAATCACTCCAAGACAGATCATATTTGAAATCATTAGAGTCAAGGACAAAGAGAGAATGTTAAGGGTTCTAAGAGAGAGACAAGCAGTGACCTACAAGGGAACCCATTATGGCTGACATCAGATCTCTCAACAGAAACTCTTCAGGCCAGAAGGGAGTGGCATGAAGTTCTCTAAGTAATGAAAAGCAAGAAAATGCAACCAAGATTGCTCTATCCAGCAAGGTTATCATTTAAAATTGAAGGTGAAATAAAGAGCTTCCCAAACAAAAAAAGAATAAAGAGTTCAGTACAACAAAATGAGCATTGCAATAAATGCTAAAAGGACTTCTCTAAGGAAAGAGGAATAATGAGAGAAAGGTACATCAGTATAAAGGGGGAAAATGGCATCAAATAAGTATCTATCAATAGAAACCTTAAATGTAAATGGAATAAAAGGTCTAATCAAAAGGTATAGGGTAGCTGATTGGATAAGAAAACAGGATGACAATATATACTGTCTACAACAGACACACCTGAGAGCAAAAGATTTATACAGGCTAAAAGTGAAGGAAGAGAATAAAATATTCCATGCAAATGGAAACAAAAACAAAAAGCTGGAGAAGAAGTACTAATTTCTAACAATATAGACTTCAAAATAAAGACCATAACAAGAGACCAAGATGGTCACTACATAATGCTAAAGGGATCAATCCAACAGGAGGATAACCCTTATAAATATATGTGCACCCAGTAAAGATGCACCTAAATATATACAAAGTTTTTTTGTGGACTTTAAGAGGGAGATTGACACCAACAGGATCATACTGGGGGAATTTCATACCCTACTGTCAGGATTGGACAGATCATCAAAACAAAAAGTCAACAGGGAAATATGGACTTTATATTACAAACCGCATCTAACGGATTTACTTGACATTTACAGAACATTTCATCCCAAAGCAGCAGAATACACATTCTTCTCAAGTGCATGTGGAACATTCTCAAAAATAGGCCACATGTTAGGGCACAGGGCAAGCCTGTCCAAATACAAGAAAATGGAAGTCATAGCGAGCATCTTCTTGGATCACAATGCCATGAAACTAGAAATCAACCACTATAAAAAAAAACAAATTTTCAAACATATGGAGGCTAAATAGCATGTCATTAAACAGTGAAGTGGTTACCAGTAAGATCAAAGTAGAAATCAAACACTTCTTGGAGAAAAACAAAAATGAACAGACAACAACCCCAAATCTATGGGACACAGCACAAGCAGTCATGAAAAGAGAGTTCATAGCATTTCAAGAATATCTTAATAAACAAGAAAAAGCTCTACTAAGCTATCTATCACAACAACAAAAAGAGCTAGAACAAGAAGAGCAAAAAAAGTCTTGAGGAAGTAGAAGGAAAAAAATAATAAAGAGCAAATCAGACATTGATGACATAGAGACTTAAAAACAATTAAAAAAATCAATGAAATCAAGAGCTGGTTCTTTGAAAAGATAAATAAGATTGATTCACCTTTAGCCAGACTCGCCAAGAAACAAAGAGAGAGGAACCAAAAAAATAAAATCAGAAATGAAAGAGGCAATATAACTGATCCAACAGAAATTCAAAGAATTATAAGAAAATACTATATGACAATAAACTAGACAGCATGGGTCAAGTAGATACATTCCTAGAATCATACAATCTTTCCAATCTGAATCAAGAAGAAGCAGAAAACATAAATAGGCTGACAACAACTAATGAAATGGAACCAGTAATTAAAAAATGTCAGCCAAAAAAAAGGCCTGGACAAGATGGATTTAATGGAGAGTTTTACCAAACATGCATAGAAGAATTAACACCTATTCTACTTAAAATATTGTAGAAAACTCAAGAGTAGGGAGGACTCCCATATTCTTTTTTTTTTTTTGAGGCCAGCATCATTTTATTCCCAAAGACAATACTAAGAAAGAAAATTACAAACCAATATCCCTGATGTTCATAGATGCTAAAATCCTCAACAAAATACTAGCAAACTAGATCCAGCAATACATTAAAAAGAGCATACACCACTACCAATTGGGACTTATTCTGTGGATGCAAATGTGATATAACACTCGCAAATCAATAAATGAAGAACAAAAATCTTATGATCATATGAATGGATGCAAAAAAAGTTTTCAGCAAAATCCAGAACCATTTCTGATAAAAACTCTGAGCAAAGTGAAAACAGAGGGATCATATCTCAACATAATAAAGGCTATATATAACCAGAATCAGACTCAACAGTCAAAAACTAAAACATTTCCCTTAAAAACAGTAATAAAACAGGATTGTCCATTTTGACCACTCTTACTCAACATATATTGAAAGTCCTTGACACAGCCATCAGACAGGAGGAAAAGGCATTCAAATTGGAAAGGAGAAAATCAAACTGTCATTATTTGCAGATCACTTAATATTGTACATAGAAAACCCTAAACTCTATCAAAGTACTACCAGATTTGATAAACACATTTGGCAATGTAGCTGGATACAAAATTAACACCTGGAAATATATGGCCTTTTTATACACTAACAATGAACTCTAAAAAAGAGAAACTAAAAAAACAATACCATTTACCATTGTACCTAAAAAAATAACTAGGAAAAATTTAAGTATGTAAAAGACTTGTATTAGGAAAGCTATAGGACACTGGAAAAAGAAATGGAGTAATTAAAGGTTTGACAGGGAGAGAGAAAAGATAATAGCAGACTGAATGAAAGCTACACAGACACTCTCCTGGGACCAGGCTGGATTTACAACTAAAACATAGAAAAACCATCCTGAAATACAACTGAAGACTAGCTGGAGAGCACACTTATAACCAAGGAGAAAAAGTGGAGACCACATGGAAACTGATAGGAAGTGCAGACATGAGAGCTGGCTGAGCTCCCACAGACAGCAGCTGAAAGTCCACAGGGATACCTCAGCTGTGGGGGTTTACACTGAGGACTATGAGGCCTAAACCCCAGGCTGGGCTTCCCAGCCAAGAACACCAGAATTGAGAAAGGTGCCCACAAAACATCTGGCTATGGAAAGCAACTGGGTTTCTGTCTGCCAGGGAGAGGCAGCTGGAACTGAAGGCACACTGTTTAAGATCCAGTGCACAAAGTTTTGTGTGCAGGCACTCACCTCGTGCTCTGTCGGATGGGGAGTGGAGTAGACTGAGGCTGTGTGTGGAGACTCAGAGGTTGTGAGCTTTGAAGAGTGAGATCAGGGGATGCCTATATAGATTCCTGTGCTGACTTATTCCCCCAGACAGTGGGGAATGTCTTTCTAAGGCAATGAGCTTTGGACCTTTGACTGAGGTGGGAAGCAATTACCCACCTTGCTGGAAAGCCTCTCCCATACCCAGATGAGCTTCTACAACTTGAGGTTTTTAAGAGACTAATAATAACCACACCAAGCTGTGGAGCTATGACAGCCTTAGGCTCATTAAGAGAATCAGATTAATCATCTGCAGACCTCAGGGTATTTGGGTCTTTCCCTGATTTGCTTCAGGACACTGACCTTAAAAAAACAGAATTTGATGTGCATATAGGTCCTGTCCAAATGCACCCAGCTCCAGCAGTGGAGGCCTCAATCCCTAAGTTGTTGATAGTCCCAAACAGGGTATTCAGGGCCAGTGACAAACTGGGTCTGACATTGGCATGTGCCAGAGACCCTCCAAAAAAACTGAGAGTCCTAGAAGATCTACCTAAAACTTAAAAACAAACCCCAAAAAGTAGTCAAAATGGGGAGACCAAAAAAGAAGCCCCAAATGAGAGAATAAGAGAAGCCTCCAAAAAAGGGAGCCAAATGAATGTTGATAAGCAATCTCTCAGATATAGAGTTCAGAATAGTGATTGAAAGGATGCTCAAAAGCATGAAGAAAAGGTTTAGAAACTATGAAAAATGACCAGTCAGAAATGAAGACTGACATAGCAGAAATAAAGAATGCATTGAAAGACATTAACAGCAGATTAGAGGAAGCTGAGGATTGGATCAGTGAATTAGAAGCCAGTGTAGAAAAAAATCACTAAATTAGAGACCCCCAAACAAACAAACAAACAAATAAAAAACAGGAGGGGAGTCAAAAAGAGTTGTGGGACAGCATAAAATGTAACAATATTTGTATTATAGGATTGCCAGAGGAGGTTGAAAGTAAGCAGGGGTTAGGGAACCTGTTTAATGAAATAATGGCAGAAAACTTTCCTATCCTGGTCAAGAAAAAAGCTACAGAAGTTCTGGAGGCACAGAGAGTCCCAAGCAAGAATAATTCAAAGAGGACTATGCCCAGACACATCATAATTAAAATGCCAAGAATCCAAGACAAAGCAAGAATCTTAAAGGAAGCTAGAGAAAAGTGATCTGTTATCTACAAAGGAGTCCCCATAAGCCTATCATCTGACTTCTTATCAGAAACTCTACAGGCCAGAGGGACTGGCAAGAAATATTCAAGGTAATGCAAAACAAGGATCTGAAATCAAGACTACTCTATTGAGCAAGATTATCAATCAAGACAGAAGGTAAAATAAAGAGCTTCCCAGACAAAAAAAGACTTCATCACTACATATACAGCATGACAGGAAATGTTAAAGGAACTGCTATAATTAGAAGTAGAAATAAAAAGAATGAGAAACATGGGTATAAAAAACCAAAATGGCAGTACACAATTATCTTTCAATAATAACCTCAAATGTAAATAGATTAAATGCCCCAATAAAAACATATAGGTTGGCTCAATGGATAAGAAAACAACACTAAAATATATGCTGTCTACAAGAGACCCACCTCAGAACAAAAGACTCACACAGGATGAGAGTGAAGGAATGGAAAAAGAATTTTTCCATGCAAATTAAATGAAAAAAAAAAAAAAGCAGGGAGAGCAATATTAATATGGAAAAAAATAGACTTCAAAATGAAGACCATATGAGAGACAAGAAAGGTCATTACAGAATACTAAAGGGATCAATCCAACAAGAGGATATCACCCTGATAAACATACATGCACTCAATACAGGAGAACCTAAATTTATAAAAAAGAAAAACTTCCAGAGGACTTTAAGGAGAGATGGACAACAATACAGTCAGACTAGGGGATTTTAACCCCATTGACTTCACTGGCTAGGTCCTCCAGACCAAAAATCGAAAAGAAAACAGTGACCCTAAATGACACACTAGATCATATGAATTTAATTGATATTTAACAAACATTCTACAGCAAAGCTGCAGAATATATATTCTCCTCAAGTGCACATGGGACATTCTCAAAAATAGACCACATGTTAGGACACAAAACAAATCTCTACAAGTTCAAAAAGATTGAAATTATATCAAGCATCTTCTCAGATCACAGTGGCATGAAATTAGAAATCAAAATCAATAAAAACACTAAAAGACATTTAAACATATGGAGGTTGAAAAGCATATTTTAAAACAATAAGTGGGTTGCCAAAGAGATCAAGAAAGAAATAAAAATCTTTCTGGAAACAAATGAAAATGATCACACAACTTCAAATCTATGGGACACAATGAAAGCAGTTCTGAGAGGGAAATTCATAGCAGTATAAATCTACCTCAAAAAATAAGAAAAACTTTTAATAGACTCTCTAGCCCTACAACAGAAATACTTAGAAAGAGAACAACAAGACTTGCTCAAAGTAGAAAAAAAGAAATAATAAAGATCAATGTAGAAAAACATTGATAACATAGAGACTAAAAAGTATATATATATATGCACAAAAGATTAATGAAACCAAAGCTGGTTCTTTGAAAAGATTAACAAGACTGATAAAATATTAGCCAGGCTCAACAATAAAGAAAGAGAGGGGACCCAAATAAACAAAATCAGAAATGAAAGAGGTGAAGTAATAGCTGACACAACAGAAATACAAAAGATCATAAGACAATACTATGAAAAACTATATGCCACCAAGCTAAACAACCTGGATAAAATGGATAAATTCCCAGAAAAATACAACATTCCAAAACTCAATCAAGAAGAGTCAGAAAAGCCCTGGTCCAGATGGCTTCACAGGGGAGTTTTACCAAACATTCAAAGAAGAATTAACACCTATCCTCCTCAAACTATTTCAAAAAACCCAAGAGGAAGGAACACTTCCAAACTCTTTTTAAGACGCCAGCATTAGCCTAATTCTAAAACCAGATAAAGACACTACAAAGAAAGACAATTACAGGTCAATATCTCTGATAAATATAGATGCTTAAATCCACAACAAAATATTAGCAAATTGAATCCAGCAACATATTAAAAGGATGATACACCATGATCAAGTGGGATTTATTCCAGGGATGGAAAAGGGGTACAATATTCATAAATCTATAAAACTGATACATCGCATAAACAAATTGAAAGCTTAAAATCACATGATCATATCACTAGATAGAAAAAGCATTTGATAAAAATCCAACACGAATTTTTGATAAAAAACCTCAGCAATGTGGGAACAGAGGGATCATACCACAACATAATAAATGCCATATATGACAAACCCACCGCCAACATTATACTCAATGGGTAAAAAATAAAACCATTTTCTCTAAGAACAGAAACAAGACAGGGATGTCCACTTTCACCACTCTTATTCAATATAGTACTGAAAGTCCTTGCCACAGTGACCAGACAATAAGAAAACATAAAATGCATCCAAATTGGGAAAACCCCCACAAAACTGTTATTATTTAAAGATGACATGGTATTGTACACAGAGATTCCTAAAGATTCCAACAAAAAACTACAAATTTAATAAATGAATTCAGCAAGTTAGCAGGACACAAAATAACACCCAGAAATTGATGGAATTTTTGTACACCAATAATGAACTCTCAGAAACAGGAACTAAACAAACCATCCCATTTGCCATTTCAACTAAAAAATAAGATACCTAGGAATAAACTTAACCAACTATCTAACAGACCTTTAATCAGAAAACTACAGAAAACTGAAAAAAAAAAAAAAGATATCTATAAATGGGAAAATATACATGTTCATGGATTGGAAGAATTAACATCATTAAAATCTCCATACTACCCAAAGCAATCTACAAATTCAATGGTATCCCTAGTAAAATGCCAACAGCATATTTCACAGATTTAGAACAAACACTTTGAAATTTTATATGGAACCAAAAAAGACCCCAAATAGCCACAGCAATCTTAAGAAAGAAGAACAAAGTTGGAAGGATTACAATAGCAGATATTAATTATACTACAAAGCTGCTGTAATCATAACAGCCAGGTACTGACACAGGAACAGACATGTTGATCAGTGGAACAGAACAGAGAACCCAGACATTGACCCATGCCATTATGGTCAATTAATATTTTACAGAGGAGGCAAGAACATACAATGGAAAAAACACAGTCCTTTGAATAAATGGTGTTGAGAAAATTGGACAGGTACATGCAAAAAATGAAACTAGACCACCAACTGACAACATACAGAAAGTAAATTCAAAATGGATAAAAGACTTAAATGTAAGAAATGAAACCATAAAATTTTTAGAGGAAAATATAGGTAGCAACATATCAGACATCTTTTATAGCAATATGTTTGCTGATACATCTCCTAGGGCAAGAGAAACTAAGAATAAAATAAACAAATGGGGCTACATCAAAATAAAAAGTTTCTGGACAGCAAAAGAAACCATCAACAATAAAAAAGGGAGCCCACCGTATGGGAGAACATATTTGCCAAAGACACATAGGATAAAGGTTTAATATCCAAAATACATAAGGAGCTCATTCCACTTAAAAGGAAGACAAAGAATCCAAGTATAAAATGGACAAAGGCCCTTAATAGACATTTCTCCAAAGAGGACATACAAATGGCTAAGAGACATATGAAAAAATGCTGTGTCGCTAATCATCAAAGAGATGCAAATAAAAGCATAATGAGGTATCACTTCACGCTTGCCACAATGGCTACGATCAACAAATAAACTACAAGTGCTGGCAAGGGTGTGTAGAAAAGGGGACTTTATTATGGTGCTGGTGGGAATGCAGACTGATGCAGCCACTATGGATAGAAATATAGCATTTCCTCAAAAGATTAAAAATTGGATTCCCATTTGACCCAGTGATCCCACTTTTTAGAAATATACTCTAAGGAACCTAAAACACCAATCACAAAGAACTTATGCACCCCTCTGTTCATAGCAGCACAAATTACAATAGCTAAGATCTATAAACCGCCCAAATGTCCATCAGTTGATGAGTGGATAAAAAAGCTGTGGGACATTTACTCCATGGAATACTACACAGCACTGAAGAAGAAGGATCTGATTCCATTTGGGACAGTACGGAAGGACTTGGAGAATATTCTGTTAATGGAAATAAGGCAGGCAGAGAAAGGAAAATATCACATGATCTCACTTATCTGTGGAATTTAAAGAACTTAATAAACTGATGGATGGAAACGATTCAATGACATGAAAGTATGGATCAGACTCACAAATCTCAGAGGGATGAAGTGGGGTGGGTGGATGAAGGGGGAGTGATTACCAAAGAACTTATATGCATATATGCACAACCCAACGACAGGGACAATGGTTTGGAGAGGGACTGGGGAGGGGGAGGGGGAGGGTTGGAATGGGTAATTGGGGAGAAAAGGGACATCTGTAAGACTCTGGGCAAAAATGAAAAAATAGAAATAAATAAATAAATAAATAAATAAATAAATAAATAAATAAATAAATAAATAAATAAATAAAAATTAATAAATAAAAAAATAAAATGGAGCCACATGGATAGACCATCACTCAACATTTAAAATTATATCCATCTAGAAAACAATTATTTAAGCACCCCTCTTCTTTTAATTTAATATCCTGAATGAATAGTGCATGCAGACAAGACACAGGGAAGCAAGGTAGCCCATGGAGTTTCTTCCTCTTGAGTCACTGAAAAACTGCAGGAACAAGAGCCAAAATCTGGAAAAACATCATCGTGGTTCAATGCTTTGTAGAAAGCTGGGCAAGCTAAAGATCAAGATATATATCAGAAGATATGCTATCTTGTATTATAAAGTGTTTTCCCCAGAGACCAGTGGAGATTTCCCAGAGCACTGTGTGGAGTGGAGGATTCCATTATCTGGCTTAGGTTCATTTGGGCATCATAGGTGGCTTCCATACTTTATAAAGCAAATGGCATTCCTAGATAAGTCGAGCCAAAATTGAGGACAGGGGACTGTTATCACACCTCAAAATGGGCTGAGATTTCTCCCAAAGAGTTTCCTGAGTTTGAAATAAGAAATAGGCAATTATGCATCCCCAAGTTACTATGCAAACTCTACACTGCATTATAACCTGCAGATGCCAAGAAATCATAAATTGTCTATGCAAAGGAAGACTAAAACACCAGTGTAAAGTGGTACATACAAGATCAAACTGGGTAGATCCTGGAGGACAAAGCATTTATATAAGTAGTTCATACTAGTATATAGAGAAACCCTCTTTAAATCTTATCCTCTGGACTCATGGAGAGCTTCCTATGACTTGCTGAGAGACACAGGAAAGACATGTCATGCCTTAAAAATAATTTTGAATTATGTCAATGATGAACCATCTTTTGATATTAAGGATGCCAAGACACCACCCACCCATTTCCACCTTTTCTCTGAGATTCTTCAGTCTTATCTGTGCTTCCATGTCACTGAATCTATTCTGTTTGTGAGTTTATTAAGTTCTTAGATTCCATATATAAGTGAGGTCATGTGATGTTTGTCTTTCTCTACTTATTGACTTATTTCATCAGCACAATATTCTCCAGGTCCATCCATACTGTCCCAAAGGGTACCAGATCCTTCTTCTTTATAGCTGCATACTATTCCATGGTGTAAATGTCTCACAGCTTTTTAAAAAAATATATTGTAATAATATTTCTTCACAAAAGCATACAGGTTTTAAACGTACAAATCAATAAAACATCATCTGCACACTGCATTGCACAGTAATCACATTAGGAGAGGTGTATTTACACATTAAACATTTCTAGATATTGAAAACAGCTCTACATCTCTTAAAATATTCACTATTTTTAAAAATAATAGCCAAATATAAAATAAAGCAATTTTCACTGGTGATGACAATCTCACAGTAGCAAATACCAACAGTTATGTCTTTAAAACATTGTCCTGTTAAACATTGCAATTTGCTGAAATTAAAAATAATTATATAAAATACCATTGAAAGCTCAAAAAAAGTTATTATTAAAAATATATGTGAGATCATGTTGTAGTTGTCCAGTGGATCCCTAACAGGGCTAGCGCTGTATTGTTTCTTTATATATATATCATTGAAAATATTACTGATGTCCCAATTGACCCCCTCGACCCCACATACAACCCACCCCTAGGCCTTCCCTAGATCAATGTCTGTGCCCATGGGTTATGCTTAAAAATATATAAATTCTTTGATTAATCTCTTCCACCTGGTCCCCCACCCCCACCTTCCCTCTAATTTCTGTGATTTTGTCTCTGGATATATTTTATTCATTAGTTTATTTTGTTTATTACATTTCACATATATGTGAGATCATGTTGTAGTTGTCTTTCTCTAACTAACATATTTCACTTACCATAATACTTTCTAGATCCCTGCATGCTGTCCCAAAAGATAATAGATCCTTCCTTTTTACAACTTCATAGTACTCCAGGTTCTAAATATACCATAGACTTTAATCCACTCATCTACTGAGTGGGCACTTAGGCTATTTCCAGATCTTCACTATTATAAATTGCATTGCTATGAATATAGGGGTGTACAAGTCCTTTGTGATTGGTGTTTTAGGTGCCTTAGGATATAGTCCCAGAAGTGGGATCACTGGGTCAAATGGCAGGTCATTGAATTTATAGATCACTTTGAGTAGTATGGAGATTTTAATGATGCTAATTCTTTCAACCTATGAACATGGCATATTTTTCCATTTGTTTATATCTTCCTATGTTTATTTTTCCAGTGTCCTTAAGTTTTCTGAGTACAGGTCTTTTAGATCTTTGGTTAATTTTATTCCTAGGCATCTTATTTTTTTTTATTTTCAACAGTAAATGGGATTGTATTTTTAGTTTCTCTTTCTGAGAATTCAGTAATTGTGTATAAAAATGCCATTAGTGGTTTATAAAAATGCAATTTCTGTCTTTTAATTTTGTATCCTGCTACATTGCAGAATTCATTTATTAATTCTAGAAGGTTTTTTTGTGGAGCATTTAGAATTTTCTATGTACAGTATTATGTCATCTGTAAATAATGACTTTTGTTTTCTCCTTTACAATTTGGATGCCTTTTATATTTTCTTCTTGTCTGATGGCTGTGGCTAAGACTTCCAGTACTATGTTGAATCAGAGTGGTGAAAGTTGACACCCAATCATGTTCCTGTTCTCAGGGAAATTGTTTTAGCTTTAGCCCTTTGAGTATGATGTTGGATGTAGGTTTGTCATATATGTCCTTTATTGTGTTGAGGTATGATCCCTCTATTCCCAATTTGTAGAAATTTTCCCCCACTGTATTTTTTTATCCACTCAACTAGTGATGGGCACTTGAGTTGTTTCTAGAGAATTTGTGCTGCTATAAATATAGGGGTCTTTATATTCTTTCTGATTAGGCATTCTGGATTCTTAGGATATATTCCTAGAAATGAGATCACTGAGTGAAAAGGTAGTTCAATTTTTAAATTTTTAAGGAACCTCCATATTTTGGGGGAAGGTAGAGATTAACCAAAGAATTTATATGCATATATGCATAACATAAGGGCACATAAAATAGAGTAGTAAGGGACTCTTGTGTGGGGTGGGTATACAGGGTAGAAGGGGACAACTGGGAGAAAAGGGAACATCCATATTTTGAACAATTAAAAAAATGATGGTTGCAATTTGCTGAAGTTAAAGAGGAAAAATAATTATATAAAATACCATTGAAAGCTCAAAAAAAGTTATTATTAAAAATATAGGCTGTCCAGTGGATCCCTAACAGGGCTGGCGCTGTATTGTTTCTTTATATATATATCATTGAAAATATTACTGACAAACAAGCAAAATCTCTGACATATAGAGGAAATAATGATGGTTACTACAGGGGAAACGCATGAATGAGAATAAAGCAGGTAAAGGAGGTCAAATGTAAGGTGAGTAGGCTTTGGGTAGTGATCACATAATAGAGTATGCTATCTTGTGTTGTGAAGGTGTACAAGTAAAATTTACATTCTGTTATAAACCATGGTATCCACTATTTTCAAAAATGAAATGATTTTAAAAAACAACCTTTATCAGTCCCCCTTCCATTTTAGAAAATGACACATTTTTCTATTTGTAAATAATATAACATTTTTGTTTACCTTTTGTTCACTAAGGATCAAGTAAATAATCTCTTGAAACTGGGGTAGTTATAGGTGTTGTAGGACATTAGCCATCAGACAATTAATGAGGTTTAGTGTCTATGAAAACAAGAATATCAATCAATATTTACTTTTTAAAATGTCTCCATTGTTGAAAGTATTACAGATGTCCTTTTTTCCCATCTTGTTGATCCCATCCACCCCACGTTTCCCCACCTCCTCTCTTTCCCCATATTATTGTTTGTGTCCATGAGTTACGCATTTACCCATATAAGTTATTTAATAAATCTCTCCTCACCATTCCCTCCCTCCCACTATCCCTGTGAGATTCCTCAGTCTGTTCCATGTTTCTGTGTCTCTCTTGATTTATTTCGTTCATCAGTTTATTTTGTTCATTATATTCCACATATGAGTGAGATCATGTGTTACTTGTCTTTCTCTGTCTGGATTATTTTCCTAAGCATAATAAGTTTCATTTATGCTGTCAGGGGGGTAATAGGTCCTACTTTTTCACCACGACATAATATTCCATGGTGTGAATGGACCACAGATTTTTATCTATTCATGTGCTGAATAGATATGGGCTGTTTCCAGATTTTATCTGTTTCAAATTGTGGTGCTATGAACATAGAAGTACATACATTTTTTCTGATTGGTATTTCCAATTTCTTAGCATATATTCCTAGACCTGGGATCCCGGGGTCAAATGGAAGTTCCATATTTAACTTTTTGATGAACCTCCATAATGTTTTCCACAGTTGCAGCATAGCTAGGTGTGTACTAGGGTTCCCTTTCCTCCACAACCTCACTAGCGCTTGCCTTTTGTTAATTTGTTGGTGGTAGCCATTCTGACATGTGTGAAGTGACATCTATTTTCCCTTTTAATTTGCACCTCTGTGATGACTAGTCACTTTGAACATTCTATTCAAATGTCTCTTGGTCATTTCTATGTCCTCTGGGGAGAAACATTTCTTTAGAACCTTTGCCCATTTTTTAATTGGGTTGTTTGCCTTCCTTTTGTTAAGTTGTAAGAGTTTGTTATATATTTTGGATATTAGCCTTTATCAGATGTGACATTGGCAAATATGTTTTCCCATTCAGTGGTCTTTGTTTACATTGTGTTGGTGGTTTCATTTACTGTGCAGAACATTTTTATGTTGATGTGGTCCCACTTGTTTATTTTCTTTTTTGCTTCTCTTGCCCTAGGAGACCTATTGGCAAATATATTGCTATGAGAGAGGTCTGTGATTTTGCAGTTATATTTTCTTCTATGATTTTTATGGTTTCGCATGTAACATTTAAGTCTTTTATCCTTTTTAAATTTATTCTTGTGTATTGAGTTTGTGATCTAGTTTAAAGATTTTGCATGTACCTATTGAATTTTTCAAACACCATTTATTGAAAATACTATTTTCACTCTAATGTATGTTCTTTCCTCCTTTGTCAAATATTAATTGAGAGTATGACTTGGGTAAACTTCTGGGTTCTTTGTTGTGTTCAACTGACCTATATGTCTGTTCTTATGCCAGTACCAGGCTTTCCTGACTACAGTGGCTTGATAGTAGTATAACATGATATCTGCAATTAGGATCTCTCCAACTCTGTTCTTCTTTCTCAAGATTGCCATCATTATTTGGTGTCTTTTGGGCACCATATACATTTTTGATATGTTTGATCTAGAACTGTGAATTATGCTGTTGGTATTTTAATTAGGGATTGCAGTGAATTTGTAGATTGTTGTGGGTAGTATGGAGATTTCAGTGATGTTATTTTTTCCAGCCCATGAGTGTGGTGTATTCTTCCAGTTATTTATATTCTCCACTAACTCTTTTGCAAAGTCCTGTAGTTTTCTGAGTACCAGTTTTTTAGATCTTTGGTTAAGTTTATTCCTAGGTATCTCAATTTTGTGTTCCTATGGTAAATGGTTTTGTTTTCTTTCCCCACTTTCTAAGAGTATAATATCTGTGTATAAAAATGCCATAAACTTTGGTGTGTTAATTTTATGTCCTGCTCCCTTTCCAAATTCATTCATTAAATCTTGAAGTTTTTTTTTGGNTGGTTAAGTTTATTCCTAGGTATCTCAATTTTGTGTTCCTATGGTAAATGGTTTTGTTTTCTTTCCCCACTTTCTAAGAGTATAATATCTGTGTATAAAAATGCCATAAACTTTGGTGTGTTAATTTTATGTCCTGCTCCCTTTCCAAATTCATTCATTAAATCTTGAAGTTTTTTTTTTTTTTNTGAAGTTTTTTTTTGGGGGGGGGGATGGTCTTTGGAGTATTCTATGTACAATATCATGTCATCTGTGAATGATGACAGTTTTACTTCCTCCTTCCCAATATTTATGCCTTTTATGCTTCCTTCTTGTCTGATCACAGTGGCAAGGGCATGCAGTACTGTATTAAATAATGGTGGTAAAAACGAACACCCCTGTCATGTTCCTGTTTTTAAAGAAAATTATTTTAGTTTTTGCTCATTGAGTATGATGTTGGCTATATATTTGTAATATATGGTTTTTATTATGTTGAGGCATGATTGCTGTATTCCCACTTTGGTGAGATTTTTAATCAAAAATAGGTGCTGGTTGAAAATATTATATCCCATCTTTTACTGCCTCTTTGTTTTGTTTTCAGGTTATTTTGCTGTGCAGAAGCTTTTAATTTGATATAGGGCCATTTATTTATTTTTTGCCTTTACTTCCTTTGTCTTTGAGGTAAAGTTCATAAATTCCCCCTACCCAATCAAAAAGTGGATGAGGACCAAATCAGACACCTTTCAAGAAGACATATGAACAGCCAATAGAAATATTAAAAAGTGTTCAACAATAGAAATTAGGGAAATGCAAAGCAAAACTACACTGAGATACCATCTCAGACTTGTTTGAGTTGCTATANCACCTTTCAAGAAGACATATGAACAACCAATAGAAATATTAAAAAGTGTTCAACAATAGAAATTAGGGAAATGCAAAGCAAAACTACACTGAGATACCATCTCAGATTTGTTTGAGTTGCTATAATTAACAAGACAAGCAATAACAAGTGTTGGAGAGGTTGTGGAGAAAAGGGAACCCTCATTCACTGCTGGTGGGAATGTAGACTGGTACCACCACTGTGGACAGAAGTTTTCTGATGCCTCAAAAATGCAGAATAGAGCTACCATATGACCCAGCAAGCCCTGTCCTGGGTATATACCCCAGACCTCAAAAACATGTTTTCACAAAGGTATATGCACTCCTATGTTCAGTGCAGCATTATTCAAGGTGGCCAAGACATAAAAAAAAAACAAAAAAAAAAACACCAATATGTCTGAGATAAAAGACTAGATAAAGAAGATATGGTATATGTACCTGATGAAATACTACTCAGCCATAAGAAAGGATGAAATAATGCCACTGGCAACAACTAGGATAGACCTTAAGAATATTATGCTAAGTGAAATAAGTCAGTCAAAAAGCTAAGAACCATATGATTTCACTCTTACATAAGATATAAAATTAAAATTTTGGAAACAAAAAGCAGTGTGGTGGTTGCCACAGGGAAGGGAGTGAGTGGTAAAAGAGGACTTATTATGTCATGATGTGAGATGATATAACTGTGGGTGCTGGGCACACAGAGCAATATGTAGATTTTGGAACATAGAAATCCACACCTGAAACCTATATGTTCATACTAACCATTGTCACCACAATAAATTTAATTAAAAATAGATTTTGAAAAAGTTATTGCTGGATTTTGTGGAATACTTTTTCTGCATTTGTTAATATGAATATATGATTTTTGCTCTTCTTTGAGTTTATGAGTTTATCAGGTTTACTGATTTGCAAATGTTATGCCAGCCTTTTATCTCTGAAATAAATTCCATTTGGTCATGTTGTATTGTCCTTAGAATATATTGCTAGATTATATTTGCTAATATTTGGTTGAGCATCTATGTTCATCAGGGCTATTGGTCTGTAACTATCTTTCTTTTTAATTTCTTTATCTGGTTTGGGATTAGGATAATGTTGGCCTTGTAAAAATAGCTTAGGAGACCACCTAACTCTTGAATTTTTTGGAAGACTTCAAAGAGAATATATGTCAATTCTTTAAATATTTGGTAAAACTCACTTGTAAATCAATACAGTGTTGGACTTTAGTTAGCTGGGTATTTTTTGATTACTGTTTCAACTTCATCAGTTGTTATTGGCCTATTCAGGTTTTCTGATTCTTTCTGATAGAGTTTTGGAAGATTGTATGTTTCTAGGAATTTGTCCATTTGACTCACGTTGTCACTGTTTGTTGGCATATAGTTGCTCATAGTATTTTCTAACGATTCTCTATACCTGCGGTGTCAGTTATATGGGTTTTTCATTTCTGATTTTATTTATTTATATTGTTTCTCTTTGTTTCTTGGTGAATCTGGCTAAAGGTTGATCAATTTTATTTATCTTTTCAAAGATCCATCTCTTGGTTACATTCATCTTTGCACTGTTTTGTTTTTTAATCTATATATCATTTATTTCTGCTCTGATCTTTATTATTTCCTTTCACTTACTCTGGTTTTTCCTTGCTTCTTTCTTAATAATTATTTTGGTAGTAGCATTAGATAGTTTATTAGAGCTTTTCTTGTGTCTTGAGGTATGCCTGTAATGTTTTGAGCTTCTCTCAGGAATGCCTTCTCTGTGTCCCATTTGGGTTGTTGTCTGTTCATTTCCATTTGTTTTTAAGAAATGTTTAAATTTCTCCCTTGTACTCATTGATAACCCATTCGTTGTTTAACAATATGCTTTTTTGCATACATGTGTTTGAATATTTTTGAATTTTTTGATAGTGGTTGATTTTGGTTTCATGCCATTATTCTCTGAGATGTTTGATATGATTTGAATCTTCTTGAAGAGACTTGTTTTGTGCCCTAACATGTTTATTTCTGAGAATATTCCAGGTGCACTTGAGAAGAATGTGTATTCTATTGCTTGGGATGAAATGCTCTGTAAATGTAAATTAAATCCATTAGAAACAGCATGTCATTTAAGGTTTCTGTTTCCCTGTTTGTTTTTTTATCTTAATGATTTGTCTAGTGATGACAATAAGGTGTTAGAATCACCCATTATGATTTTATTGCTCTTGATCCCTCCCTTAAAGCCTATGAATAATTTTTCAAAATATATTTAGGTGGCTTTTTAATGTGTGCATATATGTTTATAAGGGTTATATCCTCCTGTTTATGGATCCATTTAGTATTACATAGTGACCTTTGTCTCTTGTTATGGTCTTCATGTTGATGTCTATTTTGTTAGAAATAAGTATTGCTATTCCAGTTTTATTGTTGTTCCCAGTTGCATGAACTACTTTTTTTATCACTTCATTTCAGCCTGTATTAATATTTTCCTCTGAGGTGGGTTTCATATAGACAGCATATATAGGTGCCATGTTTTCTTATACATTCAACTACCCTATGTGATTTGATTGGAATATTTATTCCATTTATATGAAAGGGTACTGATATATTCCTATATAATGCTATTTTCCCCTTCCTCTCAACATTTCTTCTTAAAGTTGTCTTTTTAGGATTTCTTGCAACACTGATTTGGTTGTTCTGAACTCCTTTAGCCTTTTTGTTGTTGTTTTTAATTGGGGAAGCTCTTTATTGCATCTTTAATTTTAAATGATAGCCTTGCTGGATAAAGATGTCTTGGTTGCAGGTACTTTCATTTCATTGTTTTGAAAGCTTCATGCCAATTCCTTCTAGTGTGAAGTGTTTCAGCTGAGTAATTTGATCACGGCTTTATGGAAACTCCCCTGTAGGTCACTGATTATCTTTTTCTTGAAGCCCTTAATATTCTTTATTTGTCCTTAACATTTGTCATTTTAATTATGATGTATCTTGGGATGGATCTCTTTGGCTTATGCTTCTTTTGTACTCTCTGTGCTTCCTGAACCTGTGTGATTTTCTTTTTCTCCAATCTAGGGAAGTGTCCTGCAATTATTTCTTCCACCATATTCTCTATCCATTGCTCACTATTCATGTGCGTACAGTGTCAATCTTGTTTTGCTTCACATTGTCCCAAAGTTCCCTTAAACTGTACTCATGCTTTTTAAGTGTATTTTCCTTGTGATGGTCTAATTGTTTTTTTTCTACCTTATCTTCTAAATTACTTATTCTATTCTCTGCTTCAGGTGCCATGCTTTTAATTTGAGTCTGCTTTTAATTTGTCCAATGTATTCTTGATATCAGATATAGTATTCTTCATTTTTGCCTGGTTCTAATTTATCACACCTAGGTCTTTTTTCATGCTGATGTAACTTTCACCAAATTTCTGGAACTTCCCATTAAGTGTGTTGTGGTTCTCATTAATTTTCTTGAGCATCTTTATAACCCTTGCTCTAAACTCTACTTCTGCTTATTTACTCACCTCCATCTCATCAAGGCCTTTTTCTGGTGATTTCTACTTTTCTTTACTTTGAGGTTGTTTTCTTTGTCTCCATATTTTAGTTATCTCTTTGTGTTTGTATCTGTGTATTATATATATCTGCTGCCCCCCAATCTTGTGGGGTGGGATTTTGTACTGAATGTCTTGTGGGACCTAGAGGTGTGTTTTCTTCATACTTCTGAGCTGTAAGCTTTAGGCATGTACCGTTTTTGGGTTCTTAGGTCTACCCTGTTGTCATTATGTCTAGGTTGTCATTGTCCCTTCCCCCACCAAACTGTGCCCAGCTGTGGGTATCTGGGTCTCAAATGAGCTGAATCAGCCCCTTTCCTGTTGGGAGTGGTGCTTTTAGCCTGCAGGAGATTTAGGCAAGCTCAATCCTCCTTTCCCAGTTCTGGTTGGTTGATCTCCTGGTTACTCAGTTCAAACTCTCCTTAATGCATACACAATATCCAATTTTTGTTGGCCTGTCTCCCCAGTGGAAGCCAGGAAGATGAATTCTGTGAGGTGCCATCAAATTATCAAAAATATAGTATAACACACAGGCAGAAAGCCAGCTTTGTGAGGATATGTGGCCCTTGCACATCCCGTTCAAGCAGAAAGTGTTATGAAATCAGCCCCAGTTAGGTCTCCCACTCAGCTGAACCTTGTAGGGCTGGGGCTTGATTCTAAGCTCAGGTTCCATCTCAGCTTTCTTCAGAGTAAGTAAAAAATCCCCTTTCTGCCCCAACAGCAACTTCAGTCTCTCTAGCAAAGAGAGGGCTCCCTTCCTCTTCCCTGATCCATACAATTCAAATGCTCTCTGGGCCTCTGTACAATGCCCTCCAATGAAAGAAGAGGGTCACTTTATGTCACTGTTGGGTGCAGCCCACAGACCCCTTTCTATTTTGGAGCATACAGATTGTTCCCGGGACACACTCTGTCCAATATACATGGGCTGTCCTTCCCATCTCCACTCAGCATTTTAGATCCTTGCTTTTGAATGTCAGTCCACACTCCCAGGGGGAAGGAACTTTGCAACCTACAACACTTGTGCCTTGCTGCCAAGCATGGGCTTCAGGGAGGATTCCTCCTTTCCACATTTCCCCCTCTCTTATCAGTCTCTACAATGTTTTTTCAGTGCTCCTTGCTCAAAATATATCCAATTAGATATATTTCTCTTATATTTCTGAGATGGCTACTCAATATTTTAACTGTAAATCCAGTATATGGCTGGAAGCAATGGGAGCCCACTTTTGTTACACTACAGCCATCTCTGAAGTACCCAAAATAAGTCTTTCTAAAAAAGTTATGTGTCTGACTATCCACAATTACCTGCTCAATTATGAATTTATCATCAGATCAACAAGAGGTTATTTTCCATAGAACCATTTTTTAAAAATATATCTATTGATTTCAGAGAGAGGAAAAGAGAGGGAGAGAGAGATAGAAACATAAATGATGAGAGAGTCATTGATCGGCTGCAGCCCACAACCCAGACATGTGCCCTGGCCAGGAATTGAATCCAGATTGCCTGGATCCTAATTCAATGCTCAACCATTGAGCCATGCCTGGTTGGGCCACAGAACCATTTTTAATATCTGCACTGTATATCTTACTTGGCCAGGTGTCAGTAGAAAACTTTACCCATTTTATTGGGGTTTGTTTTACAGACCTTTGTGTGTGTTTGAGCAGAAATCTTGTATAGGATATATGTTTACGAACATTTTCTCAGGGTGTTTTTGTTTTTTTTTTGTTTTTATGAACAAGTTATTTTACAGAATGTTTTTTAAGTTGATCAAGTTACATGATTAACTTACTTCTTCCTTAAGCTTCACATACATCACTACACCTGATTTCTGTCTGTTTTTATTTCAGTGGATGACTAAAACTTAAAGTAATGCATAAGAAATGAATTTCATACTGAGACAAGAGGTGGGATCTGGAGAGAGGTGAGAAGCAGGGCTGGGAAAATGTGTGAGAAGTGTCTGGACTTGAAGCAAGCTTCTGTTTGCCTGACCTATGATGAAATGTTGGGCCAGGATGACACAGTTTACACATCAGGAGAGAAATAAGGGAGGCAAAATTTGAAGTATGACCATGGAAGTGGTGGGGCCTGGTTATGAGACCTGTGGTGAGGTCAAATGTAAGATGAGCAACAGGGTTCAGAGAAAATTAGGTAAGCAGAGGTTGCCTTGAGGTGAGCTGCTACAGGGAGCAAGTAGATAACCTGTGAGTAAAAGAAATGAGTGCCTGGACTCTTTCTGGGGTGCATATCTCAGGTGCTAGTGTAAGTAAGCATAAGCAATTTCTGCAGGACCACTTTTCCTAACAACATTCTATAGATTGAACACAGGGTTTAGGAGTGCACAACTGCTGGTCCCAGTTTACTTGAGCATTGCAAGGTCCAACCTTAAAGGATCTCAGGAGCAGAGCTGAGTTTTAAGACTGTCTTTCAGTAATGAGTATTATAAGCTATAAAGATGATAAATTTATTATTAACAAAACAAAGGCCCTAAGAAGTTCCTTCTATGTCCAAAAGAACATTGCCTGTGAATGGCACACACAGGCTTTATTCATTTTAGAGACCAAAAGCTTAAGGATCTCCTCTATCAAAACTGCTGTGACTATGCACAGAGAAGTTTGCAAAGGAGTGATATTAGACTAAACTATTCCAAAGAATCTTTTCCCTCCCCTACCCCACCAACTATCCAGAGACTAAACAGGGTGAGCAAAGAAAGACGAAGTTGTCACCACAATAGCCTAGGTTATTAAATTTTTTTTAACAATCCCATGTTTTCCTCTAGTACTTTTTTTTTTCCCTCAAATAAAAATGGCTTTGTTTATGCAGCTTACTTAAACAATACAGAAAACAAATCATTCGGAATCCTACCCAAATAGGTAAATCTGCTTTCATTTTATATACATACTCTTCCAGACAACTCTACATGTATATTTCCTTCCTTCTAATTTCAGCGGATTTAACTTACTATTCTAGGTTTTAAAGATGTGTGCACTATTTATAAATTTTCAGGTTTTCTCTTTTCCTGATATGTAAAGACTGCACATTTGTCTGTAAGTTTTAGTATGTAGTATTTTTATTATTCAGTTCTAATTATTTTCAAATTCCAATTGCGATTTATTTAGGGGGTCAATTAGAAGTATACATCTTAACTTATAAGTACTTCCTTTCTAGCTAACTCATGTTACTGATTTTTAGACTAATTAAAACAAAAAGAAGAAACATACTTTATATAATTTTAAACCTTTAAGTGTGTTTAAACTTGTCTTATATACTATATAGTTACTTTAAAAAATATTCTTTCTGACCAGTGTTGCTCAGTGGTTGAGCATCATCCCATGAACCAGGAGATTGCTCGTTCAATTCCCAGTCAGGGTACATGCCTGGGTATCAAGTTCAGTCCCTAGTGGGGCTTGCACAGGCGAGAGCAGGTTGATATTTCTCTCTCATTGATGTTTCCATATCTCAATCCCTCTCCCTTTTGTCTTTCTAAAATCAATAAAAAGGTATTTAAAAAAAAAAAGTTCCAATTGTGATTCTCTGTTGCCATCACTTTTGCATCTCAGGAATAATATCTTAGAGCAGATCATTTGGAAAAATTGGTGGAGATATTGAATATTTTGACTGTTGAATTTGACTTGATGCTCATGTTAAGTTTGTTATGTCATTACCAGCTTTTTTGTTTCTTTGTTTGTTTTTGTGGGACCTATGGGTTCCAAGGGTATTATGCTCTGTGCTTGAATGAGAGGTGTGTTAAATATATTAGGACTATAAATTTGTTTATTTTTATTGTAGCTCTGTTCTATATGATTTGCAGTATGTTATTAAGCGCTAGCCACCCTTCACCCTAAAGGCTCTACAGAAGATGCTGGAGTAAGACCATGCAACTACAGGGTTGAAAAATAGCTGACAAGAGGAGGTGGTCCACGGAGAGCCTCAGATCATCCATCTACCTAAGGGCACAAGAGCCAAACATCATCAACAACAATCTAGACCCAACCACAACAGGAGAACATAAAGAAACCACAAAAGGGGCACCCACAAGAGGGACACGACTAGAGCAAAGAGCTCAGAGGTGTAAGGAAAACACACCTCTGGGCTCCACTAGACCCACAGACAAAATTCCATCCCACAAGACTGGGGGTCAGCAAATATATCTAATATATAGATACAAACACTAAGACCTACCAAAATGGGGAGACAAAGAAACAACCCCCAAATTAAAGAGGAAAGAACACCAAAAANTATATAGATACAAACACTAAGACCTACCAAAATGGGGAAACAAAGAAACAACCCCCAAATTAAAGAGGAAAGAACACCAAAATAACTTTGATGAGATGGAGTTAAGCAAGTTATCAGAAATGGAGTTCAGAGTGTGGATGATGAAGATGTTCAAGGAACTTAAGATGACTAAAGATGATAAGATCAAGGACCTCAGTGAAAATATGAAAAAAGAGATACATACCATGAATAAAAATCAGACAGATAAAGAATGTTGTATCTGATATCAAGAATGCACTGGAAGGAATTAAAAGTAGGCTCAATGAAGCATAGGATAGCATAAGTGACTTAGAAGACAAGGTAGAAAAAATCACACAATCAGAGCAGCAAAAAAACAAAAAACAACAACAAACACTTAAAATGCATGAGGACAGTCTAAGGGAACTTTGGGACAACATGAAGTGAAACAACATTCACATTATAGGAGGACCAGAGGAAGAGAAAAGAGAGCAAGGGATAGAGAACTTGGTGGAGGAAATAATTATAGAAAACTTCCCTAGGCTGGCAAAGGAGAAAACCATACAAGTTCAGGAAGCACAGAGGGTTCCAAACAAGAGGGACCCAAAGAAATCTACTCCAAGACACATCATAATTAAAATGGCAAATGGCAAGGACAAAGTGAAAATATTAAGGGCTGCAAGAGACAAGCAGTGACCTACAAGGGAACCCCGATAAGGCTGATAGCTGATTTCTCAACAGAGACTCCAGGCCAGAAGGGAGTGGCATGAAGTTCTGCAAGTAATGAAAAGCAAGAACATGCAATCAAGATTGCTTTATCCAATAAGGCTATCATTTAAATTTGAATGTGAAATAAAATTCTCCCCAGACAAAAAAAAAGGGGGGGGGGCAAAGGAGTTCAGTTCCACTAAACCAGCATTGCAAGAAATTCTAAAAGGACTGCTTTAAGAAAAAGAAGGAATAGTGAGAGTAAGGTACACCAGCATAAAGGGGGAAAATGGTATTAAATAAGTTGATAATAAAAAGTAACCTTAAATTTAATGGAATAAATGGTCCAATCAAAGACAAAGGGTAGCTGAATGGATAANNGAGACAAAGACGGTCACTACATATTACTAAAGGGATCAATCCAACAGGATTNATGGGACACAGTGAAAGCAGTCCTAAGAGGAAAATTCATAGCATTATAGGCCTATCTCAAGAAACAAGAAAAAGATCTAATGAACCATCTAACACAACAACTAAAAGAACTAGAACGAGAAAAGCAAGAAAAGACCTGAGGAAGTAGAAGGAAGGAAATAATAAAAATCAGTGCAGAGATTAATGACATAGGGACTAAAAAACAATACAAAAAAATCAACGAAACCAAGAGCTGGTTCTTTGAAAAGGTAAATAAGATCTATGCACCTTTAGGCAGACTCACTAAGAAACAAAGAGAGAGGACCGAAATAAATAAAATCAGAAATGAAAGATGTGATATAACAACCGACCCAGCAGAAATACAAAGGATTGTAAGAAAATATTATGAGCAACTATATGCCAACAAATTGGACAACATGAGGGAAATGGACAAATTCCTAGAAGCATACAACCTTCCAAAGCTGAATCAACAAGAGGCCAAAAACCTGAATAGGCTGATAACAACTAATGAAATTGAAGCAGTAATCAAAAAACTCCCAGCAAAAAAATGTCCTCGACCAGATGGATTTACAGGCGAGTTTTACCAAACATTCAAAGAAGAATTAATACCTATTCTATTCAAAATATTCCAGAAAATTCAAGAGAAGGGAAAACTCCCAAACTCTTTTTATGAGGCCAGCATCATCCTAATTCCAAAACCAAAGATACTACAAAGAAAGAAAATTACAGGCCGATATCCCTGATGAACATAGATAATAAAATCCTCAGTAAAATACTAGCAAACCGTATCCAGCAATACATTAAAAAGGTCATACATCATGACCAAGTGGGATTTATTCCAGGGATGTAAGGGTGGTGCAACATCCACAAATCAATAAATGTGATACATCACATAAACAAAATGAAGCACAAAAATCATATCATCATATCAATAGACACAGAAAAAGCATTTGACAAAATCCAGCACCCATTTCTGATAAACACTCAGCAAAGTGGGAATAGAGGGATCATACCTCAACATAATAAGGGCCATATATGACAGACCTACAGCCACCATAATACACAATGGGGAAAAACTAAAACCATTTCCATTAAAAACCAGAACACGACAGGGATGTCCACTTTCACCACTCTTATTCAGCATAGTACTGGAAGCCCTCTCCATAGCCATCAGACAGGAAGAAAACATGAAAAATATCCAAATTGGAAAGGAGGAAGTAAAACTCATTATTTGCAGATGACATGATATTGTACATAGAAAATGCTAGACTCCATCAAAGTACTACTAGATTCGATAAACAAATTTGGCAAGGTAGCTGAATACAAAATCAACATCCAGAAATCAGTGGCATACTTATACACCAACAATGAACTTTCAGAGAGAGAAACTAAAAAAGCAATACCATTTACCATTGCAACAACAACAAAGATACCTAGGAATAAACTTAACCAAGGATGTAAAAGACCTGTACTCAGAAAACTACGTGACACTAAGAAAAGAAACAGAGGAAGGTTTAAACAAGTGGAAAAATACACCATGATCATGGATTGGACGAATTAATGTCATTAAAATGTCCATACTACCCAAAGCAATTTATAAACTTAATGCAATTCCTATTAAAATACCAAAAGCATATTGCACAGACCTAGAACAAACATTTCAAAAATTTATATGGAACCAAAAAAAGACCCCAAATACCTGCAGCCATCTTGAGAAAAAAAGAACAGATTGGGAGGGATCACTTTACCAGACTTCAAACTATATTACAAAGCCACTGTAATCAAAACGACCTGGTATTGGTGCAACAACAGGCATATAGATCAATGGAACAGAACAGAGACCCCAGAAATGGACCCACGCCATTATGGTCAGTTAATATTTGACAAAGGAGGCAAGAGTATCCAATGGAGTAAAGACAGTCTCTTCAATAAGTGGTGCTGGGAAAATTGGACAGATACATGCAAAAGAATGAAACTAGACCACCAACTTTCACCATACACAAAAATAAACTCAAAATGGATAAAAGACTTAAATGTAAGTCA